>JAJHPC010000003.1:1030022-1565022 GCA_024447665.1 Juncus inflexus
TTATGGCTTGTATATAAATATATATTTATATGTATCTGTAAGTATGCTATAAATGACCAGGGACGATTTAGAATGGCATTCATAACACTTTATAGTTTTACTATTAAAGTCACGCACTTTGATGACATAAGGCTGAGTTGCATATTCATGGTCTATTTTAATTATATTAAAATAACCTATACGCACATATTATATGAAATATCTTAGAATAAATATTATGTTTGTTATTACAATCCATCATCTAGGTCACAAACACTTTGGCCTAGGGCATAACACCATCAATCTCCCACTTGCACTGGGCCCAATCAACCAAGTATCTCATACTCATTGATCTATGTGGTAACACATACCAGTTGACCTAACATGATCACCACCATTTTAGGGATTGGATTCTTAAATGGATTATCAAACATTGTCATATGCAAATACTTTACATAATTTTTATGTCCACCATAATCTAAGAAGAATACTTTATCCTTCTCAAGTATATAAAACCAAACTGTTTGGTTATTTCATCAAATAATAAATATTCACCTAGAGATGTTTGTTTTAATTCATAAATGAATTTATGCAACTTGCAAACTCTTTTCAAAATTTTTAGGATAGACAAAACTCTCAAGTTGTATCATATACATACTTTCATATGGTTCTATTAAGAAACAACGTCTTGACATCCACTTGGCATCTTTTATAGTCATACTATGAACATATGCCCAAGAAAATTCTGAAATACATAAGCATGATGACTTGGAAAAATATTATCATAGTCTATACTATGAGTTTAACTTAACCACAAATTATGCATTATATGTTTGCACATTATCCATGCCGGTCTTTCTTTTAAAACCGTATTTCCATCTGATGGATCAATCAAATTAAAAACTTGATTGTCTGACATGTATTACATCTCAACTTTCAAAGTCTCTAACCATTAGAGCCTTGACTCATCATAGTCTATTAGTAGAATGTGGACTCATCATCTATGAGTACGAAATTTTTATCATTAGACACGAAAAATCTATATTTTTCGGGCCTGCGATAAATTCTAATATATCTACATGAATACACTTATGTTATATACTTAGACTCTTCAACATCTTGACAGTCTAGTTTAGCAATTACAGACTCAACCACTAGTTGAAATCTGAATTCATTTCCATCCGAGCATTACGGTCAGTATGTGGAATTTGAACTTTTCAAATTTACTCCCACTAATTCTTTTGGAAACACTTCTTCGAAAGAGATATAATTTTCGAGTAACAAACACTTTGTTCTCATATTAGTTATAGAAGTAATATCCTTTACTTTTCTTAGGATATTCCACAATAAGCACTAATCCGAATAGATGCATGATGCTTCAATTAAGTATCATATCCTCAAATCTTGATAAAAGATAATCTGATACACCTACCAGTCCATATCGCATATGGAGTCTTTTACAACTGCTTTAGATGGAATTATATTCAGTATGAACGTAATAAGAGCGTAACCCCAAAGAAATAGAAGATATATTTGACTCATCATAATCGAACTATATCTAATAAAGTTCGATATAGTTATCATGATGATCAAACACTTGGTTCTTGACTCCTCGATCTCATCAAATAAATTTGATTTTTCGAAGCTAAGTTTTATTCTCTACTTCATTATTTGTAACTTTAAAATTTTTCAAAATATTCAAATTTATTGTTTCAATAAAGCGATGAAGTAGTTTTCTCTAGCACCTTCACTCATTGATGAACATACATCACTATGTATAAGAGCCAATAAGTAACTTGCTTTCACCTTACTTTGTGAAAGACGTATATGTCATCTTGTCTAATAAATAAGTTACACATGTTTCAAATGATTCACAATCAAATGAATTTGAAAATCCATCTTAATGGATTTAATAAATGTTCATCTTATTTTAAGTAGACCAAGTGACAATGCTAGATTTAACTTCTTAATATTAATGTTATAGATAGACTTATAATTATCTTGTTCGATATAAAACATAAGGTAATTTTTCTATTGGGACACTTCCAAAGAAAATTGACATTTGTGAATGGTGAAATTATTACTCTCAATAATAAATTAATAATCATTCATAGATAAACTCGAACTATAGATAATATAAAATTTATTGTCGACATTAAATAACAATTATATATGTCGGCGATAAGTCCAAAAAGACAATATAAATAAATGAGTTACATGAGAAAATGCAACAACTTTTGCTACATTTGTCACTCATATGTTAACATCATATTTACTCAATAGTCTACAACTTTGTCAGCACATTTTCACAAATGTGTGATTCACGTCGTGTATCTAATACACATGATGTGAAATAGACAAGTTGATTTCTATAACAAAGATACTTGAAGCGGTAGTCACACTATCCTTTCATTTCCTTTTTCATATCTTCTTGAGAAATTATGGTTTCTTTCAATGAACCGATTCACCGCAAAAGATACTAATTTCTTACCTAAGGCCGAAGCCTCGGCAACATCTTGCCCTTATCTTTGGGAGTATTTTTTATGTTCCTTTTAAGCACGAGAACATTATTGACAACACTTGTCCGTGTTCATGTTAACGATTATTAGCATCTTTTGTTATCTGTCCTTCTCAAGGACCTATTGTGAGATATAAATAGATATACTATTCGATTTGAATAATATACAAAGACTATTATTCTTTAAATATTTCATATAATGGCTCCCACTATTTTTAATCAAATAAATAACCCTCAATCGCATTGATTCGGAAACTTTCAATGCATGAAGTTTCATAGTGAGACAAGATCCATATTTCAATTAAGTCCTAAGTGAGCTTTGGCTCATCGCCCAGAACTTAACTTATTTAGGTAGGAATAATTCCAATTGTATCTCATACAACTCTTGAACAACATAGGATAAACATCACATGCCCGACATATATATCCTATCATATGCCCCGATCCCAAGTCCGACTTGATAGCCCAGTTAAATGAAACCATGTCTAATCATCAGCAAAATAGTACCCAACACACTCAGCTTTAGCATGACCTATGTTGGCTCCCATTTCCCGCATTCTCTCCTCCTAAGATTGTCCCTACATACCCAGCTTTGGCATGACCTATGCAGGGTCGATCAGAGTATCGAGAGATTTAGACTTATGGAAGGCACTTCATGACTTAACATTGTTTTGAGGGATTTTATTTAATATTATATGTTATTATGCAATATTCAAAGAACATCACATGTACCAATAGAATAAAGATAATAAAGATGATATATCATGGCCTTGATCTTTATGAACTAACATAAAGATTTCCTAATATATATTTCATCTTCATGAAATTTTTCTTAGATTGTATATGAAAATCTTATCTCCATGTATAGAAATCGATGAACTCTTTCATCGCCATGATGTGTGGTTAAAAATGAACTTGTCATCTTAATGATGTATTCATGATAGATGATGAACTTCTTCCTCTCCATGATGGATGTGTTATGCCTAATGAACTCTTTCATTATATCAACACGTATCAACAAATATATCAAATATAAACATAATCATATTATGTTTCGATTATTTACCCATTTATAAAATATATATATATATATATATATATATATATATATATATATATATATATATATATATATATATATATATATATATATATATATATATATAGGCTTACGAATGCGAATTCGGGGCGTAGTCATCATTGTCAATATTTGGCAGGTCAAAACTCAATGTTTGATTTGGTCAACATTTGACTCGGTCAACGATCAACATTTGACAAGGTCAACAATCAATGGTCAATATTTTAACCAGGTCATGATCAACTTTTGACCAATTTAATGTTCAACAATCAAGGGGTAAATTAGTGTAGACAACTGTCAACAATTAACAGTCAATACAATCAACAGTCAACATAGTTCACAAATAACGATTGGGTCAACAGTCAACTGTCAACATGATCAACATGGTCAACAACTGGTCAACTTTGTCAACACACATTTTTCAACACATTAATACATCATAGGCATCTCTTCATGAATTCAATACATCACATGCAACTTTTCATGAAATAATGCATCACATGCACCATTTCAAAAAGGCAATTCATGGTATGCACCCTTTCATGAAGACACAACTATTCAAGAGGTTGCAACTCTTGCGATTGCATCTTTTCGGTCGTACCTCTTAGTTGCGCATGTTGATTACACCCGTTGGTCATACCTCTTGGTTGCAACCGTTAGTCGCAGCCTATTGGACGTGATATTTGGTTCATATCCATTGGTCACACCCTTTAGTCACACCCTTTGGTCGCACCCATTCGTCGCAACCTTATGGACGTGACATTTGGATCGCATTCCTTGGTCACACCCTTTAGTCGCACCCTTTGGTCGCACCCTTTGGTCGCATCCGTTGGTCGCAACCTTTCGTCGCGTCTTTTGGATGTGACATTTGAATCGCATCCCTTGGTCACACCCGTTAGTCGCACCTTTTTGTCGCACCCTTTGGTCGCATCCGTTGGTCGCAACCTTTCGTCGCGTATTTTGGATGTGACATTTGAATCGCATCCCTTGGCCACACCCGTTAGTCGCACCGTTTGGTCGCACCCATTCGTCGTAACCTTATGGACGTGACATTTGGATCGCATCCGTTGGTCACACCCTTTAGTCACACCCTTTGGTCGCAACTCTTGGACTCAACTTTTGGATCGCTTTCCTTGGTCGCACATTTTAGACGCAATCCTTGGTCGTGACCTTTCGATCCTATTTCTTGGTCGCAACTCTTGGATGCAACACTTGGATGCAACCTTTGGATCGTATCCCTTGGCGGCATCTTTTGGACACAACTTCTAGATCACCTCTATTCATCGCATCTTTTGATCGCATCTCTTGGGCATAACTTTTGGATCACATCCTTTGGTCATATCCTTTGGTCGCATTCTTTGGATGCAACTCTTGACTTATGGCTGAATAGACAACGATTATGATCAACATATTCCTTAAAGTAATGCTGTGATTAAAACTTTTGAGAAATCAAACCTTACTTTTAATACCACTAGTTTCGCAAAAATTTTCCAACTCAACCTATCTTTCATGGCATAGCTAATGACTCGTATGTCCATGTCTAATTTTCGTACTAAAAGCAAGTGACCGAAATCGTAACCTGTTATCCCTTCACAAAAAGAATTCAAAAATGTGAAAAATTATTTTTAAACCCTTGAAAAAGAAAAAAAATTTACATATCCGCAATAGAAAATGAAGGATCTTTTGTACGTGGAAAGCACAACTTGTCTTTTGATAACATGAGTGGATAGCATACCAACCTTTACGTGTTTATAAAAGAGAAAGTTGAGTTAGTTGGAACTTTTGGGGTAATTTGTATAAATTCACCATTTTAAATTTATTGGGAGAAAGTATCAAAAACAAAATTAGGGCATTGCTTTTTGGAAAAAGGTTCGTATTTGAAGGATTGGGGAATTTTAAATAAATTTGAATTTGAAATTATTAATGGATATTCATCGACCCTCGTATATTATTATAATAATCAAATATTAGTATATAACATTTATGGCAATAACTAAATTTTTTTCAAAACGCTTTAAACTGATTCTAAAAATCCTAAAACTTGATTTTAGTTTGCACTTGAGGGAAAGCTTAGTTTAAGTGTGGTGGGATTTGTAATGTGTATTTTTATACACATTTTTAGGGTATTTATCATCTCAAATTCAATCGAATTTCACATAAAATGTATGAAAAAGACTCATAACTCATAAAATATAATTTGAAACCTCTTAATACATTTTTGTGTTATTTTACAAGGCGAAAATGCCATAAAGAAGCAGCACCATAACGCAAATAATGGGCCAACGATGGCCAAATTATCCCTAAAACTCTCACATTTCCCATACACATACTTCTCTAACCTTAAACGATAAACAACGTCGGTGGAAAAGACCAAACATTGGAACGAGTAAGAAACGACCACAAAACGTTATGAAAACGTCAACTGTCTCATGACGTTCTTCAGCCGAACCGATATGTAAACCGATCACGTTCGGTCCCAAAACAGAGAAAGAAACGTCCATGTTTTTCATGACGTTTCGTATCGGAATGTAATGTTCCGATCAAATGGATCCTAACCATCGTTGTACACCTCAAAATAAACCTAGCAACAAAAGAATAGCGGAAAAAAAATGACGCATCAAAATTCTGGTCAACCGTCGCAGTCGCAGTCAACTCTTTCTCTCTCAAAAGCGCTGATTTTCCGAAATGCTCGGAATTGAATAAACTCACCATCATTTGACTCGTCTTGACAAGACAAGCACAACCGTATCATTCACCATCACTGGAACGGCCGGAGTTGGCCGGAAAACGCGGAAAACCTCCTGTCAGCCATGAAAATAGACCGTTTGAGCTGAGGAATTCTTAAGCTTGCCATTCCCTCCACAGACCTCTAATTGAAAAAATTCTAACACCATTTTATTCTTCTCTCTGCCCTCTTTCCATGGAAATCAAGAACACAGAAAACTATGAAGAAATGAGTGAGATATTCGCGTTTGAACTCATGCACGCGAACTGTTTGACGAAATAACTCGAACAGATTTTTGAAACTATTTTTTGCCGCCATTGTTGAAACTCAAGGTTCATGAGGTGTTAGAAGCTAAAAATAGAATGGGAGGCTTGTAAACATCATGGTGCATCTCTATGGAATGGTAATTTGATCGAAAAACGGATGGAGATATGAGTTCTAATCACCACTTTGGTGGTTTTCGGGTTAATTCTCAAGCTGGTGGTTAACGATGAAATTCGAGTAAATGGAGGATAATTAGAACATAAAATTCAGTTTGTAGCATCTTGTGGGGTTGAGAAAAAGTGCCTAAGTCATAATTTTCAATGTTGGTGGCTGAAACTAAAGTTTGAGCTCGAGAAGCCATTAATGGCGGAACTGGAGGTAATACCGGGCAGCAGTTGGTAAAATTGGAATAATTCGAGTTTTACTTAACCGTTTTGCATCATTCAAAGCCCTACAGATTCATGAGGATGAGAGAAACATCTTTCTTATGGAAACTTCGTGCTAAAAATTATCAAGTCAAGAGTTATAACTGATTGTTTGAAGAGGAGCGGAAATTTGGCAGACACGGTACTCGCGCCCAACCGACTCATTTCACGAATTTCTACTCGTTGCGACACAGGAGATCAGGAATTTTTGTTCAAAAACTCAGCGCCAAACTGAACTCGTGAGTGACTCATTTCATCCTATCCGTGACCCGTTACGCCATGGATAATCGCAGACTGCACGCGCGATTCAAACTCAGACTGGATCTGAGAATGTTTTCGCCAAATAAAAAACAGAGCAAAATGAAACCGCGAAATTCTCATCCAATTCTCAACCATTTTCAACGAAATTTCGTCCACACCCTCAGTACAACATCTTGATCCGCCTGAACCAATTACATGTCTCGATTTGTCCCCTACTCTCCTCTCCATTCAAAACAGGCCATTTGACTCTCAAGTCCAATTCAGTCTATAAAACACGTCTCAAGCCTTTTCAATCAAGACACCACTCTTCAATCATCTTCTCTAAGCTCTAGAATCTCCATTAATGAGTTTCAAGCTATCTTGAGCTCTAATTTTCGTTTTTGAGTGAAATTGCGCAATTTGGGGCTGATTTGGGGAAAATTCGAATCGGTCGATTCTAGCTTGAATCGAGCGGCAATTGGAGCTTCAAATTGACTCAAGGAAGCTACTGGCTGGTCTTCCAACTCTCGGTTTAGTCTAATTCTCTTTTAATTAGTCGATTTGAATTTTAGATCACAAGAACCCAATTTTGTAATAATCATGATGAAATCTTGTCAAATTCTTGTTTTTGTGATTATGAGTGAGTAAATCTAGATAGGGAAAGGAATTTGTGGTTTGTATGCATGAAATCTTGCTTTAATTTCATGTAATTTCGCTGAATTTGAATGAATAGTCATGAACACACACAATTTTGAATAAATTGGGGAAAAGTGCTTAGCTTGGTATTTTTCGTCAATTGACCTATTAAATTTGAGGTTTATTGACTTGTTAATCATCTGGAATATTTAGCTTAGTATTTTGTGTGATTAATTTGGAGTTGTGATTGATTGAATTCAAGTTTTGTTTAAAATGGCTGTTTTGAATTAAACGAGTTTTTCAATCAATTTCTTGAGTAAATCTTAGCTTAGATCGCTCAAATCCATCATTTAAATCTGAAAAATTATATCCTAAGCGATTAATGATTGCTACACATCACAAATTACCTTTAAATCCCTATTTCTAAACTAAAAATCAAACCCTAATCCAGTTTTTGTCTTGCTGCTGTTTTTCTCTGTTTTTTTTCATTAATTTTCTCTTAATTTCGTGTCTAATTAAGATCTGAAAAATTAAATAAATATTTTTACAATTTAGTTCTCATTTAGTAGATAATTTTCAACCCAAAGTTTGCCCAATTCCGATCTGTAATCTGTGAGATATTAATTTTCCAAAATTGTAGTTTTTCTGTTTTTTTAATCTTTTGTCCAATTTACTGTTTCTCTTCTTCTGAATTTTAAAAAATATAAAAAAAAATAATAAAAATCCAAAAATAGTCGTATTTAAAGTAATTTGAAGTTTAGAATCCAAATATAAATTTTAAAATAGTAGTTGTTAAGACAAATTAGGAGATATTATAATTTTTGTGAGTACTGGTCTGTCAGAACTAGTTTCTGTTCCAGATCTGAATTTTCATTATAAATCTGAAACTGAAAAACATAATTTTATTAAATTTTAACAGATAATCGGAAACTTGATAATTGAATTTATGTATAAATTTTGGAATTTTTCAGGACTTGGTGATTTTTCTATAAATTTCTGAAGTTACTGCTGAATTAATTATGAATCTGAAGTACGATCTGGATTTAAACTACAAATATCTCGAAATTTTTGAATAAAATAGTAAACCAGTAAAGTACCATATCATAGATCTCTCTTTCTAGTTTCCAACGGTATCTTGTGTGTTCGAATCGGAGTTACGAATTAAAACACCAAAGTGTGACGTTCTGAATTTTTACAATAAGGCTGAAAATAAGATTTAAACTTGGAAATTTATCTAATGAACCTTAAAATAAAAGATTTTACACTACAGAATAATCATTGAAACTAGTTAATTCTTGAGGCCACACCTCCTTGTGTTCGACCCCTAAACTCATTACCACTCATACTCGTAATTGATTAATAGGGAAATATAAATTGTTTTGTTAAATTGTGTGAAATTCAACGACGGTTTTACCACGATTTACAATAGATCTGAGTGAGTTTCTTTAACAAGATGAAGTTTTGTAAGGGTGACTTTTTTTCTAAATTTTCATGGTTGTTTTATAGGCAAAAAAATATAAAATAGGCGGTTCCACTAGAGCATCTCACGGAACTGCTGAATTCGTAATTTTTTGAGTTAATTTGGCCTTCTAAATTAAGAATTAAACTTGAAAAAATGAATTTTTCTAGCGGAATTGATTTTTTCCTTAATTAAGTGTGTTTAAGGATGTCAAATGATCGGGATCAACAAAAATGAAAAAATTATAAGTTTCGTCAGACGGTTCTGCTAGAGACTCTGACGAAAGTGCTAGATACTGAATTATTTTCAGAACAGTACTATATGATTAATTATTCTTAAAAAAAATGTTGCTTTGAAAAAAAAATTCTAATATATAGCCTTTTTTTTTCTCCTTGTAATTTTCTGTTGGTATTTTGATCCTATGCAAGTGGCCGTATATAGTTGCAATTATAATATTTTTTTTATGTGTCCGTACATAGTTGGCAACTTGTCATATTCATATTTACTAGATGGAAGTCTAGGGGTGGCACCGAGCCGAGCTGGGACCAGCTCGAGCTCGGCTCGAGTTCTGGCTCGAGCTCGGCTCGGCTCGAGATTGAACATAATTCGAGCTCAAATACTGGCTCGAGCTCGGCTCGGAAAAAAACTCGAGCCAGCTCGACTCGGCTCGAACCAGCTCGAGTTTATGCATTTTTTTTTTTGATAATTTTGTTAAAGACTTTGTTATAAAAATATGGAAAAAATCATAAACTACAAAAACAAATCAAATAAACCACCATAATTAAGAAAAAAGAGTATCAAATATCTTCTTTTCTCTTTTTATAGCTTGATTTTCATCTTAGAACTCGATCAAATGGACTAAATTGCCGTAAATAGGAGGGGAAGGCGAAACTTTGGGACTAACTTTTAGTATCGGTTCTATACATATAACCGATATAAAATACATATAGCAACGGTTATTTCTCGAGAACCGTTACAGATGAATTTCGTAGCGGTTATTTATAAAGAACCGTTACAGAAGAGATTTAGTATCGGTTATTAGCAAAAATAACCGATATAAAATAAAATAGCAACGGTTATTTATCGAGAACCGTTACAGATATTTAGTAGCGGTTATTCATAAAAAACCGTTACAGAAGTTAATTTAGTATCGGTTCTTAACAAATAACCGATACAAAATTCAAATAGCAACGGTTATTTATAGAGAACCGTTACAGATGATTTAGTAGCGGTTTAGTAGCGGTTATTAATAAATAACGGATATAAATTACAAATATCCGCAACGGTTATTTATGGAGAACCGTTACAGAATGCACCTTTAGTATCGGTTAATTATAAAAAACCGTTATAGAAGACTTTAGTATCGGTTATTTGCAAAAAACCGTTACAGAAGCCATTTTTTTTTCTTTTTTTTCATTTATTTTTGTAAACAGGTTGCAAACGGGGGGAGAAAAATGAAAAAACAAAATACAATACCTAGGCTTCTGTAACGGTTCTTTATAAATAACCGCTTCTAAATTTTTCTCAAAATATTTGGAGCCAAAAAATGATGGGCTGCCATATCCTTAATGTATCCCGAAAGTATCCTAGCGTATCCTGCCGTATCCCTCACGTATCCGGAAAAAATATATATTAAAATTATTGGATACGCCACATGGCGTATCCGATACGTATCGGCGCCGTATCGGTGCCGTATCCGTATCGGATATCCGTATCCTCAGGATACTTCCCAGTTTTTGAAGTATCCGCGCAACACAGATAATAACAAATAACATTCAACATACTTAAATACATAAAAGTTCAACGTTAACATAAATTTAAATAAACCCAAATTTAGTCCCAACACAAATTTAAATTAATTGGTCCAATGAAACAAACAAAATAAAACCTAATGTTTCACTGCTACACTACAAAATATCCAAAAGATGCAAAATATACCCACTGCCGCAAAATAAAAGGCTAATGTTATAGAACCCACTATCACCCTACAATATATTTAATATTACCCAATTGTTAGCTAATTAATATCTAGGTCATTCAATTTCAAGGTTTTCTTCCACCTTCGCCGCAATCTAAAAAAAAATATTATTAATTCAAATAGAAATAAATGATCCAATTTTAAGCATAATACATGAATGAATAAATCAACGAATGGATTTGCTTACTTGAGATGTTTGAAACTCGGCTTTTAGACTAGCTCTAATCCAATCTCCCCCGCAAACCAAAAGTTCCACCATATCAATGCTAAGAGAACTCCGATAATCATCCAAGACACGACCACCCGCACTAAAAGCCGATTCGGAAGCAACCGTTGAGATCGGAATGCAAAGAATGTCACGCGCCAATTTACATAAGACGGGATATTTTACATTATTAACCTTCCACCAATCCAACACACTAAATGTATCACTTTCATCATTAAGCACCGGTTCATCCAAATAAATATCAAGATCTGATTTATGAGTTGAATCGGTCGCTTTTGATCTCCGAATCGCGTAAAACTCACACATTTTTGCCTTGCCTTTACCAATATTGGTACTAGAATTACTAGCATCGCCACTAACCGAGTTCGAACTCGATTCATTAGAAATCGCATGATCACTTACGTACATTTCAAAAAGAGTGCGCAATTTCCCTGTAACTTCCGAGATACGATCGGTGACCTCATAACTCGGATACAATCTCTCAAAACAATAATCAATCAAAGTTAATTTGTACCGAGGATCTAAAATGGATGCCATGCTCACTAGCACACTAATTTCGCCCCAATATTTCTCAAACTTTTCAAGCATAGCCCCACTCATTTCCCTTACGAAACCATCACTCGAATTATAAGCGTCACATATCTCTTTTTTTACCAAAAAAATATGCCATAAAAGTAAATTAGAGGTGGGATATAATGATCCCGAAAAAACGGAGGTAGCATCGGCGAACACTTCAAGCAACTTGGAAACTTTCTCGGCATTCATCCACTCCTCCTCGGTGGGACACCAATCAAAATTTGGGTCTCTTCTAAGATATCCATTGAATGTTTTTTTATAGTGCAAAGCCGATTGAAGCATTGAATGGGTCGAATTCCATCTTGTTTTCACATCGTTGCACAACGACCGGATTGTGGTTATACGTAATTGGGTCGCTACTTCTTTAAAGTTTTTAACTCGAGTAGGTGATTTTTAAGGTATTTTACGGCCTCCCTTATTTTCCAAATACAATTCTCAATTTTTTTAACCCCATCTTGTACTATTAAATTTAATATGTGAGCACAACATCTTACATGAAAGAAAAGCCCTAAAAAAGGTAATTTGTCTCTTTCCTCAAAAATAGAACTCAAAATTCCCGCGGCCTTATCATTATTGGATGCATTGTCTAGGGTTATTGTTCCAATTTTATTTTCTATACCCCAATCCATAAGAGATTGCATAATTGCTTCCACAATCACCTCACCACTATGAGGAGGTGAAAGCTCATTAAAACTAATAATTCTCTTATTTAATTTCCAATCCGCATCTATAAAATGTGCCGTTATACACATGTAACCAATTGTTTGATTTGAGGTCCAACAATCGGATGTAAGAGAAATCCTATCAACATTTGTGAAAACCTTTTTCATCTTCTTTTTTTCTAAATCATAAATCTTGATACACTCATTTTTAATAGTTTTTCTACTCACTCGTCGGTGAAGGGGATTGTTGTATCTCATATATAAATTAAAAGCTTGATATTCCACAAACATGAAAGGTAACTCATGTGCTATGATCATTTTCGCTAAGAATTCCCTACTCTTAAGATGATCATAGGCTCCACTAAATTCGGGTATCACCATTTCTCCCTCATTCTTACCCGCACGAGATGAAAAATCATATGTACTTTTTCTCTTAAGACTTTTTAATCTCAGTACTTCATGGCAGCCATTCATGTGCCGCTTGAGGGTACTAGTGGCCGAACTTTTGTGAAGTAAGAACTGTGTTTTGCAAATACACACGGCATGCCATGTGTTTGGTTTAGTCTCGACTTTCTTAAAGTAGGTCCACACTTCTTGATCTCTGTTTTGGTTTGTTGGGTGCATTTTCCTCGACTGCTGATTCGCTCGCGTTAGTTTCGTTAGCGGCATCTGACATTGCTACATCATCTGTCGTAGTAGCAGATTCAACAACATTTGACATTCTGTGATTGAATAAAAAAAATATTAAATTAATAAAACCTAATTTTAGTGAATAAATAATGAATATAAAGTAGAAACCCTAAACTAAGTTCTTATTTCTATGTTGTTGTTCATGATTTGCCACAAATATCATATCTGACAAATTATATACTCAGTCAAACAAAAAGAAAAAAAACAAATATAAAAGAATTGAAATTTTGAACTCTCATAAATTGTTTAGTACTGCATCAATAATAATTTCTTGTTAAATACAATGAAATATTACCTTTGAGCGGTTGGAAAAAGAAGCGACTAAGAAGAGAAGAGAAAGGGATGAAGTGTCGATCTAGCCAGTCCCGCCTCAGGGAGGAGAATTTTCAGCTTCCGCGAAGTGCTCTTCTCCAGCGATCTGTCGGTGAGAGGCGAGTTAGGTTTGGGCGCGAAGTAGGGTTTTGCTTTCAGGTTTGAGCGAAAGTTACAGGGGGGACTTCTGTTGTTGTTTTGATTTTCTTGGGGGAGGGGGTAGGGCAGGGGGCATGAATAATTAATGGATATGTTAAGTATGATTTTGGGCTTTTTTTTGTTGGGCTTTTAATTTTCTTTTCAATTAAATGACAGATTATACAAAACATTTACATGTTGTAATAAATGTAACGGGTCAAACTATATAACGGGTCGAGCTCGAGCCGAGCTGGTTCCAGCTCGAGCTCGGCTCGGTTTTGGCTCGAGCTGGGCTCGGCTCGGCTCGAATTCAGTTCGAGCTTTTTTCGAGCGAGTTTTTTCGAGCTTTTTTCGAGTCGAGTTCGAGCGAGTCATCGAGCTACGAGTTTTTTGGCCAGCCCTAGATGGAACCCGGCATGCGGGTATGAAATTGTTTTCCCAATCTAATCTAATTTATTCACCAAAATAAAAAAAAAATATATCGCACTTATCTAACAAATTTATCGTTTTCTAAACTCTTTGTTTCTAAAACTTAAATTAAATACTCCTCTAAAATCTTATATTTTGTGTGAATTATTTTGTATAACCTAAGAATAAAACCACAATTATCGATTTCATTAATTTACCTAAGAATAAATCAAAAAATGCAATCTCTTTAAATCTTCTCATCTAAAACACAATCCAGAATCAAGTACACGCAAGTCAAAACCATTCAACAATTGGAAAATTCTGGAATGAAAAAAAATCAATTTAATTATTTACCTATTCTCAAATAATCTTCATCCATCACGACTGGGATCTCTCTTGAACTTCTCCATCTTTTCACTGCATTGAAATTATGTGTTATCACTAAATCATCACTTCTTACTTCCAATTGTTTAATAGATAGTCTCGAAGTCTTCCAGCTTCTTCTTGTTGGACAATGATCCCCTTTAGAAATCTTGCGCAGGCGGACATTTGTGTGATTACGTATGTAAAGATAAACGTGACATGGAGTTTCTTTAGGATCTCGGCGAATTTTGCGATCTGCCGATCAAGCTTTTGTCTTGTGGGTCTCTGACGAAAAGGCGGTGGTGGTTTGTAAGTTGGTGGAGGGTTGTAATTTGATACTCGTGGTCTCAAAGGAAAATCTGGGTTAGGTGCGTCAGTGGGGTTCGAACCCGCAGAATGCGGTGTCGTTCTAGTTGGTTCTTCTACTGGATTCTCCTCGGTTGCGGACAATGAATTAACCATGCTTCGGAATTGTACCGCATGTCGCGGTGGTGATACTGGAGTTTGCGGTTGGTTCGTCTTGACCCTCTCCATGGCAGGTCCTTGATATCCTCGTCCGTCCCTTAGAGTGACAACATTGACTTGTTCACATGGGTTCTCCGTTCTACTCGGGAACTTCCTTTCTTACTAGAATGCACCCCTTGCCCGCTATTTTATTTGCGTCTCCAACACCTTGCTGCGCGAGGCCAGTGAGTCCACCCGGTTTGCTAACTTCTGAAATTGATTATTCAATCCTTGGCCTCGGGCCTGAAGTTCCATGGTAATTTTTATTTGTTCCATCATCAAATTTGTCAGCATGGAGTAAAGTCCCGGTATTTGATTGCTATACCCTTGCTTTTGTGTGATGTTTTGAACTTGACTGACTTGATTATTTCTATAAGACATCTTTGGGTTCCTCCAATTATTATTGTATGCGGGCGTATAATGGTTAATAGCATTCACCTGTTCATGTTCATCTTCTATTAGGTACAATTGTTACCATCATGCCCGATTTGACCACATAGTACACATGTAGAATTAGAACTGTTTATCTGATTTACAGTCACGGGTTGCGCTTCTTTTACCTTCGTTAGGTCATCAATCTTCTTATTTAGCGTGTCGAGCTTCACCTCTAGCAACGTTGCGATGTCGACTGCATAGACTCCTCATGTCTGTAGCTGTCGATCGTTGTTTTAGTTCTGATAATTTGACGACATGCTGATAAGTCATTGATTATATACATTCTATACCCTATACATATATGATATTGCACCATTATATGTGTTAATATTCTATTTATATGGATAATAATCACAACTTAAATGTTGATATTACTAATGATACATTTATGTGAATTCAGGTGCAATTTGGATGTAGCATAACTTGGAGCAGAAGATGGATATATCAATCAAGATTCAGTCCTACTGGCACTGCCTCAGTATTTCGTACATAAATCACAATCTGGGCCTCCTCTATATTCATATTAGGGAGATGCTAAAAAACATACGTATGTTCGAACATATATTTTTTTAAAATACCCGTAAAGTGGTTATAAAAAGTAAAAATTCAAATTTCAACCGTATGGATGTAATATATATGTTATGAATATGTTGTGGATTAATTTTCACAGGAATCAGAATAAAATATCATTGCCATCATGTATCTAGGTTTGTCAATGGATCGGGTTCAACCCGAATCCAGTAGGTATCCGACCCGAACGGATCGGGTCAAACCCGAAAAAAAAACCCACGGATCGGGTTCGGGTTCAAACCCGAAAACAAAAACGGGTTCGGATCGGGTTCGGGTTTGATACTATCCGATCCGTGAAAAATCCGAACCCGAATCCGAAACTTAAATTATAATTAATTTTAATCTGTACCATTCATATTTCTCCAAATCAATCCTACCCATCTATTTTAACCCTAATCCTAACCCACCCAACGCTCTTACCCGATCCACCAATTCCTTGCCCCTTTTTTTTCTCTCTGGACGCCAGAGGCAGAGAAGAAGCGAAAGAAGAAAAAAAAAACCCTTCCACCCAATCTCTGCCTTCGCTCCGCCGTCTCCATGATCGGTGCCGGTCGCCGGTCGTCCCCCTCTGCCCCGCCACCCTTCTGCCTCTCCTCTACTCTCCTTTCTTCTCCTTCTTCTTCTTCTTCTTTTAAGGTAATAACCCTCCATCAATGATGATGAATTTTAATTTAATTTTTGTTTGATTTTGTGATGAAGAATGAGATGAATGAATTGCTTGATTGATGTGTTAGTATTAAATAAAATCAAAGCTATTTTTTTTCTTGAGTGTAGATAGTGGAAGCGAGTAATAATCCTCCGATATGGCATCCGAAACCGAAGCTAGTAATAATCCCCTAACTCAAACTCCGATATCATTATCAACCCCACAAATTTCTCCGATCGAATCGGCTTCCCAATCGGCCCCACAAACGCAAACGGCAACACAAAATGAAGAGCCGGCCTCAACCGAGAATACAAATCTAGTTCTTGGGCGTAAAAGAGCTCGTAGATCCGCGGTGTGCAAAGAATTCACCGAGGAAGTCATAAACGAAAAACTTAAAGCGAGATGCATTTATTGTAAGAATTTACTTGGAGCCGAACCGGCAAATGGTACGAGTCATTTATCTAATCATTTGAGTTTGGGCATGCAAAAGAAGATTAAACTTAATGGGAATACATTATTTAGGAAAAATATTGTGGATGGTAAGGCAAAAATTAATATGAATCCTTATTCTTTTGACCAAAATGTGGGATATAAACGTGAGAAATTTTGTGATATTGTGAAACCGTTTCTTTAGCCCGCTTCTCGCCACCAACTTTGAACTTAGATTGGTACTCTCTTAACAAACTAGAACAAAGACCCCGAATTCTTTCCAATTCATGTAAGAGCCCGAACAGAGATTGGGTGGAAGGATTTTTTTTTCTTCTTTCGCTTCTTCTCTGGCCTCTGGCGTCCAGAGAGAAAAAAAAAGGGGCAAGGAATTGGTGGATCGGGTAAGAGCGTTGGGTGGGTTAGGATTAGGGTTAAAATAGATGGGTAGGATTGAATTGGAGAAATATGAATGGTACAGATTAAAATTAATTATAATTTAAGTTTCGGATTCGGGTTCGGATTTTTCACGGATCGGATAGTATCAAATCCGAACCCGATCCGAACCCGTTTTTGTTTTCGGGTTTGAACCCGAACCCGATCCGTGGGTTTTTTTTTTCGGGTTTGACCCGATCCGTTCGGGTCGGATACCTACTGGATTCGGGTTGAACCCGATCCATTGAGGCCGGCTCTTTTACGCCCAAGAACTAGATTTGTATTCTCGGTTGAGGCCGGCTCGTCATTTTGTGTTGCCGTTTGCGTTTGTGGGGCCGATTGGGAAGCCGATTCGACCGGAGAAATTTATGGGGTTGATAATGATATCGGAGTTTGAGTTGGATTACTAGCTTCGGTTTCGGATGCCATATCGGAGGATTATTACTCGCTTCCACTATCTACACTCAAGAAAAAAATAGCTTTGATTTTATTTAATAGCAACACATCAATCAAGCAATTCATTCATCTCATTCTTCATCACAAAATCAAACAAAAATTAAATTAAAATTCATCATCATTGATGGAGGGTTATTACCTTAAAAGAAGAAGAAGGAGAAGAAAGGAGAGTAGAAGAGAGGCAGAAGGGCGGCGGGGCAGAGGGGGACTACCGGCGACCGGCACCGATCAGGGAGACGGCGGAGCGAAGGCAGAGATTGGGCGGAAGGGTTTTTTTTTCTTCTTTCGCTTCTTCTCTGCCTCTGGCGTCCAGAGAGAAAAAAAGGGGCAAAGAATTGGTGAATCGGGTAAGAGCATTGGGTGAGTTAGGATTAGGGTTAAAATAGATGGATATGATTGATTTGGAGAAATATGAATGGTACAGATTAAAATTAATTATAATTTAAGTTTCGGATTCGGGTTCAGATTTTTCACGGATCGGATAGTATCAAACCCGAACCCGATCCGAACCCGTTTTTATTTTCGGGTTTGAACCCGAACCCGATCCGTGGGTTTTTTTTTTCGGGTTTGACCCGATCCGTTCGGGTCGGATACTTACTGGATTCGGGTTGAACCCGATCCATTGACAAGCCTAGGTGATAACAACATAGCTTAATCCAGGCTTAATCCGATGGATTACCATCAACTAATGACGTGGCTTAATTAAGTGCGATAATTAGCGTTGAAAAAATATTAACTAGTATTAATATTAATGCTTTTTAGGGGTTAAAGTGAATAGAAGTTATATGTAATCATATACAAACTATGCATGAAGTTTTAGAATATGATTTTATGTATGACAACAAAAACAACTAATATACAAACTATAGTACGGGTCTAGATGCAGAAACACAATATAAAGGATTTAGATGAAAATAGAAAAAAAAGAGAGAACCTTACTTGTCGGAGAGCTATTTACTCCTTTTTACTTGGTCCACGTAGATCAGGTACTTTTGTTAATGGCTAAAGTAAGAACCAGAAGAAAAATGTGAAGGAAACCAAAGGAGATGGTGCCCAATGAAGAATCGGACTTGACTTTTTATAACCCCAGTTGGTTTGACTTTTTTTTTTTTTAGCATTACTTTCAAAAATAATTCATTAAATAACACTGTTTTGGAAAAAATTAACTAATTAGCACTACCGCCATCTGTTGTGGCGGTAGAGACCTTTTACCACCAGCACCAATGGCGGTAGTATCTAATTTTCCGAATTTTCCGTCAGCGGCCTTAAAACAAGGTAATTAGATACAAATTAGCCTTTACCGCCAGACCATCTGGCGATAGTGGCATTGTTGTAATTTTTTCCTGATCCAATCGGGTATCAAACCCGTTAAAAAAAAATACCTCTACCGCCAGGCCATCTGGCGGTAGTGGCATTGTTGTAATTTTTTTATGATCCAATCGGGTATCAAACCGATACAGTGTTAATATTTAGTATCGGTTTTTTGTTAAAAACCGTTACTAACTCCCTTAGTTTTGAAATTTTTTCTGATCCAATCGGGTATGGAACCTGTTAAGAAAAATAAATACCTCTACCACCGAGGGCCTGGCAGTCACTACTTAAAGAAAAAATTTCAAAACTAAGGGAGTTAGTAACGGTTTTTAACAAAAAAACGATACTAAATATTAACACTGTATCAGTTTTTATGAAAGAACCGATACTAAGTTGAGCGGACGGGAAAATCAAAACACTAAACACTTAGTAACGATTTTTATGAAAGAACCGTTACAGAGTTGCTTAAATAGTCCAAAATATAAACCGTTACAGCTTTTGGGCTATTTAAGCAACTCTGTAACGGTTCTTCATAAAAACCGTTACTAAGTGTTTAATGTTTTGATATATATATATATATATATATATATATATATATATATATATATATATATATATATATATATAAAAAACCTAGTATCGGTTCTTTCATAAAAACCGATACAGTGTTAATATTTTGTATCGGTTTTTTATTAAAAACCGTTACTACCTCCCTTAATTTTGAAAATTTTTCTTTAAGTAGTGACCTCCAGGCACTCTGGCGGTAGAGGTATTTTTTTTTTCTTAACGAGTTCCATACCCGATTGGATCAGAAAAAATTACAATATTGCCACTACCGCCAGAGGACCTGGCGGTAGAGGTATTTTTTCATTTTTTGTCCCCGCTCATAACGGGTTTGATACCCAATTGGATCAGAAAAAATTACAACATTGCCACTACCGCCAGATGGTCTGGCGGTAGTGGCTAATTTGTATCTAATTAACCTGTTTAAGGCCGCAGACGGGAAAAACATGTAAATTAGGCACTACCGCCAGTGAGAGTGGCGGTAGAACGTCTCTACCGCCACTATGGATGGCGGTAGTGCTAGTTAGCTAATTTTTTTCGCATTAG
Organism: Juncus inflexus; assembly: GCA_024447665.1. Lineage (NCBI taxonomy): Eukaryota > Viridiplantae > Streptophyta > Magnoliopsida > Poales > Juncaceae > Juncus > Juncus inflexus. The sequence continues at coordinate 1,050,593 of JAJHPC010000003.1, forward strand.
TGCTATTTGCTGAATTATTTCTAAAAATAATGCTAAAAAAAAAGTCAGTTGGCTTGCATTAAAAAGGATTAAGACGCAATAAAAACCCACGATTTTATCATTTTGATCCAATTCTGTATTAATTTGCATGTAACAGCCCAAGGGATAGTGGAGGAGGTGAAACGTAATTTTGTTCAACTTTTGCATTTCAGTCACTATAACTTTATTAAATCTATCATTTTATCTAAAATTTATATATAACGACCCATATTGCAAAACTACACAATTTAAATGAACAAATTTTACTATTATTAATACTTTATTTTTGACATGCATGAACTTAAGTTATTGAATTTTACTAAAATACCCCTAGAAAATCATTTATAACCGTAATGACATTGTTTGCTTGCGCGTTCTGTATTGCACCTTTCCTTTATGCCTCTTTGGTTAAGATTTTGGATTCTTTAAAAAGCCATCATGAATGGAAGCCGTTCTTCCCTAAATCGGGTGAAGCCGCACAAAGTACAGAATTTAGTAAATGTTGAAAATAGTAAAATTAATATTAATTAGTAGTTATATGTAGTTATTTGTCAAAGAGTATGCGTATGTATGAATGGGTGTGTGTATGTGTGAAAATGTGTATATAGTTATGTGAGGAGTTGTGTATGTGTGTAGTTATGTGAGAAGTTGTGTGTGTGTGAAAGATTGTATAAGTGTGTCAAAGGGTGTTTATGTGTGTGAAATGTTGTGTATGTGTGTGAAAATATGTGTCTAGAGAATAAGATTCTAGGAGGGCATGCCTCTATATAAGAGTGTCTTGTGTGTCATTTGTAATAAGGAGAAAGTAATTAAAAAATAATAAGAGAATAATTGAGAGAGTAAATTTGTGTTCTTGTTCTTCTCCCTCTTCCCAATTTCATTTTTTTCTAACAAGTGGTATCAGGGCGTTCGGGTTTGATCTTAGAGATCAAGATGACAAAGATGAAGATGAAAAAGAAGAAAGACGAAAGGTGATACGCGTCGTACAAATCTCATAAGATTGGATATGAGTTTCACGAAATGGAGAGAAGAAGAAACTTGGCGCAGAAGGATGTATCTGATACATATACCTCGGGCATCGTGGCTAGTCTGTTATCTTCATAACCGTCACCAGAGAGATTGTCGTCTTATCAAAGAGAGACAGCACAAGCACATGTATCGTGAAAAGGCGTGAGTAGAGATGTGTGGGATGGATGCATTTTTTGCGTGAAGAGATGTGAAGGAGTTGGAGATGCCATTGTTGACTCTTCATAACTTGATTAGAGAGATTGAGGAGTTCAAAATTAGACGAATTGTCCGTCTATAAATTGATGGGATTGTTGAAGACCCATGAAGCAAGAAAAATAGAAAATCAAGAGATGTTGAACGAACCACTTCAAGAGAAGATGTTGGTGTCCGTTGAGAAGATGAGAAGTCAACGCCAAAGAAGATGTGATGAAAGATGTGACATGATTGCGCGATAGTCACGATCATAAAAGATGATGAAAAAAAGCGAAGAGTTTCAATGAATCCAAGTGAATATGGTGATGGAAAAAGTATCAAGTGATTTGAAGTTCATCCAGAAGTTGATGACTTTTATTAGTCGCTCAAGTGTAGCGTCGGTGTTTTGTTGATGTCTTTCATAGTTTTGCGGGAGAAACTATGAGGTGGTGCAATTAGAAAATCGTAGTTAAAAGAGGAAACTAAGGTATTTGAGAAGAGACTCATGAAGTAGCGGATATTGTCAAGTTTTGCATGGTTGTAACTCTGCTGGTGTTCCTGACATGGGAAAGATGTGTGTTCCCGTTCGACCGAAGATGTCGACGGTGATGAGAGTCCCGATTTACGAGAGAGTTGAATCCTTGAGAATTGTCTCGGATTAGAAGTATGACTATGTGCTAAGGAGGAGTAAAGTAAACTCCGAAAGTGAGGGCAGCAGAGTTAGATCAACCATGGTATTAAGAAGTATCGACCAAGCAACCATAAGACGCCATGACGCGGGTTGTCAAGAGGAGTTGATATACAATGTAACTTATATTCTGTGTGAACAAGTTGAAGTAGTGATCCGCTACAAAGAAGAGTTAATGAGGAGTCTCTTAATGAAGTGTTGAGATGAGATATTTCATGCTACAACAAAGAGTAAATGTTCGGGTAAAACATAGTCACTTGAGGAAGACTTACAAGAAGGTCAAAGTTGGCGTATGACGAGATACAATAACGAGACGGAAGATAATATTAAGTTTAAGAGGGGATGTTGAAAAGAGTAAACTTAATATTAATTAGTAGTTATATGTAGTTATTTATCAAAGAGTGTGTGTATGTATGAATGGGTGTGTGTATGTGTGAAAATGTATATGTAGTTATGTGAGGAGTTGTGTATGTGTGAAAAAGTGTGTAGTTATGTGAGAAGTTGTGTGTGTGTGAAAGATTGTATAAGTGTGTCAAAAAGGTGTGTATGTGTGTGAAAGGGTGTGTCTAGAGTATAAGACTCTAGGAGGGCATGCCTCTATATAAGAGTGTCTTGTGTGTCATTTGTAATAAGGAGAAAATAATTAGAAGATAATAAGAGAATAATTGAGAGAGTAAATTTGTGTTCTTGTTTTTCTTCCTTTTTCCAATTTTATTTTTTCTAACAGTAAATTGTATTGAGGCTGTTTTGTTTCTTTAATTTACCTACTAACAGTAAATTTTACATCGTTCCTTGATGGGTATTTGTGAAATTATTTATTGTTACGATTGTAAATTGATAGCACTTGTACAGACAACCGAGGCACGACCAGTGACGGGGGATATTTTAGGGCTGTAAAATAGGGAGAGTTTTTTTCTTATTTTAAGGTTGTTTGCTCCACATGTCAAGTACTCTTTTTTACATTGTTAGTCCATTAGATTATATCCTACCGGAATTAAAATTGAGAAAAAATATTTGTGTTATGCCAAAACTCTTCTAATAGAAGAGTGTTAGGCATTATTTTCTCTTTCAAGAGATTGCGGTTTTAAAACTCGACAAAACCGATATTCTTTGAAAATATTTGAAGGACATAAGAATATACTCCATAATAAAATTGTATTAGCTCAGTCAATTTACAATAGGGCTATGAACGAGCAGAGCCCAACGGAGCCGAGTTAGACCAAGCTCGAGTTCGGCTCGGTTCATATTCGAGCTGACTCGGCTCGAATTCACAACAACTTTCGAGCTCACTTGCAAACTTGAGGTCGGCTCGATCTCACTTGAGCCAGCTCAGCTCATTCGAAATAGCTCGGCTAGAATTCGAGAAAGGCAAAGCGGCGGGAAGAAGGGGATTTCAGCCAATGATACGTCTTACTTTCTCTAGCGGAGAAGAGGCAGAGATGGAGAAGTCTTTGTCAACGATGGAGAAGAAAGCGGAGGTGAGTACGTGCTTTTCACGGAGAGATGGAGAAACAGGGACTTGTCCTTGTGACCAGGGACGGAACTAGAAATAAATCATAGGGATACTGGAACAATACCATATTGGTAAAAATAAATCATGAATAAAAAATTTCCTATTTATTAGCCATGAATTCTTTTCAAATAAAAATGGTTATGTATCTAGGATCTATGTACAATTTGCCTACTAACTAATGATTAAAAGATAAAAATTCAGTTATCTCTATTTTCTCCAATTTAATACTTTACATTCAATTTAAAGAAAGTTTAGCTTAATATTTAATGACAATTCAATTATACGTTAAAAAATTAGTTCAAATAAAAAGACACCAATTTAAAAAAACATGAAAAATAAATATTAATGACATTTTGAAAATAATAAATAATTATATTTTATAATTTAATCTATAACTATTATTATGACCTTATAAGATATACTTAATTTGAAGTACTTTAACATTTTCTAGAAAAAGATAAACTCTCAAACTAATGTGTAGTTTGTTCACATTATAGGAAATACTATTCAATTAATTAGAAAAGGGATAATATCACTTATACCATTCCAAAAATTCAAAATATCAAATTTATCGCTCTAAAACTTCAAATATCAAATATACCCTCTCAAAATTAAAGAAATATCAAATTTACCCATCGAAACTTCTAAAATATCAAATTTACCTCGGCCTGTTAACTTATCTTTAGAACCATTGCTTAACCTTCTAAATACTAATTAAATTATTAGAAAAAAACATGATAGAATAAATTGCCCCTTTCTTTATAGGGGTAATATCACGTATACCCTTCCAAAAACCTTAAATATCAAATTTACCCCTCTAAACTTCTAAATATCAAATTTATCCTTGTAAAATGTATTTTATATCAAATTTACCCAAACATGACTTTTTTATTATTATTAACATGAATTTTCAGAAATTCCAATCCTACCCCTACAGAACCTCTCTCCCCACGCATGTCCAGAAGCTTCAGTTGCCTCTTCTCCAGTCGACATCCCGCTCGCCCCTACACTTGCCTCTTCAGTTTTCTGGGACTAAGAACCATTGAACCGTCTTCTCTCTCGCCTCATCACTCCAGCCAGTTCTCCTCTCGCCTCTCTTCGTTACGCCTGAATTCACCCAACACTTCTACTCTCTTGTAAGTATTGTTTCTACTAAAATTATTTGAAATCAGGTGCCGCATCTACTTACTCTACAATAATTCTAAGAAATTTTGATATTTTTAGTTGCTGAGATTATCTCGTTAACTTCTTGCTCTGCTTGAATTGGCCTTGTCAATTGTCATAATCCTCAATTTTCTTGTATAAAGTACTTGATTTGTTTCTTCACTGGACAAAATCTTGCCTTTTTTAACTTTTCCAAATTATATTCTGACTATCCCTAACAGAGAAACATCGAATCCTAACAGAGAGAGAATCGATGCTCGTAGAGAAAGAGTCAAAGAGAAGTGACGCTCGTAATAGGACCTTGAACCTGAACTGATGGAAGACCCACCTGATGTTGCCATCTTAGACGAGCTTGATAAGTGATTACCTGGGCTCGAATTTGTTGATTTGAACTGGGTTTTCTTCTAACTAATCTATGTTGGTGTTTCTTTTCTTCTAAGTTGGATATAATTTGATAGTAATTGATGAATTTCAGTCTAATTTGAGTATACTTTGGTTGTAATTGATGAATTCCACTATAATTTTACTCAGTTTTTTTATGCTAAAATGAATTTTTTGCTTATGTTTTACCAGTAGGGCAAAACAGTTCATCTTTGAAGGGGAGATTGAGAAAGATGCAGTCTTTGGGGTCACAAAGTTTTGTGAATTTGAAAATGGCGTTTCAAGGTTCAAGGTGTGTATCATTATGAGATTGTATCGACCTCAAATTTCAAAAGAAGGCCTCAGATTATATTTCAGTAGGGAAATGTATTTTAGCAGGAAAATGCAGACTCTGAAGAGAAGGTTTCAACTTCAAAAATCAGAACTACAAGAAATAATGAATCTAGTGACTTGTGAATTCACTAAATCATCCAAGTTAATACAACAATTTAAGTACCTTGCTGACTAAGAATTATATTTCATTGATGTAGGATTTAGATTTGGATTTAAGTATTGTTCTATTTATGGCATGTAAATTTATTTTTTATTTTGTAAAGATGAAGTTTATTTGTCATTGTTATATTACTTGTAGTAACAATTATTAAGATATGTTTTATTCTTTTCATTATGTGTGTTTTTTTAATGAATTATATTCATTGGTATGTAGTATTTTTTCGACATACATTGGTATATAGTTTGAAAGGCAAAAACGCAAGGTCAGAGAGATAAAGCTCTACTTTTGTGAGTTAGCTCTAGTTTTGTGAGTTTTTGTTTGGATGTTTCTGTTATTAATATTCAACAAGGATTTGAAATACAAAGAATTAAAAGCTCTACTTTTCAGAATTACATCAAAATATGCAACATAGAAAGTTTGAAATTGCACATTCTTAACTAGATACTTGAATATCATCCAAGTTAACACAACAAAATAACATGACATACTTCATTATGTAAATAACCATATCTCTTAACACAATACTCAACTACCATAACAAAATAACATGGTAGTTCTCCTGTATTTGGTCTCCAAAATAAACATAAAAAATGATCCTACTGAGTTGAACTCTTGAATATTCGACAACTTAAATATTATTCTTCATAAACATTTGGTATTGAAATGGAGGATGCGGCTTCTTTTTTTCAGTCCTAAATTTTAAAAACGATCATATTAGAAAACATCGAAAATAAAATATATTAAGTATTTACAAGATGTAATAAGTATTTAACCTTTGTCTATTTGATGTTTGGCTTGATTCTGAAGTTCCGGATGCAGAACTGTCGGCTAAATTCTCCATGTTATTTTGAAGAGATACTGAATTTTTGCAAGTTCTTTTATGTTGTCCAGCCAAACCACATCAGACCACATTTTTGGCATATATATTTTTGTTGAAAAATTATAAATTGAAAGGTTATGTAACAAAGAGACTAAAAGAAAGCATAATTTTTAAAAGAAGCTAAATTATTTTTCCCCAAATATTTCATCTACAGTGTATGAACCCAAATAATCAAAATATTCTTCATAATAACCTCAAATACTTATGCAATTTGACCTAGTAATTACAAGTAAATCCAAATATAAGAATAATTTTGTCACTTTCATCAAGAAATAAAAACTATAAAAAAGAAAAGAATAGCATAATTCACATACTCGGTAATGAGTGATTCAACCATATTCTCCCATCTAGGCTTATAGCACTCTTCTACACTGAATTTCTCACTCTCATCTAGCTCCGTTGACATCTCATACTCAATTTCGTCCATATTTATTTTATCTATTTTAGGATTAAATTAAGAGAGAAGAAAGGGAAAAGGGGAGGGATGAACAAGAAGAGAGGGGAGAGGAAGAAAGAACGAGTAGAAAGAAGGAAGGCAAGCTCAGGTGCTAGCCATCATTTCTCTCATGGCTTTCATACTTCATGAGAGGAAATTGGCGGGAGAAAGAGAACAAAAGAAAGAAGAGAGAAAAGTTAGAAATAAAGGGAGGTTGAATGTCAGGGGAACAAATACAAGAAGAAAGGAGGGGAAGGGCATTTTAGTCAATTATAATTATTAATATTAATTTAATTAGTATTTAGAAGGTTAAATGGTGGTTGATTTTGTAAATCTAATGATTAGGGTAAATCTGATATTTTATAAATTTTGAATGGGTAAATTTGATATAAAATGGATTTTAGAAGGGTAAATTTGATATTTATAAGTTTAGAGGGGTAAATTTGATATTTAAGGATTTTGGAAGGGTATACGTGATATTACCCCTTCTTTATATTTGCTTTTATTCACCAACACTGAACACCTATGTTGCACGGACACGGACACGGGTGTCGTGTCCGACACGACACGGACACGGCGACACGACGAATCTCAAAATTCATCAGGACACGACACGTTAAATATATATATTATTATATTATTTTTATGAATAAAATATATAATTTAATTATTGTATATATTATTTATGTCAATTTTATTTTATTTTAAATCATTATACATAATATTTTTATCATATAATTAGAAAGTTATACGTAATATTTTATAATTGTTACAATATATATAACATTTGAAGTTGCACTTTTATACGTGCATACAAGATATTTGACATTTTACATATTTATGTATGGAAATTTGAAACTAAATAATCAAAATTCACTTCAAATGTGTAGTCACACAATTACTGGAATAAAAATGTGAGATGAACTAGTCTTTAAAATACGAGTATGATGAAATAGTGCAATAATTGCGCTAACAAACCCAATATACTTGTCTGAGAAGTGTCCCGAGAAGTGTCTGAGAAGTGTCATGTCGATTTTTAATAATAAAATATTTGACACGCCACGTGATGTGTCCGACACGTGTCCGAAGAGTGTCCGAGGAGCGTCGTATCCGACACGGTGTCCGATACGGACACGGCCGGGTTTTAGAAGTGTCCGCGCAAAAGAGCTGAACACCCTTTCTTTCTTTCCCAACTTTCCCCCCGTGAAGAAGAAAAACTACGATTATATGTTTGATCCTTTTCTACTCTACTTCTTCTCTCCTTTTCTCTTCTGGTCTGCCCCTCCACTTCTCTCTTCCTAATCTCATCTTGATTTAAATGAACAGTATATGAATGGATGAAAGAGTACAATATATAAATTGAGTTGGGTGAAATAGGAAAAAAAAAAAAACAGTATAGAAGAGTGCTATAAATCTATATGGGAGAATATGGTTGAATTGCCCACTATTAATGGTCAAGTATGTGAAATGGTGGTTGTCTTTCTTTCGTAGAGCTATTATTATTTCTAGATGAAATTGGATTTGAGAGATTTTAGGTTATATTTGGATTTTTGGTGATTATTTGGACGCAATTGCATAGAAATTTGGGATTGTTTATATTTTGGGCGAGAATTTTTTTTATTAGTTGGCCAAAAAAATAATGCTTTTCTTTGGTCTATGTTTTACACAACATTTCATTGTGTGATTTTTCACCGAAAATAAAATGAGTGACAATTGCCAAAGATTCCATTCACCATATGCTAATTTGTTTTTGTTATTCGAAAAAAATGTGAAGTATAGAGATACTTCAGTTTTATAATCTTTGTTTTCTTATTAGCCTAATATGTTTCATTCTTAAAAGGTAGGGGATGAAGAAAAAAATAAGGCTCCTCCACTTCAATATCAAGTATTATTTGGATATCCAATTCATACTTGTGATTTCCAATTTAGTAGGATTTGTTATTTTGCTACGGAGATAATTAAGTTACTCAAATTATGGAGTATTTATGTCATTTTGTTATGTTATATAAAAATGTTCAAGTTAACTTGGATGATATTTTGTTGTTTGAAGCTCTCAATCTTTGCAATTTTTTGAAAAAATTGTGAAACTGGAGCTTTTTTGAAAATATTTACAAAATTATTTACAAATTGGCACATGCTTGTACAATCATATTATATATTTCTCAAACTATCTTCATAAAATTATTTACAAATTGAAGAAAATAGAAAAAAAAAAGGAAGAAAATATAAGATTAGCTTGAGAACAAAAATATGAAATTGGTCTTTTGTGTCGCCCCAGTGCTTATAACTTAAATCATCTGGACAATTCTGAAACCAAAAAAATTGCAAAAATATACATATATATCTTGACTAAAACATATAAATGAACATGAAAAATGTACATTATCAAAGTAATTTTGTATAAATTATTAAATTACCTTGGTCAGTGTAGAAAGGGATATTTGAGTGTTTCTCAGATCCAGTGCTATTTGCTTAGCTAGAATATCATAGGTTCGATAATTTGCCCCTTTTTGCACAGCCAACTACAAAAACCATGTATTTGACTGTTGACCGTAGATTTTGACAACTTTCCCATTTTTTTATGCAACCAATTACTAGAAATTTGATGGTTGAATAGTCAAAGGGAAAAACATTGACAGGAATAACCACGCAACATCAAAAAAATATACCGAATTTGAGCTTCAAATCCAATGGTTATCAAGTAGCAATGGACAAGACCCCGTGTATAAACCGCCAAGATTAGAGAGACATTGAACTGCAAACTATAAATATCTAAATTTATAAAAGTTTTTTTTAATACTTGCTTGGGAATTTATAAAAGTTAATGCAAAATTATTAAATTACAGTTCTAGATCATGTTAATTTAAGTAGAAAGTAGTACCTATGCTGTTACATAATCAAAGTAGAGAGAGAGGCGAGTGGTTCAGGCAAGGAAAAGAGAGACAAGTGGTTCAGGCGTGAAGAGGAGTAGCTAGAGGAGAAAAGAAGTTGAGTGGTTCTTGAGTAAAGAGGCGAGTGGAGAAGAGTACAACTCAGTGTCTCCACGCATGGAGAAGAGAGGCGAGTGGAGAGCAGAGTTCTCTGAAGAAAGAGGCGTGGAAATGGATAAAAGGTAGGATTGGAATTTTATAAAATTCATGTTACTATTGATGGAAATATTGTTTTTGGATAAATTTGATAGAAAGTGAATTTTAGGAGGGTAAATTTGATATTATTAATTGTAGAGGGGTAAATTTGATATTTTGGAAGTTTGGAAAGGTATAGGTGATATTACCCATTAGAAAATAATTAAATTTAAGTTGTATAAAGAAAAATAGAATATATGGAAAAATGTATATAACATATATATGTTTTTGACTTTGTCTTCTTGTTGGAGATCTTTGGGCAAAGCTCTGGACTGAGAATCAACTTTGAGAAGTCTGAATTCATAGTTATCTCAAGTGATTCTAGTTAAATCCAGAACATTGCGCTTGACTCCGGGTGTCCACATGTCGATCTGTCATTTAGGTATCTCAGATACCAGCTATATTTCAAGAGACCAACTAAGGAAGATTTCAGGGCTGGGATAGATAAGTTTCAACAGAGGCTACATGGCTTGTAGGGGGCATTATTGAGTAAAGGTGGAAGAGTGGTGCTGATCAACCCAGTGCCTACAACAATACCAGTTCACTTTTTTAATGCCTTCTTGTTACCAAAGTGTTAAATGAAATGGAGAGAATCAGGAGGGCTTTCCTGAGGAAAGTATACCTTGTCTCATGGGATAGGGTCTGTAGACCCAAAGAAGAAGGTGGAATAGGGATGATAAACCTGGAGAAGTTCAACTAAGCAATGATTATAAAGTAGCTATAGAAGTACCATGCAAAAAAGGATGGAATGAACTGGCAAATCTTTGTGAATAATTTATTTATCTAAAAATATATTGTTTCATATAAGTATGTTTTATATAATTGTTTTTTCATATATTATCGTATGTAACTTTTATCTTATGCAAAGTAAAATAACAAATTAACTCAAAATTATATCAATTTGGAGTTCAAAACAAAGAGAAAATTCAAACGAAGCTATATGTTATGATACTAGTAGAAGAAATAAAAATATATAATTCTGTGTTTTAATAAATGAACTCTTCATTTTATATTTGAATTAAATCTCATAATTAGTTCATGTTAAATTTTCTTCTCCTCTTATCAAAAGGGAAAATAGGAATTTGTGTGCTAAGTGAACCTATAAATTTTTAAAAATAATGTAGTATGTTGAATTCACATGCAACGTCCTTAATAAAAATGACAATGATGATGTGACATCTTGAGAGGGTTTTAAAGAAGTATAAAATAACTACCGCATGGGTAGTTACAAAAATATATGAAATTCATGAAATCAAAACTTTAATCAACGATTGAGATGTAAATATTTCTTATCATTTAACGGTTTAGATTATTTGGTTGGTGTGACGTTTTGAGAAGGCTAAAAAAAGATGAAAAATATTTCATTGAGGTTAATAAGGAGGCCTTGCATCCCTTTCATATCATTGCGTAACAACATTAATCTTAACTTTTAACTTAATATACAGCAGGATAATCAAATACTTGAATCCATGAACATTCTGGACTTGCTAATTTAATATAATTGCATTACGTTACGACTTCAAATTTTATAACATACAAGCAAGTCAATTAATCATAGCACACCCTATCTTACAAGTTCATAACTTAGCAGTACGAGCATAAATGTCGTTATGCAAATGGCCCAAACCGGTCATAAAAGCATTAGAAAACATCTCTATGTGCTCATGCGCAAGTCCAACGGTTGCCTGCACAGAGCCCTTCTCCTGTCCGGCAAGCATGGACACCTCCCCATCATAATTCATCGACACCAGTTCTACACGACCTGGCTTGCCCCAACCGAAATCAACATTGTACGCGCCATACCTGGCCGATCCTGCCACCATAACACTCATCCCAATCGGTCGGTTCTTGAACTCTTCAAGCCAATTATCCACCCCTTTCATCGGCTCCTCCCTTACTGTCTGCACAGCTTGTGTAATTGCTACACAGGCAGATGCAAGTCCATTTGGACCTGTCAAGTCTTTGCAAGTTGACTTGGCCTGGATTCCGCGAATGCAGTTGCCTGTAAAAAATGCATCATTTTCGCTTGAGATGGAACTGAAGTGTGATCGCAGGTCGACCAGCAGCCAAAGTGACGTGGCTTCATTTTTATTTGAGCAGACTTTGGATTTGACTAAACAGACCCAGAAGTGAGCGGCGATTGCGACAAAGGATGACAGGGTGGAGATGGGAGGATTAGACTGAAGGACTAGTTGTTGTTTGAGGGCTTGTATATCGGCTAACTTAAGGGTGAATGTCCGACGTGCTATGAGATGATCTTGAGCCGATGCTTTGGTAACTTGTGGCAGCTGCAGACAGGAAAAAAAAATTGTAATGAGTTATATCAGATAAGTCATGTAAGAATCAATTAATACCATAAATAATTGATGGACGGAGAATAAATATCAAATAAAATATAGAAACTGGTATATAAAGCTGTGTATCTTATCGTCAGTGTTCCAACTTCATAGGGGAAATTAAACTTCAGTTTTTTATTTATTTTCTTATTTTTTTTTTCTATTTTGGCCATTTTATTGTTCTGTTGATTATGATTGAAATAGAAAAACTTGATCGACTAAAACTTCACCTTACATACTTATTTTGCAAAACATCATCCATGTTGGCGTTTGCATTTTTTTTTTCTTTTGAGATAAGCATATCTATTTTTGTTTTGCAGGTGTATATTAGTCATGCTAAATCAAGGCTCGGAAAATCAGAATCGGAACCAGAGTCGGTCCTTAAAATAGTAATTTAGAATCGGCTGAATCAGATAAGAATCGGTCGAATCAGATGAAAAATTTAGACAGATTTAAATAAAAGCAATAATTTTATATAATTATGAAAATCGGGTATTAATCGGATCGGCTGATTCCAACTCGAATCGGCTGAATCGGAATTGGAATTGACGCGTCTCTGAACCATGTGCTAAATGTACATAAGGCTTGCTTGAGTGCAGCTTATGTATAAAGAAGTACAGCATATACTTTTCTTGTTAAAACTACATGATATATAATGTGTATGCTACCGTTCAAATTTAAAAAGCAGACTAAAAAATAATCTTTATACTATCTTAAGCAGTGTTATCAGAACCGGACCAGACCGATGGTTGAACCGGAAAAAACCAGACCTAGAATTATTTCTGGTTCGGTCAGTTTATGTAAAGAAACCAGACAGTCACACAGGAACTGAACAAGATAATCGGGTTGCTAACAGAGAAACAGTAACAGTGACTGCGTAGTAACATGGCAGCACTAAACTAGCAGCGACCTTGTAAATATCCTCGACCAACCTCCGCAACCAAACACACTCTTGTGCCGCAAGTGATGACGCCTTTTACTCTGCCTCGGTACTAGAAAGAGAGACTGAATCTTGCTTCTTACTACACCAAGAAACACTTGCAGAACCACAAGAGAAAACATAACCGGATGTCGATCTCCGATCATCCAAATCACTGCCCATGTCAGCATCGGTATACCCATGCAAAACGAACTCAGAACCCTTCTTATAAAATAAACCGATATCAAGAGTCAAACTCACATACTTGAGAATTCTCTTCGCTGCATCTAGATGCGACTTTGTCGGAGCTTGCATAAACCGACTCACCAGGCCGACCGCGAAGGCAATATCTGGTCTAGTAATCGTGAGATAAATCAGGCTTCCAACAAGAGCACGAAACTTCCGAGGATCCGAAAGTACCTTTTCATCATCATGCCTCAATTTGAAATTTGTATCCAGCGGTGTCAAACAATGCTTACCTTCTTTTACACCAAATTTCTCAATGAGCTTCCCAGCATATTCCGTTTGAGAGACAAAATACCCTTCTTTCAAACCTTCCACTTCCAATCCCAGGAAGTGACTAAGTTCTTCAAGACCCTTCATCTCGAATCGAATCGAGAGCTCGCCCCAAAGTCTTGCAACTTCACCTTCAACATTGCCGGTGATGATCATGTCGTCCACGTATAAATGGACGACCACATGTAGACCCGCCTTACTTTTCACAAATAAACTGTGATCCGAACTCGAAGAAGAATAACCACAAAATGCACAAGCTCTAAGCTAAAGGTGCCTGCTTCAAACCACACAACGCTTTCTTCAGCTTGCACACATAGTCAGTACGCACATTGGAAATATATCCAACCAGTTGCTCCATATAAATCTCCTTGTTGAGTTCACCAAACAGGAAAGCATTATTCATATCCAGCTGCCACAGCTTCCAACCTAGCGAAGCAGCCATTGAAATCACAACTCGCACGGATATCATATTGGCGACACGACTAAAAATCTTTTCATAATCCTCGCCATACCGTTGAGAAAATCCTCTCGCTACAAGTCTCGCTTTATAGCGCTCAACACTCCCATCCGCCTTGCGTTTCAACTTGTAGACCCATTTGCAATTAACCAGGTCCACTCCCTTGGGTTTCGGAACAAGATCCCAAGTTTTATTTTTCCGAAGAGCTTGCATCTCCTCGTCCATAGCATCTTCCCATGACTTGTTACCTTTCGCCTCCTCAAAGCATGAAGGTTCACTATCCGTCGATCCTAAAAAGAAGCACGAATACGTCGTTACGAAATTTTTATCTCTATATCTAGCCGGCCGAGTTATCGTCCTTGTCGACCTCCTTAGAGCTTGTGCATTTCCCTCTTCTTGCGATTGCACTTCATTGCTCCCCCTGTCACCTTGATCCATCTCACTTGTACTCGTGACAGTCGACGTAGGTGACGAGAACTTCGGATCTTCTCTCGGGTTACCCATGTCATCAACATCTGAGTTTACCATGTAAACAACAGGTGGCGTCGGCAGATTTGAAACTACCGCTTGGGAACCACCATCACCATATAGAGAAGACGCTTCATCAAACACCACCTCTCGAGAGACAATGAATTTATGAGTTGTTGGATCCATGCATTTCTATCCCTTCTTTCTTTGATCATAACCAATGAAAACACATTTCCGAGCCTTAACTTCGTTCTTTTCTCATCCGGTACGTGAACAAAGCACGTACATCCGAACACCTTCAAATGCTTCGCACTTGACTTCTCGTCGAACATCAACTCGTGAGGTGACTTCATGTTAATCGGACTGCAGGGAAGCCGATTAACTACGTAGGTAGCACATGCCATACCTTCTGCCCATAAGGCCTTCGGTAAATTCTTCGCATACACCCAACTCCTGCATACCTCCCCCAGATGCCGAATTATCCATTCCGCCACACCATTTTGTTGCGGTGTATAAGCACAAGTCAACTCCTTCTTGATGCCATGCCTCTCGCAAAATGAAAGAAAATCCTTGGATGTAAACTCGCCTCCATTGTCGGTTCGAAACTTCTTAATCCTTTTACCAAGCCTTCTCACAACCATTGTTCCAAATTCTCAAAATTTAGAAAATGCCTCATGTTTCTCCTTCAGAAAATAAACCCAAGTGTATCGTGTAAAATCGGCGACGAGTACCAATATATACCAAGCGCCCCCATACCGATGTGGCGGCATTCAAATGTTTTGACGCCTCAATTCCTAATTCAAACTGTGCAGTTCAAGCTCAAAGTCAAGAAAAAAGAACATCCCATTATCCTTTTGCTGGACACTTTTGCGTAGGACCCATCAAATCACCATGAATAAGTTCTAACGCATCTTTACACCTTGACTGAGACTTCTCGAAAGACAGCCGATGAGATTTACCATATTGGCAACCCTCACACACCTCAACACCACTTGTAAAAGAAAGAGACGGAAGCCCATTGACAAGATTCCTTAAAACCATCACCTTCAACTTGTCAATACCCACATGGCCGAGCCTAGCATGCCAAACCTACACGCCATCATTGTTGCTCATCTTGTCAACATACGAGAAAGAAGCCAAAAGAACATATAAGTCTTTTACCCTCTTACCGACGTGAGTAATATCACCATTCACCTCCTCCACATCTCGGAGGAACTTCACATCCTTCGGGTCAAACAACACATAGTGACCAGCATCAATCACATTTGCCACCGACAGAAGATTCTTCTTCATACTAGGTACGTGATAAACACTGTCGAGAGTTATCGACCTGTTGTCTTTATCAGAAACAACAACCGCGCCCTCACTCACCACATGGTGAACTCTGTTGTCAGCAGTAACAAAGGCAGTTTTGCCTTTATACCCGTGAAGTGAAGAAAAACTAGAATCGTCACCAGTCAGATGATGACCACAACCGGAATCAATGACCCAGTTATCTTCGTAGGTAACAGAAGCACATACGTCTAACGAAACTCCTTCTGCTACGAAACCCGTATCCCAAACTTCACACTTCACAATATCTTCCTTACCTGCGGCATTTCCTTCTCTTAACTTAACACGATAATTTTTCCTTATATGACCGAGTTTTCCACATCGGTAACACTTGATAGTCGACCGATAACCACTATTTGATGAAGACTCCCCCTTCTTCATAACCTCCTTCTTCCATTCCTCTTGGTCATACCGAGTTTTTATTTTGTTAGACACAAAAGCATGACCTTCGCCTTCAGAACTGAAACATCCGCCATTTGTCGAGCCAACAATTCTTGAAAAGCGAGCAAATTTTTAAACTCCATCAAGGATGATTGTTGTGTCCATCCTTGTATTGAGGTAACGAATGGGACATGCTCTCTTCGAAAACCACGAATAATATACCGCTTCAATTTCGCCTCCGAAATAGCCTCCTCCGTGATAGAAATGTCAGAACATAAACCCTTTACTCTCAAGAAATATTGAGAGATAGATAATTCACCTTGTGTGCAACTCGCCAACTCATTCTCCAGAAATTATAATCGTGCCGTGTTCTTCTTGTTGAGCAACTCATCATGTGATATCGACCTCTTCAATAAGAACTCCGCCTTAGTATTCACTTTCGACCACTCCTTTACTGCGTCTACATTCGTCACCGTACCATCTGTACCGATGACAGACGTCGGTACAACCTCCATACCAACAATGATCTCCCATAATCCCTCACTCTTAATACAAGACTCCATACAACTCTTCCACATAGAATAATTCGAAAGATTTAGAGCCTCAATACCAAGTCCACTAACCCAACCTCCAAACTCCATGGATGCCATAATAAATAATCCTGTTCTTCACCAAGGGACGAGAACAACATCATATATCGCCAACATCATCGTCTATCACTCTTGAAGCTCTTGGTACCATGCAAAGAAACCAGACAGCCACACAGGAACTGAACCAGATAACCGGGTCTCTAACAGAGAAACAGAACAACAGTGATTGCACAGTAACACGACAGCACTAAACTAGCAACGACCTTGTGATTATCAGCAATGAAAATAATAGTGCAACAATAAGCTCACACTAGCCCAAGAAAGAACAATAATAGAAGAAGAAATGATTGATCAATGGAACTTGAAAAAATAGGAATTTCTTATTACAAGAGAAAGAACGAGATACAAAATATTGTTGTTGGTGGAAGGAATAAAACTCTACCCCTACCCCTCTATTTATAGGATAGTCATATCTAATATAAGGAAATAACCCAAATAATTACTGCCCCAATTAACATCTATATATGGAAATACTAAACCTCTTTGTCAAGAAATCTAATTCATGGTAATACCAAATTTTTTTGTCAAGAAATTTTATTTCCAAAAAACATCTTTCCTAATTTGTTAATTGCCTTCATAGCATATAAATGCATATTTATATTTTAACAGTTTATAGAATCGGATATGCAATTAACTCGGTTAAATTTAATTGAACCGTCTAGGTTTAAAAAAAATCGCAAAATAAACCGGTCTATAAACCCGGTTTTTTGCTGATTCAACATTTTTATTTTGGTTCGTGGTCTCTTCTCTTTCTTACGTCCCTTTTTCTTTGATGTCCATTCTTTCCTTCTCTCTTTCTCTCTCTCTCTCGATTGCTTATGAAAACAATCAACAAATTCTAATCTAATAAATATATATTAGAGTTTCGGATAATTTAAGGGTTGTGAAACCATTCAACGGCATTTTTGAAGCATTAGGCGAATTTCAAAGCTTTAAATTTGGGGAAACTAAGCTTGATAATTTTGTACACAAAAATTATTATCTTAGTATAAAACCAGATAATTTAATCCTATATTAACAATTGAAGCAATATTTAATATTACAAACATGGTTATTTAATTCAGTATATTCTATTTCAATTTATGAAAAACTAACAGCTTAACCGGTTGATCCACTGGTTTAACCAATGAACCGGTGGCCCGTGACTATTTCGGGTTAACGTCCGGTCCGGTTCTGATAACATTGATCTTAAGGATATAATTTGTAAGTTGGATATGTTAAAATTCAATAAAAGCATAGCACAACAAAGACAACTTGAACTACAAGGACTATTAAATGATGCTTGAAAAAGTTTCTTGCATATTTTATATCGAAGAAGACAATAAAAGAAATTTAAACAAGATTAGGACAGAATTTGGCTCTCTTCTATTTGGGAAATATGGAAAGAGCGGAATCGGCGAGTCTTCTCTTCGAAAGTCACATCGCCGGCTTTCATCTTCAACATGGCCTTAAATCAAGCAACTGCGTGGAAAATTCATTACTAATATGACCATGTGTTGATCATGTTATGTTTTCCTTTCTTCATTTCTTCTTCTTTTCTTTCGTATCGCTTTTAGTCTTTCTTACCTGTAGCTAAGTTGTGTGACCCTTTGTCTTGTAAAATAGACGACACTTCTTTGTAAGTGAAGTCGAATTTGTAATTTGTTTTTGGGTTAATAAAATTACGAGAGGTAGGCTATCGCCTGCAACTCTCCTTAAAAAAAAAAATAAATGGCTATAATGTTTTGAACCGTTGAATATTTTATAGTACTATTATAAAAGTTCCTATCATATAATACTGACTGGTATTGTGAAATTCCTAGCGGTACTGCACTGAATGTTTATGGAATCAGCTGCTTTCTGACTATCATCCATTTGTAAACTACCTGGAAATTTTTAAATTTCCTTTCTAGCTTGAACTTTGAAATTGAGTAAGAGGTAGTATTAGGCCATTAGAGCCACTTACATAAAATACTTGTTTTTTACATCACTCTTACTTTCATGACTTGACACCAATCTTTTTCTCTACATTGAAATTTATTAGGTAGTTTGAATATTAGTATTGACATATCATTCCAATTTTTATACATTAGTGATTCATTGAACCCAGGGCCGGCATCGGGGCAAGTCCCGCAACCCCGTCGACTCGGGCAGCCACCGGAGCCGGGGCAACCCTTTAGTGGTTCTTATATAAAGGTATTTGATGTCTAATAAATGAAAATCTTCTCCCGTTGAGCTGATGATGAGAGATACTATAAATTGAAGGATCTTGCGTTTTTTTCGATTTAGATTTACAGATTTAGAGATTCGGATTTGGAGTTTTATTTTTCATTTTTCATTATATCCATGGATGGTTTCGTTTGGAGGAGATGATGGGTTTGAATTAAGGGAGAGAGATCTATTGTGGCCTATTGTTATTATAACCCTGCGTGTTTTCATCTTTCTACTGTCATTTTGCAAAGAATGTATAATATATGTACAATATGATGGCCGCAGAAATTCTGAATCAACTACATTGACTAATAAATATGACTTATTTTTATTGGCTTTCTGTTTTGTAGTTATTTATACTAAACTTGACATGCTTATATACCATTGGTTGCTAAATAGATAGTAAACATAGTGTAAAAAGAATGTTAGCACGGTTATGTTCATATGTACCTTATAGAACATCAGTTATAAAATTTTGCTTATGGGCTCTTGTATTAAAATATCATAAAATTAATTCCTACCATAGTTAAAAACTTAAAAATATTATTATTTTGTTTGTAAATTTATTTAAAATCTCTTTATCATAGTATATAACATTATATTCTTTTTAAATTATAAGAGAAATACTATAGATAAAACTTTATTTTTTCCCATAAAATTTGACATTATTAAACATATTTGTTTTGTAATTAATTTTCATGATAAAGTTATATAATTGTTAGTTGTATGAAAAGTTCAAATAAAAAGTTTAAATGGATGGATGAATTAAATTCATAACACAAATATTACACTTTTTATAAATAAAAAATTAATAATTTTTAGAGAACAAAAGTAATACTATTTAAATCATAATATTTCCACATTAATGTATAAAAATTCCCAAAAATCATGTTAAAAATATATTACTAATTAATTTTTATTATTTATTCTTTTGTATTTTTTATTACGAGGACCTCGATAATATCAAAAGTTGTTAACATGTCGGGCTAGGTCAACCGAAATGACAGGGCCGACCCTGATTGTACCCGTATAGTTTTTATATTTGTGGGTCTTAAGAACTTGGTAAAAGATAGATATTACAGTCTATGTATTACAATCTATGTGTGAATAGATATTACAATCTAGATGCGAATCACACTACATCAATCCAACAGAAAATTTGAACTAAGAAATTTTTACCGAGGATGATAAAAACTTTACCTGAGGTAAATCTGGTGCAAGTTGTCGTAGAAACCGCCGTGCTATCTCCTCTTTCTTAGGATGCAAAATTACAGAGCGATCATGATTCGTCTCAAAACCGAATGCAAATCCCGTACTATCATTCAAACAAATCTCAGCCCATGTTTCCATAAAGCGCCAGAAACCGATTCCATCCATGGCACAATGGTTCAGTGCAGTTCCCACTGTTACACCCCCGCCTACAAATCTCGTGATCTGAACAGCAAAAACTGATAAAGGGAGCTTTTCCATACTAATATGCGGCACGAGCTTCATGTAGGATTCAATATCATAAATGTCTTCACTGACAAGTTGGTGGATGTTCAAGTCTGATTCGGCCTCTATGACTAAGATACCATTGTCAACGGACGAACAATCGATGATGAGTTGATCGGTTGAGAGCTGGTATGTGAGTTTACCAGTAAGGGGATCGAATAAAGATACCGTGCGAGCCAAAGAGGATTTGAAGAAATCGAGAGATGAAGAGGAGAGTGTTGAATTTGGATAAAGTAAGATGTTTTGAACTGGTTGTTGTAGGTGGATCCATCGTGCATCCAAGAAGGAGAGAGGTACTTCTTCTCCCGAAGAAGGGACCTCTACAACTGATGTATTGAGTATGCGGACGCCCTGCATTGGATTGAAGGAAGAAGTGATCGATTAGATCTGAGGGGTTATGATACTTTTTTTTCATAATGGTCAGAACTCTTTAGGCATTAATATATATTAGCCTTTTTTATTCTTGTAGTTATTATTGAATTTATACAATCATGATCTGTGTTTGTCCAGTGGACTTCATTTCAAGTGGCCGTATATAGTGCATTTCAAAAAGATGGCCTTTTTGAGTTAATTATTTGTTTGTTCACTATGTTGACACAATGCAATAATGATATACTTGTATTTATCTCGTAAACTTTCTAAATGGTGGTAGCTGGTAGCTGGCCACAATTATGAGAACCGAAGAAATAGTGCTATTTATTTGAGAGTTCATACATACTGCCCCTTATTTCCCCACCGCCCTTTGATGATGTCATGTGTTTTGGTGGTAATTTTGCTGTGGATTGATGTAAAAGGAGAATCTCAGTTCTAGTTGTTGAGTTTTCATTTACCACTAACTGATTTACCGCCAAGACTCATGGTGAGTTTGCACAAGCTACGAGATAAACAGACGACAAACTGTATTACTGTCACGTTTGCTGATTATTTCACCTTACTTTATGTTTAAATATGAATTATGAAAATTTCAATTTTTTCTTTGATAATTTAGGATCTATATTCTATTTTTAGATCCATTGTTAATGCTAATTTAATTTAATTTCCTTTTTCTCTGAAATATTTAACACAAAGATTCAACATTAAATATATTCATCATATTTACAAATTAATTCTTCCAAATATTCATAACACACATCTCTCTAGTTTAGAGGAATTAACACCACAATACCATATTTGTTACTTAATTAAGACCACAAATCAATATACATTGTATTTAATTAACATCTCATATACTACAAAAAAATTATCAAATATATACCAAATAATGTACATTTCCGAAATAATAATTCAATTAACAGATAAAGTTTCCATACAAGTAATTTTTCCATAAATAAAGTGTTTGTGAAAATAAATTTCCATAATACCCAAGTTCACATCTTTGTATTGCCTTATAATAATATCTATATCTTCAATTCTCTTAAAACTAGAAAAAATTACCATTTATATCAATATGAGAAAATTATCATTAATACAAAAAGTTACATTTTTTTGCATAAATTATCTTATACCAAATTAATATATAAAAAATACTATTTTGCATAAATTACCACCTTATTCAAAAAATTGCCATTTAATAAATTACCATTAATATTTAAACATTAACATTAATATGAAAAATTGCTGAATTCACAACATAAAGTCTAATTCTATTCAAAACATTACCATTTAGATTGCCATCAAACAATTCTAATTCTATTCACAAGAGGGATTTGCCATCTAGATTTTTTAATTCTTTTGCCATCAAACAATTTGCCATCTATATTACCATCATGAGAGGATTACCTATTTTTGACATGAAATCAATGGAAGCACAATAAATTAATATAAAATAAAGGAATAAACTCAAAAATACAGTAAGATAATCTACCTCAAAATTATCCCTAATAAATTGTAATTATTATAAAATAACCCTAGATTACCACCTATAAAAATTTAAAATTACCATGTGTCAAATATTAAAATTTTTATGTCATAAATAGTAAAAAAAATATGACAAAACCAGAAAACCTAACATGAATCAAAACTCTGATTTTGAAAAAAAAAATTAACAATAATTAATGGAAAAAATTCATCCAGAAATAGAAATAAATCCAATTGAAAAATTCAGAAATAAAATTAAAGAAATAAGTTACCATCAATTTTAAAAGCAGTTATTAGAAATAGGGAACGACAACTTACCTCCCATAATTAGTGGTTCCCTACCTCCCGATCAACCATAAGACGTCACGTGGCACCTAAATGAGAGGTACTTAGAAAATCATTTTGGACTCTCATTTTACTACGTCCTATCAACTCCTATATTTGTGACATCATTAGAAGCTCCAGAATTATCTCTCATAAAAATTAAGCATACACTTTTTTCTCCTACATCCCAATAGCTCCCATTCAATTTCTCAAGATTTTAAATTCTCGTGATATTTTCAATTTCTCGCGTTTTATTGACGTTACATACTCACAGCTAGACAGATATCCTTCGCGAAGGGTCGCCCGCATTTTTTTGGCATGTTTTTAGTAGTTTTTTATTTTTCTGCTCGTTTTTAGTATATTTTTTTAAATGTTTCGAAATATTTTTAGCATAATTTTACGTATTTTTTCAGTGTTTTTTTTTTTTTTTTGGATTTTTACCTAAACAAACACATATCAGATGAATAGAAATTCATACTAGATTTCAGCAAACACATATTAGTCTTTATATTTCAAAAATTGTGACAAACACACACCATTTGAAGCAAAAGACATACCGGTAAGGTATAAATACATACAAAATCTAAATAAGAACATTTCAGATGAATATATGTCCATATCAGTGTAAGCAAAACACATACCAGTAAGTTATAAACACATACAAAGTTTAAACAAACATATACAAACAGATGAATATATGTCCATGCCAGTGAAAACAAAACACATACAAGTAAGTTATTACACACATACAAAGTCTAAGCAAAACACATATCAGATGAATATAAATTCATACCATATTTCAACAAATACATATTAGTCATTATATATCAAATTTTGACAAACACATACTAGTTAAAGCACAAAAAAAAAATATCAGTAAGGTATAAACTTATACAAGTCCAAACAAAACACATATCAGATGAATAGTAGTTCATACCAGATTTGAACAACACATACTAGCCATTATATATCAAATGTTGACAAACTCATACCAGTCTAAACAAAACACATACCAGTATGGTATAAATTCATACATGTCTAAACAAAATACATACCAATCTGAACATATTGTGAGAAATCAAAAAAATACGAGATGTTATGGATGGGAGCTTGATGGGAGTCAATAATTTAGGTTTGTTGAATATTTGAGCTGATTTGAATTGAAACCATTAGGAGGTACTTAAAAAATAGTTTCAAATATGGCCGTACTCCCTAAATTGGGCTCACATAGTGTGGGAAGTAATAGGAGGTAGATATGATGAGAGCACCAAATCTTTTTCCTTAGAAATAAGTTAATAACCAACAATAGAAGGAAAATTAACATTAAATTATAATAGAAAAAGGAATATAAAAATTGCCATTTACAAAAAAAATCCCTGAAAAAATGGCTATCTAACAAGAATTTTTTTTTCCATAATGTGATTTACAAATAAAAGCAGAATTAGCCCCAAAACCTGTGTGAGGCCTAAATTTTGATTTTGAATTTTTTTTAATAATAATTAATAGAAAAAATATAATAAATATTATTAAAATAAATATATTAAACCATAATATTAAGAGAAAAATATAAATGTAATAGTGAATGAAATTTAGGAAAAGGAGGAAATTAATACATAAAAGAAATAAATTGCTATTTTAAATTAGAATTATCGAGATAAAATATCCAATACATAAATAGAAAAAATCCAATTAAAAAATCCATAAAAAATCAAAGAAATAAATTACCATCAATTTTAAAAGCAATTCTTTGAAATAACCAACAAAAAAGGGAAAATTAACAAAAATATAAGAATTACCAGATCTGCCGTCCGCTGTAATCGCTATAAGAATCTTCATGCCGGTGGCGGTAATCTCCTTGGATTTCGATGGTGACAATCACCCAAGGTACCCTTAGAGATGCCGTCGTCGTCGTTTAGGATTCTGCTGGTAGTAATCACCGCCATCTTTGCCTAGGATTCTGATGGTGGTAATCAAAGCTTGGTTCAGACTTGACGTCATAAAACTTCAAAGAAAAAATTGCTGGAAAGAAGAAAAAAGAGAGCAAGCAGGTATGAAATCGGATAAAATACGTAATATTTCAAAAGACCTTCAATAAAGATGCAAAATCTGTACTTAAATGGTAATTTTTCGATGGTGATGAGTTTCGAGGCGGAGCTTGGTGACAAACCTTCGTCTAGGTAGTGGGATTCGGTCTCCTCTTGGTTGATTATCGCCGCTTCGAAGGTGCGAGTGGTGGTGGATGTCGAGCAGGAGTTTTCGCCGCCTAGGATTTCGCTACGGCTACCCAAGTAGAGAGAGAAAGGGGACGCTTGGAAATTGGAGGAGAGAGAAAGTGGGTCATTCTTTCACATTCTTTTGATATTTAGGGTTTATATATGGGTCGACCTGCAATTATTTTGAATAAATTTGAAATTTTTTTAACTTTTTTGAGCGGGCTTTACTGGTAATTTTGGGTTGTTTGATGCAGTGGTAATTTTGGCCCTGTTGTTTTGAATTTTTTGGGCCGGCTTTTTATTTATGGGAAATGTGCAAATACGACGGCATTGTAATACGACAAAGCACGACGGTACAGTAGATATACTATTTTTCCATTTTATATACTATTTTTCTCATTTTATATATTGTTTTGCCATTTTATATACTGTTGTTTATTCTGTGTGTATTATTTTTACTTTTATATATTGTTTTCCCATTTTATATACAGTTTTTCTATATTTATATATTATTTTTAGTTTTTATGTATATATTGTTATTAGAAAATATATTATATATACATTGTTATGTATATGTTATTACTAGAAAATAAATTATATATATTGTTATTGGATCCGTCGTGCTCTATCAGGTCACTTTATTTATTATTGCTTCTAGTGATTCAGCTCAGACTTATGTTACTGGTAATATAGCCCAAGAAAAATCAGGCCTGGTAAATGTTGATGTCAGTGATGGGGTATGGGGAAAATTAAGGGGCTATATATATAGAGTTCATATATAATGCCCCTAGATCCCCCTCATACTTTATCGCTTTGATCTGCATGACATCAGGTCTGCTGGTGATAATTCAGCTTAGATCTTAGCCCGTTTATACTTGGGTTGTATTATTAGAAAATCAAGTTTGGGATGAATTACCATCAACATCAAAATAGCCCAACATTACCAGTAAAGCCCGCTCAAAAAATTTCAAAAAAAAAAGTCGGGGCGGCTCATATATAAACACTAATATTCAGAGTAAATCCTAAAAATGTCCACTTTCTCTCTCCTACGATTTTAACTCCACATTTCTCTCTCCTGCGATTTTATATCAATCCACAGGCAAAATTACCACCAAAACAATATCATAACATTATCGAAGGGTGGTGGGGGAAATAAGGGGGCAGTTAATAATTTTTCTCTATTTGATGCATGTTCTTATTCTTTTCGCTAAGAATCATCTTTTTTTTAAATTCTATTTATCATTAAATATTTTTTTTTGTTAATGACGATAACTTGTGAGAATCATAATTAAAGATAGTATCTTATCTTTTTTGTGTAAGAAATAATTCCTTCTTAATTCTTACTCATGTTCTCTTCTTAATGTTTTCTTTATCATATTTAGTCATTTATTATATTTTTCAAAAAAATTATATATATAATTAATTATATAAAAATAATAAAATAATATATATATATATATATATATATATATATATATATATATGAAATGTATTGTGTCTAGAAAATTTTGAGATTGCCGTGTTGCCGTGTCTATATCGTATCAAACATGATACACGTATTCATATTCGTGCAACATAGCATCAAACGCACATATGAATATTAGGAAAGATGGAATAGAAAGAATGAGGTATTGAAAATAAAACTACAGGGCCGGAGATACAATAAAGGCCGGATGCGTATGATTTTTCTTTTTTAGGCCTTCGACTTTTTTGGGCCTTGAACCGGCCGAGGACAAAGGACTTGGAGAAACTAATTAGTAACTAGAGGATCGATAGTTGGTCAATTAGTCGGATCTTATAGATAATAGAAAATAAAATTGTTTAACTGGGCTTAATAAAGTGCAACAGCTCAACCACAAGCTGAAAGAAGTATTAATGTGCTAAATATTAGGGTGAATATCTAAAGAGGGGAGGGGACTATATATTCCAAATTGTTCAATCAAGTTCTTTTCGTTTCAATTTGTTCAATTAAATCCCTAGCCTCTTGTATTTTGTTCAATTAAATGGCTTCATTCGTTAAGTGCTAACTGCAATGTTAAATAATGATGTGGCAATTTTTTTTCATGATATGGTAATACCTAAGTTATTTTGTAATCCCCAAAAATATTATTTATTAAATAATCTCAAAATAAAACAAAATATATTCTATAAAATAACAAAGACATTTTTTCCCTCCCAAACTTTGTCCTGCAGAGAGTAAGAGAAAAAGAAAAAAGAAGAACACGAAGAAGAGGCACCGCTCCACCACTCGTCCGCCTTTTACCGCCGTCAGTCGTTAGTCAGCCGCCGTCCTCCGTAGGTCTGCCGGTCCGACGTCGGTAAACTCTGGCCATCTATCCCCCCACTCTCTCTCTCTCTCTCTCTCTCTCTCTCTCTCTCTCTCTCCTTTGCTTTCTTTCCTTTCCTTTCCATTCCATTGTTTTTCTTTTTTTTTGCTTTCATTTGTATCTCTGTTCATCTTTCGAAATCAAAAATAGAGAATTCTTTTAGCATCAT
The DNA here is from genome assembly GCA_024447665.1 of Juncus inflexus. NCBI lineage: Eukaryota > Viridiplantae > Streptophyta > Magnoliopsida > Poales > Juncaceae > Juncus > Juncus inflexus. Next base: position 1,078,124 of record JAJHPC010000003.1, read on the forward strand.
GTACTAAAAATGTAGAAGGTTGGAGAGTGCAATCAATGTGTTTGATAAAATGCCCAAAAGAAATGTGACATCTTGGACTTCAATTATTTTCGTTTGATGCATAGTTGGTTGGATTTGTATGATATTGAAGTGTAATATGGATGAAACTTAGGTATAATTTAGAAGAAATCCGACAAAATTGAGGTATAAGCTTGGATGCAATTGGGTGAGATTGAATGACATTGAAATTTTGTTTGGATGTGATTGAGATGTAATTGGATGAAATTGAGATGTAATTGGATGGAAAATGATGTGAATATAATAGGGTTTTTGGACGTATAAATTGGTGAATTTGGGTTATGGTTATGTTTTAATAAAATTACTTTTGAGTTATTTACGTTTTTTAATCTTTTTCGAGTTATGTAATTGTTTGTAATCGGTTTATGACTTAAATATTTATGGAAGTAAAGTTTGTATGAAAGTGGTAAGAAACTATTTGTGTTATGGAAAAAAAAGGTACCAAAATAGTGTTCAAAATATGAACTCTTTCTTAACAAGCTACATAAATTTCATTCCAAAAAACACAAAATATTTCAAATATCACAAATTATCAAAATATTCCAAATTATCCAAATAATATTAAATTATCCAAAATAACGCAAAAGTATCTAAATATCACAAGTTATCCAATTACAAAAAAACATCCAATTAACATAAAAATCTTCAAACAACACACACAATTGTCATAATATTTGTGTTATGGAAAACAGAGAGGTAGTAAAAGTATTCAAAACTTGTATTCTTAACATAAATGCAACATAAATTTTATTTAAATAACGCAATATTTCAAATAACACAAATGATCAAAATATCTAAAAATTATCCAAAAATATTCAATTATCCAAAATAACACAATTATCCCATTACAAAAATTCTTCAAAAACATAAAATGCTTCAAATAACATAAACAATCAAGAAACACAAAATATTTTAAATATCACAATTAACACTACAAAATATTTTCTTGTGTAACTGTTGGTTGATTTGAAGATTGATCCTCCGATCTTTGCCTAAACTCCTAAAATTAGAAATATACAAACTAATTGTTAAAACCTAAAAAGAAATTGAAAATATGCAATGATACCAAAAAATATTAAATTAAGTACTCGATTCTTCTTAAGACAAGTTAGTTTGTTGTGTCCCTCCTTGTGACAAATGGAACATTTTCCGATTTGACCTTTTTTTGTTAGTTTAGCGGTGGAGGCTTTGGGACTACGCCTTGCTCTCGTCGTTTGTGTTTCTTCGGTCTACCGGGCATTTTTCTTTTGAATGGAGGAAGTGGAGGATCCCGGCCGGTTTTGGGCCAATCTTGATTTCCAACAAGTGGTTTCAAGTAGTTGGAATATACTTTTTTTTTGTGTAGTTCTTTTTTAAACCATAGAGAGACATAATTCATTGGTTCATCTCTTTTATGATGTATTGCGCATACGGCATGAGAACAAGGAATACCGGTAATATCCCAAACCCTATAGGAGCACTTGAGATTTCTCACATCAACTACATACCTATGTTATTCGAGTTCTCCTTTCCAATTTAACACCTTCTGATATATCTCGTAACCATCCATACCAGCCCATTCCAAACGACAACCATTACTTGCTTCAATGTTCTCCTTCAATTTATCAAAAATCTTAGGGCAAATATCATGGCGGTATTTCTCACTTTTAAGTTGAACTATTCTTCTCATTACCTTGTGTCGAATTTACCTTTATAAATTGAATAGTAGTAATTTACCTTTTGCTTATCACTAATTAAAACCCATTGATGACCCAAGTCCATATCCAAATCATCCGCAAACAACTTTAAAAACCAATCCCAATTTTCTTTATTCTCCACATCAATCACAGCCCAAGCAATGGGATACATCTGGTTGTTACTGTCTCTTCCAACTGCGGAAAGTGTTTGGAATTTCACAGGCCCCTTGAAAAAGTAACCATCTAATCCAAGTACCTTTCTACAACCACTTAAAAAACCTTTTTTGCAAGCACCAAAACAAATATAAATTCTCCAAAAATGTAGTACATCCTCCACATTCATTCATTTCACATTTATTTTAATAGTGCTCTCTTTATCTCCTTGATACAATGCTTCGGCATATTCCCAAATCCGTGCATATTATTCGGTAAAACTTCGTAGAATTTTTTCCATTACCATTAATTTTGCCCTTCGGCATTTGCTCAATGTAATATTAACAAGCATGTCTTTTTTGAATGTTTCATGCATTTCTCTTATTTTCCAACCCGGTTGTGATTTAATTCTATCTTCATATACCCCGGCAAGATGTGATGCCGTAATTCGGCTACACTTAAAAGAAGGTACACACTTGTGCTCAGAAATGAATGTTTTAACAATAAAACACTCGCTTTGATTATCTATAGAGGCAAATAAGCTCCAAGGGCATTCGGCCCAATTACATACCGCTCTAATTCTAGTACTATCATTTTTCTTATATTTAATATCTTTCACATTAGCAAAAGAATATTTTTTTAACTGCACCCTTAAAATGGTCGCCTCTGGTAAATATCATCCCAACCAAAAATTCATGCGAATTATAGCGTGAATCATAATTAACGTACCGATTGTTTTTGTTGGGTTTCGGACGTGCAAAACGCAGCAGAAAACAAAAATATCGTCCAAAACCAATCCGAGGATCCGTGCGTATCGGTTAAATCAAATAAATAAATCTTAAAGATACCTTTCGGATTACGCTTAATCCGTGACGCTCAAACCATGCGTGTTGTCCATGCGCCTTTAAACCGGTTACCGTCATAACCAATTTTCCGTCTGTCTAGGTCATCTAGGTCGGATCGTGCGGAAGTCATCTACCGCACACACAATCGGTCTCCACTAAAACTCTCAACAAACCGTTCTCATGTTCTTAGGCCAAATAGATCATAAGCGCCGAAAGTATGAACGACTCTTCCGGTGTCTGTAACTACGCAAATACGTGTCGTGGTGTAATCACGTGTTAACAAAGATATTTATAAGTTCCCTAATTCATCAACAAAGTGTATAAGTGAAATTTGAGTTTAGGATGTCGAACACAAGGAAGCAAGGCCTTAAATATTTTAACGTTCGATTCTCACTTTGATTTTAGTGTTGTGGTTTTGAAAGATTGTGGTTGTTGCTCTAAATAAGAAGAATTGCACGAAAGATAAAATTAAAAACAAATTTTCTTTTTAAAAGATAAATGGGAAATAGTAGGGAAATAATGACGATTTGTGTAACTTGAGAATCACTAATCACAAAAGATAGCAAATTAATTATATAGTATTTATAAGCAGGGTTTAATTAATTTCTTTCCAAAAATTAATTAATAAACTCATCAACCTTCAGATCCATTTAAAAACTTCTATTTTTAAGTGTTTTTATAATTGATTCAACCCTTATTTGAATAAGGAAAACTTTTCCAAGTCAATATTATTCAAATAAATCTAGACATTTCTCATGAATATTTCAAATTAAATTATTCTTCTAAATAACTCAATTTAGATCTCATAAAAAATATCAAGATTTAATCTTAAAATACCCTAAAAAAATGCAAAGTTTCACTTAAGATTTCATCAACACAAGTCACACAAAAAGTCTTTCCCTACTCTTAAAACTACTCACTCATGTCCACAAAAAACATATTTGCATCAAAAATAAAATACAAATAAGAGAAAGAAAATTAAATCAAACCCTAAAGCTCTCCCCTTCTTGATCGATTTATCACTTGCCCCTTCTAGATCAAGCACTCCTCTCTAAAATTCAATTCTTCTCTTTTAATTCTCAAGAATTGAAGATTTGAAGTTATTTGGACATTAATGGTGGAAAAGAAAAAAAATATGGTGGAAGAGATGGAAGAAGAAATAAGTGTATGAATTTTGATGTAAGAATGGATGAATGAATATTGTGTGTATATTCCCCTTAGAGAGAGAAAAGGGGGTATTTTTATAGAGAAGAATGACCTAAAAAATAGTTGGAAATAAGCTTGTGGGACTAAAAATTTAACTTGATCCGGATTCGGAGTTGGGTATCAATTTGGGGGATCTTTAACATTTTTTTCGTTTATTTCTATTCAAATTCAGTTTGGGTGTAATTTTTTGGGTGCATTTATCATTTCCCTTCATTCTTGTCCAATTTTCAACGGACATGCCACGTGGCGTTCTCTGAATGGCCACACTAAATTCGGGAATTTAATCCAACCAACCAAATTATGCCACGTGGCACCTCTGGATTGACAGAAGAATCATCGTACTTACTTGCGTCAGTTGGTGTAGATAGCGTGTGACGCTCCCTCTCCATTTGAAACAAATGGACGATCCAATTCTCCGCCGAACGTGTGTTATAGAGGCACTAGAGGCAGAGAAACGGAGAAGCTGAAAACTGTTCCCAGGTTAGACGCGGATTCCACAACGCGTTTTTCCACGCGTCGAGATGTGATTGGCTGAAACTCGAATCTCGTACTGACGTGTACTGATTTCGTCAGCGATGCCCCCCAATGAAAACTCGCCACGTGTCCTTCTGTTGCTGATGATAACAGGATTTGTCAGGTGTCGCTTTGTGATTCGCTAATTTCCAACGGAATTTGCCACGTGTCACTTTGTGATTCGCTGATTTCCAACGGAATTTGCCACGTGAAAATTGTTTGACCAGGTCAAAGGTTGACTTTGACCAAGGTTGACCAAATCTTGTATCCCATTTTCTGGGAGTTATAGAAGGTCTTTTTTCGCAAGGTTTGCACCGTTGGATTCGTATCGTCGCGCTCTTCGATTTGACACCCAGTTTGACCCCATTTGGAAAAGTTGACTTTTGGTCAACTCGGCGATTTTCCGGGTTTGATTTTTCGTCCTTTTGTGATTTTTGTAGGTCTCGGCTTGGATAGTCGATGGATAAGGTTTATAAGAATTTTGGGGAATCGTGTGTAGGGTTTTCGCGGAGATTTGTCGAAAATTCGGCCATCTTTGGCCCATGATTTGCGAATCGGTCTGTCATTTGGAGTTGATTTTTTGCCGAGGCCTCCAAATATCGTTTTCTTGGTCTTTTTACCTAAAAAATCACAAAAAAGTGTATTAAGCGTTTCACAAATAATTTTTATTAATTTTAAACATTTTTCATACATTTTATGTGATTTAATGAATTTTACATGATAAAAACCCTAAGAATGTGTATAAAAATACACATTACAAATCTCACCACACTTACATCAAGCTTGTCCTCAAGTGTAAATTTAAATTAAGTTTTAGGGTTTTTAGAATAAGTTTAAATTCATTTGAAAAGAGAATCAATCATTGCCATATTATTAGTCGATTATTATAATAATACACGAATATTGGTGAATGTTCATTAATAATTTTAAAATCTCAAGTTTGTTTCAACTGGCCAATCTTTTATCCCAATTATCCATTTTCCATGAAATAGTACCCTAAGAAAAATTTTCTACTTTAACCCCCTATGTTTCGCACAAAAGCTTCAGCTAAATTTCACTTCGCCCTTTGAAACAGATTGGAAAGTTCACTCACCCAATTTCAAGCACAAAATGGTGTCTAATGACACTAAAATAATTTATTTCTTTATTAAAAAGTATATACATATATATAATTATTTTTTTTACTTTCGTATTTATTTATTTATTTTTTATTTTATTTTATTTTATTTTATTTTATTTTATTTATTTTTTATTTTGTTTTTATTTTTAATTTTTTTTATACTTTAATAACCTGCTACCCCAGTCTTTGCCTCTCCGCGGCGGATCATTGATAAGATATATTTTTCCAGTCGTTATACACTTACCAAAAGAAATTTATAACCCTAAACTTAACTACAATACAGTAGACAGTGGAAGTAGGGGTCGAACCACAGAGAGTTATTTAGACTAAACTAGGTAAAAATATTACTTCTCTAATGAAAATGGACACAACAAAAGTAGAAAACTAAAATAAAGAGAAACCAAGACCTTAAATAAAACCAAACACAAGACCTAAAACAAGACACACAATTGGGGGTGGTGGTTTTGTGAAATGAGGCATAGTTTCGTGTAGTGAATTTGTGTGTAACTTTATCCTTGATTATAATAATGAATTTGAAGTTAATATCTTAAGTGCAGTAAGATGAGCTCTAACCGATAAATAATTCAAACAAAAAGATAGGATTTTAGTTTAGATGAGCTCGTAAATAAAAATACTAACCTACTTGAATATCATGACCAATTCAATAGGAATCATTGGTCATTTAAACAAATCAAAACCTCCTGAACAATGAGCTTGTTCAGAACTGTTTAGTTCGTTATGAGTTATTTGCACTTGGTTATTATTCAAATTCTAATGGAGGCTATTGAGCAAGGCAACCAAAGGAATTTTGTGGCCCTTGTTAATTACTATTGAACATAGAATTGACCGAAATAAACTTAAAACAATTCATTGAGCATGAAAGATAATAAGTAAGTGAAAATAGAATAATAACCGTTCAAATGAAATTCATTATTAATAGTCTCAAAAGTTACAACACAAAAACATAAACACTAACTATGCCTCGAAGGGCTTACTCGAAATACATGGAAAATAAAGAAAATAAAATAATGATAGAACCCATTAATGAAGCGCGGATGGAAGAATGAAGCTTGCTTGACTTGCCTAACTCCAAGATAGAGAATGATGAAGTTCAAAAAGTGATTAGAATGGATGCCTTGCACCTGGTTATATAACCCTCTCAAAAGGTGATCACGAGGGATGAATGAAGCTCCATGCAAAGAGTGTGAAGGGAGCATGGCAAAGGCATGAAGAGTGCATGCACATTGCATGAAAGATCTATCCAGAAGATGGTCAATTTGGATCTTGTATACTTCGGAATTGGGCTCTGATTATATGGAATGAATAGTGGGCTTTGTTCTCTTCTTTCCAACGGTATATAGTATGTATATAGAGGGGGCCCATATTGTGAGTTATAGCGGAAATACTGAGGCTGTGTCGGCAGATCCGAGTCTTGATTATTATTTCCATCTTGTGCTCCAACATCTTTTCTCCAAGTTATGCTCCATCTAAATTGCACCTGAAACCACATAAATATCTCATAAGTAGTATCAACATTCAAGTTGTAATTATTATCCATATAAATAGAATATTAATACATATAATGGTGCAATATTACATATGTATAGGGTGTAAAATGTGTATAATTAATGACTTATCAAATCACCCCACACTTAAACATTTGATCGTCCTCGAGCAAACATTATAACTTGTATTGGTAAGATGAGTCCCTTGTTGAAGATTCGCTCTTCAGTTATATACCAGCCAATAATGATCTTTGGTCCCTTATGTAAGATTCCATGTAATTTGGTGAAACTCGCACTCACTCTCATTTTGTATAGTGGGATATGAATGTGGAATATGTGGAGTGTCTCTCATAATATCTCTCAGTTCTCAGATGAATCATGATTTCCTACCTTGGTCGTGAGGGGAATTCTCAAGTTATGTTTGGTGGAATATGATGGAATATGATGGATAATATATATATATATATACTACATAATTGGTTTGCTTGTCTACTTCGCCACTTTCGGTCAAATTGTCACTTGGTTTTCTAAACTCATGCCTCTACTTTCCGAATAGATATCGCCTATACCTCTATCTTCTTGGAATAATGAACCTCCTAATGTGCATACCTCCTAGCCCCTTCAGTCATCTGGCCCAAAATGTGTCAACCTAACTGCTGGCCTGAGATGTATGACTGGGATCCACTCTTTCTCACAAATCGGGTAAACTAAGGTTTATGCCATGTACAAGGGGAACAAGTTTGAGTCATGCAATCTTTTTTTTTTTTTTTTTTTTTTTTTTTTAAAGATTGTGACTCAAATCTATTAGGATTATAGGGGCCTAACTTGCCTTTGTGTCAAAAATAGAGTTTACCCGAGAATCTACTCTCATAAATTTGTCTCTAAGATGCATCTCCTCACGAATACACTCGGTGCACAAAGCTCATCTACTACACATAAGCCCTCAACTTCTGACACTAACCTCTACTTCCCGTCCCCAATCTTCTTATATAATGCCTAACCCTCCTTCTCCAAAACCAAGCAACAAAGTGACTTTCGAAGCTAATAGGCTTGGATATTATTTATATATATACGAGATGATATAGTGGGTTATTATGGATATTATACTATAAACAACTTGAGTTCCGGGTCACGGTCCAATGGTAAGTCCTCACATAATTTCTCGCGCAAATCCCTAAATTATTGGCACTCAAACAACAAATCGAGTTCACCAGTGACAAAAGATCCCTAAACCAACGACCTCAATTCTTCTTGAACTGGTCTATATGATCCTTTTGAGTCCAAACAAGTTCCACCACATTATTCAATACAAGTTACAGTTCTCTCTCAATCTTTTTGATTTTTAATTGAGCATTTTTTTGGAATTGGGCTCTGATTATATGGAATGAATTGTGGGCTTTGTTCTCTTCTTTCCAACGGTATATAGTATGTATATAGAGGGGGCCCAGATTGTGAGTTATGACCGAAATACTGAGGCTGTGTCGGCAGATCCGAGTCTTGATTATTATTTCCATCTTGTGCTCCAACATCTTTTCTCCAAGTTATGCTCCATCTAAATTGCACCTGAAATCACATAAATATCTCATTAGTAGTATCAACATTCAAGTTGTGATTATTATCCATATAAATAGAATATTAATACATATAATGGTGCAATATTACATATGTATAGGGTATAAAATGTGTATAATTATTGACTTATCAATCATATCCCTCTGGTCACTTCTAGCATACTTGTATTCGAGGCCATGCAGCGGGCCTTTCCGCGTGAATACCAATGATTCATCATCATCGCTACCCAGCTACTTGGTACCATGCAAGTTGGATTGCCTGTAACCAAGCATTAAGAACTATCTCTCGCGCCGTACACCCTTGAGGGTCACCATAAGACTAGGTGTAGCAGATTATTTAAAAACTATTTATTAAAATAATACGTTTTTGTATTAGAAAATAAGTGGTGGGTCTTCAACAAGTTTCAAAGGGCTAATAAAAATTAGACATTTCACGAGGCCATAGTTTGAAAATTAAGGATAATTTCGAAAAATTTAAATACGGCACTAAAGAATGGAAACATTATATTTTGTTGTAAAATATTGAGGAGATGAACACGTTATGTAATTTTTAGACCATTAATGGACTTTATATGGATAATATAGAGGGAATGAGGTGGAATGGAAAATATTATGACAAATAATTTAATAACCTTTAAAAGTTTTTTTCAAAAATTATTCATCATTTTCCAAAACCCTAAACTTTTCAAAAACTTGCTGCTTGAGGGACTTGATTTCAAAATTCTTATTTTCCAAAACCCTTTTTCACTTTTCTTTTAAAAGTCTTTTTATTTATTTACAAATCCAAGCAAGATATTGTATTTACAAAAATGAACAACTTATTTACAAAAATAAGGAAGATGAAATAAAAACAAAAATTTTAAATTTTATGAGTGTTTTTTTATTTTTATTTTTAGGTTTTTGTATTTTTCAATTTTTCATATTTTTATTTATTTATTATTTTTGCTTGTTTTGGACACAAAAAAAGTTACAAAACTTGGTTTTGCACAAAATCAATATCACCACACTTAAACTTTTATATGTACCTGAGAAAAGTTGAAAAATTTGTGTAAATTGGATGTATTAAAAGATTTGTGCCAAATCACCCTCACCACACTTAAACTTTTGCAACTTTATGTGTGAATGAAGAAGTTTTGTGAAAAGAAAAATTAAAAATAAATAATAATAAAAAAAAGAAAAATACGACCTGACATGATGAGTTGCCTCTCGCCAAGTGCTCCCGTTTAACGTCTCGAGCTCGACGCGTGCTCATTCATCTTTCCTCTTCTGCGCCGTTTGGCGCTTCGACCAACTCTTGCTCGTCAAACCATCGCGCGTCATGATTTTCGTAAAATGCCTTTAAGCGGTGGCCATTGACCTTGAATGCGTCCCCTCCTTCCCTAGAGATTTCAAACACTCCAAAGGGAAAAATGTTGATTATAGTAAAGGGGGCCTGTCCATCTGCTCTTCAACTTCCCGGGATGCAATCGGAGCCGAGAGTTGAACAACAAAACCTTATCGCCAACCTTGTATTCTTTTTTGCGAATAAGTTTGTCGTGAGCGATGGTTAGCTTTTCTTTGTAAATTCTCGAATTGTCATAAGCTTCAAGACGAAGTTCTTCCAATTCTTGAATTTGCATCTTCCTCAATACCGCATCTTTTGGGTAATCTTGATTTACCTTTTTGATTGCCCAAAAAGCCTTGTGTTCAATTTCGACCGGTAAATGACAACTCTTTCCATACACAAGTTTGAAAGGAGTCATCCCTATCGGTGTCTTGTATGCGGTACGATAGGCCCATAATGTGTCCCCAAGCCTTTGACTCCAATCCTTGCGAGATGGATTAACCACCTTCTCAAGGATTGTTTTAATTTCACGATTGGAGATTTCAGCTTGACCATTAGTTTGGGGATGGTATGCAGTCGACATGCGATGTTGAACATGGTAATTTTTCAAATGTGATTCGAGGTATTTATTGTTGAAATGAGAGCCCCTATCACTAATGATAGCTTTAGGGACTCCAAAATGCTGTAAGATGTTCTTTTTAAGGACTCGATCACCGTTTTGGAGTTGGCATCTCTTGTTGGTACTGCCTCGACACACTTAGACACATAGTCGACACATACAAGAATATACAAGTAACCATTCGATTGAGGGAATGGGCCCATGAAATCTATCCCCCATACGTCGAAAAGCTCAGAAAACAATAAAGTTTTAAGAGGCATCTCACTTTTGCGGGTTAGATTTCCCGTTCTTTGGCAATTCTCACAACTCTTTACAAAGGAATGAGCATCTTTGTAAAGAGTTGACCAATATAATCCGCTTTGGAGCACCTTGTGACTTGTGCGTTGGGCTCCAAAGTGGCCCCCACATTCTAAAGAGTGACAAAAAGATAATACCGAATTGAAGTCACAATCGGGCTCGCACTTGCGCACCATTTGATCGGAGCAGATCTTGTAAAGGAGTGGATCTTCCCAAAAATAGTAGCACGAGTCGTTCTTGAGCTTGTCCTTCTGAGCGTGAGAGAGCGTGTTTGGCATTTGTCCCGTCTCCAGAAGGTTGACGATATCTGCATACCAAGGCGTATTCGTCTGGATTGCGTAAAGATGCTCGTCAGGAAATAGCTCGTTGATCGGTAGTACGTCGCCTTCATTCGTCGGGAGTCGACTGAGATGATCGGCAACGAGGTTCGCTGCACCTTTCTTATGTCGGACCTCTACATTAAATTCTTGAAGAAGGAGAAGCCATCGTAAGAGTCGTGGTTTGCACTCCTTTTTATTCATCAAGTACTTCAGTGCTGCACGATATGAAAACACAACCACTTTTGTTCCGACCAAATATGATCGGAACTTTTGCCAATGCAAACACAATAGCCAATAATTCTTTTTCCATGGTCGTGTAATTTCGTTGTGCATCGTCGAGTGTCCTAGAAGCATAATAAATAACGTGGCGATCCTTACCGACTCGTTGGCCCAGGATGGCACCAACGCTTAATCCACTTGCGTCGCACATGATCTCGAATGGGAGGTTCCAGTCGGGTGGTTGGATTATCGGGGCGGTACATAGTTTCTCCTTCACGCGTCGTTATAGTCGAATTTGGCATCCTTTTGGAGAAGGCGACACATCGGTTGCGCAATTTTGGAAAAGTCGTGGATGAAACGCCTGTAAAAACCCGCATGTCCCAAGAATGAGCGCACGTCTTTCACATTTCGAGGGTAAGGTAACGTCTTGATTACATCAACCTTCGCCTTGTCCACCTCCAAACCCTTCTCTGAAACAAGGTGGCCTAAGACAATTCCTTGGCTCACCATGAAGTGGCACTTTTCAAAATTCAAGACAAGGTTAGATTCGACACATTTCCCCATTATTAGCTCCAAATTGGTTAAACACTCATCAAATGAGTTGCCATAAATGGAGAAATCGTCCATAAAAACTTCTATAAATTTTGAAATGTATTTAGAGAAAATGGAAATCATGCACCTTTGGAATGTACCTGGAGCATTACACAACCTGAAAGGCATCCTTCGATACGCGAAAGTTCCAAAGGGACACTTAAATGTCGTGTTCTGTTGGTCGGCAGGATCAATGGCGATTTGAAAATACCCTGAGTACTCATCCAGAAAACAGTAATATGGTCGGCCTGCCAATCGCTCTAACATTTGATCAATAAAAGGGAGAGGGAAGTGATCCTTCTTTGTCGCCGCATTGAGTTTGCGATAATCAATACACACACGCCACCCATTTTGTATTCGTGTAGGCACCTTTTCACCTTCCGAGTTCTCAACAATTGTAATTCCTGTCTATTTAGGTACACATGGATGGGTGACACCCACTCGGAGTCGGCTACAGTATATATTATGCCTGCGTCGAGGAGCTTAAGCAACTCCTTCTTAACCACCTCCATCATCACAGGATTTAGCCGCCTTTGAGCTTCCCTTGAGGGTTTCGCTCCGTCCTCAAGGGTAATCTTGTGCATACAAGTGGCGGGACTAATGCCTGGTATGTCGGCTAATGTCCAGCCTATCGCCTTCTTGTGTTTTATCAAGACTTCCACCAGTCGCCACTCATGGTCGGATGTGAGGTTGGAGGAGATAATCACAGGTAAGGTTTCTTCTGGCCCGAGGTATGTGTATTTGAGGTGGTTTGGAAGAGGTTTAAGCTCGAGCTTGGACGCCTTCTCAGTGGATGGTGGCATTCGTTCTCCCGAAATCTTGAGCTCCGTCGTCATTGGTCCTGAAAATGAAAAAACTTCTTCCATCATGCCCTTTTCAAAGTTAGGCAAATTTTCATTTTCAATTTCTTGTACTAATTCCACCACACCCAAAGGTTGGATTGCAGATCGGTCTGCAAGCGTCACCATGACTCGGGTGTTCTTCAGACTACCCAGGTCAAGGGTCTCGTAAACTGACCTGGGCATGACATTGATTGCAGCCCCTAAGTCAAGCATGCATCTAGCAAATTGATGGTGCCTAATTGTACACGGAATGATGAAGATTCCAGGATCTTTTTCTTTTGGGGGCAGTCTGGCGTCTAGGCTTAAAACAGCCGAGAGGTTCACCTTCTCATTCCCTTTTAATCTTCTCTTGTTGGTGCACAAGTTTTTTAAGAACTTTTCAACATTGGGGAATTTTTCGATGGCCTCAACAATGGGAATGTTCACCTCCACCTTTTTAAAAATCGCGAGCAAGCCCTTCTCGGCCTCTGCCTTTTTGTTCACCGCCAAACGGGATGGGAATGGTGCCTTTGGCACGTAAGTTCTCTCCTCCCTTTTTCCCTTTTCTTCCTCTTTTCCCTTTCTTTGTACATTTATATCCACAACCACACTCTTATCCTCATTCACAACTACATTTTCATTCTCTAACCCTAATTCTTCGTCTTCCTCCCCTTGTTCGTCATGTCTTTTCACAACAATTTCTTTTTCCTCTCTAGGAAATTCAACCTTTTTCTCGCTTCTCAAATGAATGGCGAGAACCGGTTTGGTGTCAGGTCCCCTTCCTTGAGATGGGAGTTTGTTATCAACCTGCCCTTTCAAGATGTTCACTTCATCCGCCATTTGTCTCATTTGTGTCTCCATGTTTTGAACTTGTCGACTCGTTGTTGCTTGACCTTGGCTAAGTGAACTCATCTCCGCCTCCATCGACCCCAATTTGGTTGTAAAGGTTGAAAACTCATTCGTCATGAAAGCCATCATTTTGTCGAATTTCTCGTCGAGAGAGGAAGGTTGAGTGCTTGATGAAGAAGGTTGAGGCGGTTGTTGTTGTTGCGCGTTGGGGTGTGTAGAGTCCTTGTCTTTGGGGTTGAGGAATTGGTGGTTGATTCTCCTCCGTTCTCCAACGAAGGTTAGGGTGTTTTCTTCCAGGGTCGTAAGAGTATTGAGGTTTTTGATACCCATAACCCCCTTGGTTTCCCCCATAACTTTCCATTGCATTCACATCTTGTTGAAGGGTTTCGCATTAATCGGTTAATGCGATGTACTCCCACAAATTTCACACTTCTTGGGTTCAATTTTTCCCCAACCGCATTAAGCATTTGGCTGAATCTCGTCTCGAAATTTGCGGTGATTCGCGGCTCCATCGCCTTGAGATCCACCACATTGGTAGCATTGACTTGACCACCACGTCCACTTCGCCCTCTCATGCCTTCTCATTTCGTCACAATGAGTTCTCGCACTTGGGAGGGTGTTAAGTGGTTGATGTTTCCTCCTGCCGAGCATTGAAGAAGACGAGCGTCGAGATCATTCATGCCTTCGAGGAATTGAGCAATGAGAGAGGTCTCCTCCAAATTGTGGTTAGGGCATGATGCGCATAAACGGATGAAGCGCTTGTAATACTCTTGTAGGTTTTCTTCACTCCTTTGCTTGATACCCGTGATTTCGGATCGTAACTTGGCAGTGAGTGAATCGGGGTAGTAGCGCTTGAGGAAACGTTGTGCCACTTCCTCAAACGACCTGAACGGCCCGCCTTGAAGGTGATTGAGCCAATTTCTTGGAACATCTCCTAAGGTATGAGAAAAAAGAGTGAGTTTAATATTGTCCAAATCGTTTGTCTTACCAAAGAGAGCCGTGCATTTTCTATCTAATTCACCCAAATTTATGTAAGGATTGTCATTTCTATGCCCCTCAAAAATAGGTAATACATTTAATATTGCTGGGTTTAATTTAAAATTTTGCACGGTAGGTATCACAATATTTCCTGGATTTTGTTGAAGATTGTGAGCCAATAGTTCTCCTAATGTTCTTTCTTCAGTCATTTTCACTTGATTTTCTAAATGTTTTTCTTTGACCTTTATATCTTGATATGATGAGTTTAATCTATGGAAAGGAAAGAAACTCCCTGATGATGAAGATCAGATGTAGGGATGGTTCGGATGATTTTGAGCTTGATCTTGTGGCTCTTCCACTCGTGGTAAATCTATCTTTTGATCTAGAGGCCCTAAGGTAGGAGAAGCCGCCACTTCCTGATTTTGCTTCGAAAGAGATGAAACACCTGGTGCTCCCTTCTTCTTGTTATTCATGATGTCTCTCAACGTCTGATTCAAATCGGGGCTTTGAGAGACCTGAGGATTGCCTTTTTTCATACACCTTCAAAACAATTAAAACAAAACACTAGAAAAAACGTGAGATCGGTTAGTCAAAAATTTAATGCAAACCGCTTCCCCGGCAACGGCGCAATTTGTAACTACGCAAATACATGTCGTGGTGTAATCACGTGTTAACAAATATATTTATAAGTTCCCTAATTCATCAACAAAGTGTATAAGTGAAATTTGAGTTTAGGATGTCGAACACAAGGAAGCAAGGCCTTAAATATTTTAACGTTCGATTCTCACTTTGATTTTAGTGTTGTGGTTTTGAAAGATTGTGGTTGTTGCTCTAAATAAGAAGAATTGCACGAAAGATAAAATTAAAAACAAATTTTCTTTTTAAAAGATAAAAGGAAAATAGTAGGGAAATAATGACGATTTGTGTAATTTGAGAATCACTAATCACAAAAGATAGCAAATTAATTATATAGTATTTATAAGCAGGGATTAATTAATTTCTTTCCAAAAATTAATTAATAAACTCATCAACCTTTAGATCCATTTAAAAACGTCTATTTTTAAGTGTTTTTATAATTGATTCAACCCTTATTTGAATAAGGAAAACTTTTCCAAGTCAATATTATTCAAATAAATCTAGACATTTCTCATGAATATTTCACATTAAATTATTCTTCTAAATAACTCAATTTAGATCTCATAAACAATATCAAGATTTAATCTTAAAATATCATAATAAAATGCAAAGTTTCACTTCAGATTTCATCAACACAAGTCACACAAAAAATCTTTCTCCACTCTTAAAACTACTCACTCATGTCCACAAAAAACATATTTGCATTAAAAATAAAATACAAATAAGAGAAAGAAAATTAAATCAAACCCTAAAGAAGCGAATCGTTCTCGATCTCTCCCCTTCTTGATCGATTTATCACTTGCCCCTTCTAGATCAAGCACTCCTCTCGAAAATTCAATTCTTCTCTTTTATTTCTCAAGAATTGAAGATTTGAAGTTATTTGGACATTAATGGTGGAAAAGAAAGAAAATATGGTGGAAGAGATGGAAGAATAAATAAGTGTATGAATTTTGATGTAAGATTGGATGAATGAATATTGTGTGTATATTCCCCCTTAGAAAGAGAAAAGGGAGTATTTTTATAGAGAAGAATGACCTAAAATATATTTGGAAATAAGCTTTTGGGACTAAAAATTTAACTTGATCCGGATTCGGAGTTGGGTATCAATTTGGGGGATCTTTAACATTTTTTCCTTTATTTCTATTCAAATTCTGTTTGGGTGTAATTTTCTAGGTGCATTTATCATTTCCCTTCATTCTTGTCCAATTTTCAACGGACAAGCCACGTGGCGTTTTCTGAATGGCCACACTAAATTCGGGAATATAATCCAATCAACCAAATTATGCCACGTGTCTCCACCTATATTCCTGCTGAAACGGACTTGCCATGTGGCACCTCTGGATTGGCGGAAGAATGATCGTACTGACTTGCGTCAGTTGGTGCAGATAGTTTGTGACGCTCCCTCTCCATTTGAAAAAAATGGACGATCCAATTCTCCGCCGAACGTCTGTTATAGAGGCACTGGAGGCATGCGGTTCGATGAGAAACGGAGGATTTGAAAACTTTTCCCAGGTTGGACGCGAATTCCACAACGCGTTTTGCCACGCGCCGAGACGTGATTGGATGAAACTCGAATCTCGTACTGACGCGTACTGATGTCGTCAACGATGCCCCCCAATAAAAACGCGCCACGGGTCCTTCTGTTGCTGATGATAACAGGATTTGTCACGTGTCGCTTTGTGATTCACTGATTTCCAACGAAATTTGCCACGTGTCACTTTGTGATTCGCTGATTTCTAACGGAATTTTCCACATGAAAATTGTTTGACCAGGTCAAAGGTTGACTTTGACCAAGGTCGACCAAATCTTGTATCGCATTTTCTGGGAATTCTAGAAGGTCTTTTTTCGCAAGGTTTGCACCGTTGGATTCGTATCGCCGCGCTCTTCGATTTGACACCCAGTTTGACCCCATTTGGAAAGGTTGACTTTTGGTCAACTCGGCGATTTCCCGGGTTTGATTTTTCGTTTTTTTGTGGTTTTTGTAGGTCTCGGCTTGGATAGTCGACGGATAAGGTTTATAAGAATTTTGGGGAATCGTGTGTAGGGTTTTCGCGAATCGGTCCGTCATTTGGAGTTGACTTTTTGCCGAGGCCTCCAAATATCGTTTTCTCGGTCTTTTTACCTGAAAAATCACAAAAAAGTGTATTAATAGTTTCACAAATAATTTTTATTAATTTTAAACATTTTTCATACATTTTATGTGATTTAATGGTGAATTTTACATGATAAAAATCCTAAAAATGTGTATAAAAATACACATTATAGTGTCCACTCGAACAAACTTCTTAAAACGAGAAGAAGAACAATATATATGCTAGTAGCTTGTTCTTCTCTTGTATAAGAAAACTCTTCTTATTTTATCTCACAAAAGATGTATACAATTCCTCTTATAAATCGAACTCTTTCATTTTGTCATACAAAAAGAAAGCACCCTTTCATAATTTTGTCATACAAATTAGAAAGTATATTTTCTCTCTTTTGTCTCGCAAAAGAGAATGTAAAATAATGAGAGAGAAAATGATGTGTTGTGTTGTGAATTTGGAGCCCTCTATGTCCTTATATAGAGGTGAAGAGTCATGTCTCTTCACACTAAAAGATGTGTATGGCATCACTCATCATTATCAATATGCCATCATCTAGACTCTTCTAGATTACATGATCTTTTGTGCTCATAGTTTTTATATACATATATATCACATCTTATCACATAAGATGACAATATATTTTGTGACATTCTTATGCAACTCATCATATAAGTCGCTAGGATTTTCTGCGCCCGTTTCAGTTTGTTCTTCGTGTGTAACCCTGTAGGTTCACTTAATGTTGGCACTAGACTTAACAGTCTATAAATCATGAGCGGACTCTAGCAAGCCATCATGACTACCCAATTTAAGTGAATATCGGTAATCCGATTTACCTAACAATCATGTACTTAGTCCCTTTGTCACACGATATTTATATCGATCATAAGGCATGTAATACTTCATCCTTATATTAATCGAATAATATTTCTTGATCCCAAATTAAACTGAACAAGAACAAATGACATTAATAACTCTTATTAATTCATTTGAGTATGACCATATATTTCTTCAGTTCAATTCATCAAGACGCCTAAAGATATCTCTCTCATTTATGAGAGGAAAAAAATCCCGTCTTGATTACACTCATCCCTCTACATGATTCATTAAATACGTAATCATAACCGTTATGACTACCCGGTTAAAGGCAGTGTTAGATTATGTTAAAGTATAAAATTACTTATGTTGGGAACCGAGACAATCTCAGGTCAAAGGACTATAAATACTTTATGTTATAAGAATCGCTAATGATGTAAAACATGCATTATTCTTATGGCGGGTCAGTCCAGTATATGGTCTCTAACATATACCTATGTTAATGACTTGATAACTATTTATCCATGATCAGTAAAACATGATCATCATCAACTAATATACGGTTTACATTTATACCTTGTATATAAATATATATTTATATGTATCCGCAAGTATATTTATCTCCATAAATATCCTATAAATGATCAGGGACGATTTAGAATAGCATTCATAACACTTTATAATTTTACTATCAAAGTCACGCACTTTGATGACATAAAGCTGAATTGCATATTCGTGGTCTATTTTAATTTTATTAAAATAACCTATATGCACATATTATATGAAATATCTTAGAATAAATATTATGTTTGTTATTACAATCCATCATCTAGGTCACAAACACTTTGGCCTTGGGCATAACACCATCAATCTTCCACTTGCACTAAGACAAATCAACCAAGTATCTCATACTCATTGATCTACGTGGTATCACATACCAGTTGACCTAACATGATCACCATCATTTGCGGGGTTGAGTTCTTATATGGATTATCAAACATTGTCATATGCAAATACTTTGTATATTTTTATGTCCACCATAATCTAAGAAGAATACTTTATCCTTCATACTCTTGATTATTATTTAGTGACTTTCACTAAGATTAAACTTATGTGTGCTTGTTACACTTAATTCACATCACATGTAATTATGCTCCCACTGAATTTCTTGTCAACATAAGATTTATCTTTAATTTTTGATAAAACCAAACTGTTTGGTTATTTCATCAAATAATAAATATTCACCTAGAGATGTTTGCTTTAATTCATAAATGAATTTTTGCAACTTGCAAACTCTTTTCAAAATTCTTAGGATAGACAAAACTCTCAAGTTGTATCATATACATGCTTTCATATATTTCTATTAAGAAACGATATCTTGACATCCATTTGGCATCTTTCATACTATGAATATATGCCCAAGAAAATTCTGAAATATATTAGCATGATGACTTGGAAAAACATTATCATAGTCTATACTATGAGTTTCTCTTAATCACAAATCATGCATTATATGTTTGCACATTATCCATGTCGGACTTCCTTTTAAAACCGTGTTTCCATCTGATGGATCAATCAAATTCCAAACTTGATTGTCTGACATGGATTACATCTCAACTTTCAAAGTCTCTAACCATTAGAGCCTTGATTCATCATATTCTATTAGTAGAATGTGAACTCATTATCTATGAGTATGAATTTTTATCATTAGACCCGAAAAATCTATATATTTTCGGGCCTGCGATAAATTCTAATAGATCTACATGAATACACTTATGTTATATACTCAGACTCTTCAACATCTTGACAGTCTAGTTTATTAATTACAGACTCAACCACTAGTTGAAATCTGAATTAATTTCCATCCGAGCATTTCGGTAAGTATGTGGAATTTAAACTTTTCAAATTTACTCCCACTAATTCTTTTGGAAACACTTCTTCCAAAGAGATATAATTTTCTAGTAACAAACACTTTGTTCTCATATTAGTTATAGAAGTAATATCCTTCACTTTTCTTAGGATATACACAAACAAGCATTAATCTGATTAGATGCATGATGCTTCAATTAAGTATCATATCCTCAAATCTTGATAAAAAGATAATCTGATACACCTACCAGTCCATATCGCATATGGAGTCTTTTACAACCGCTTTAGATGGAATTATATTCAGTATGAACGCAATAAGAACGTAACCCCGAAATAAATAGAAGATATATTTGACTCCTCAATCTCATGAAACAAATTTAATTTTTCGAAGCCAAGTTTTATTCTCTACTTCATTATTTGTAACTTTTGAACTTTTCAAAATATTCAAATTTATTGGCTCAATAAAGTGATGAAGTAGTTTTCTCTAGTACCTTCACTCATTGATGAACATACATCACTATGTTTGAGAGTCAATAAGTAATTTGCTTTCACCTTACTTTGTGAAAGACGTACATGTCATCTTGTCTAATAAATAAGTTACACATATTTCAAATGATTCAAAATCAAATGAATTTGAAAATCCAACTTAATGGGTTTAATAAATGTTCATCTTATTTAATTAGACCAAGTGACAATGCTAGTTTTAAATACTTAATATTGATGTTATAGATGGACTTATAATTATCTTATTCGATATAACACATAAGGTAATTTTTCTATTCGAACATTTTCAAAGAAAATTGACTTTTGTGAATGGTGAAATTATTATTCTCAATAATAAATTAAAGACCATTCATAGTTAAACTCAAACTATAAATAATATAAAATTTATTGTCGACATTAAATAACAATTATTTATGTCGCGATAAGTCCAAAAAGATAATGTAAATAAATGAGTTACTTGAGAAAATGCGGCAACTTTTGCTACATTTGTCACTCATCTGTTAACATCATATTTTCATAAATGCGTGATTCACATCGTGTATCTAATACACATGATGTGAAATAGACAAGTTAATTTCTATAACAAAAATACTTGAAGCGGTAGTCACACTACCCTTTCTTTCCTTTTTCATATCTTTTTCAGAAATTATGGTTTCTTTCAATGAATGAATTCATTGTGAAAGATACTAATTTCTTACCTAAGGCCGAAGCCCCGGCAACATCTTGCCCTTATCTTTGGGAGTACTTTTTACGTTCCTTTCAAGCACGAGAACATTATTGACAATACTTGTCCATGTTCATTTTAACGATTATAAGCATCTTATGTTATCTGTCCTTCTCAAGGACCTATTGTGAGACATAAATAGATATACTATTCGAATTGAATAATATACAAAGACTATTATTCTTTAAATATTTCATATAATGGCTCTCACTATTTTTAATCAAATCAATAACCCTCAATCGTATTAATTCGGAAACTTTCAATCCATGAAGTTTTATAGTGAGACAAGATCCATATTTCAATTAACTCCTAAGTGAGCTTTAGCTCATCGCCCAAAACTAAACTTATTTAGGTAGGAATAATTCCAATTATATCTCATACAACTCTGGAATAACATAGGATAAGCATCATATGGCCGACGTATATATCCTATCGTATGCCCCGAGCCCAAGTCCGACTTGATAGCCCAGTTAAATCAAACCATGTCTAATCATCGGCAAAATAGTACCCCACACACTCAGCTTTGGCATGACCTATGTTGGCTCCCATTTCCCGCATTCTCTCCTCCTAAGATTGTCCTTACATACCCAGCTTTGGCATGACCTATGCAGGGTCAATCAGAGTATCGAGAGATTTAGACTTATGGAAGGCATTTCATGATTTGATATTATTTAGAGTGATTTTGAATTTAATATTATATGTTATTATGCAATCTTCAAAGAACATCACATGTACCAATAGAATAAAGATAATAACGATGATATATCATGGCCTTGATCTTTATGGACTAACATAAAGATTTCCTAATATATATATTTCATCTCCATGAAATTTTTCTGAGATTGTATATGAAAATCTTATCTCCATGTATAGAATCGATGAACTTTTTCATCGCCATGATGTGTGGTTCAAAATGAACTTGTCATCTTAATAATGTATTCATGATGGACGATGAACTCCTTCATCTCCATGATGGATGTGTTATGCCTAATGAACTCTTTCATTATGTCAACACGTATCCACAAATATATCAAATATAAACATAATCATATTTTGTTTCGATTATTTAACCATTTATAATATATATATATATATATATATATATATATATATATATATATATATATATATATATATATATATATATATATATATATATAAAGGCTTACGAATGTGAATTCGGGGTACGGTCGTCATTGTCAACATTTGACAAGTCAAAAACTAATATTTGATTTGGATAAAAATTTGACTAGGTCAACGATCAACATTTGATAAGGTCACCAGTCAATGGTCAACATTTTGACTAGGTCATAATCAACTTTTGACCAATTCAATGGTCAACAGTCAAGGGGTAAATTAGTGTAGTCAACTGTCAACAATCAATAGTCACTACAATCAACAGTCAACATAGTTCACAGTCAACACAGTGGGTCAACAGTCAACTGTCAATATGGTCTACACCTGGTCAACTTTGTCAACACATATTTTTCTAGACATTAATTCATCATATGCATCTTTTCATAAATTCATTGCAGCACATGCATCTTTTCATGAAATAATGCATCACATGCCTCTTTTCATAAAATAATGCATCACATGCACCATTTCAAAAAAAAAAGCAATTCATGATATGCACCCATTCATGAAGACATAACTATTCAAGATGTCGCAACTCTTACGATACGCACTCATCCCTCTACATGATTCATTAAATACGTAATCATAACCGTTATGACTACCCGGTTAAAGACAGTGTTAGATTATGTTAAAGTATAAAATTACTCATGTTGGGAACTGAGACAATCTCAGGTCAAAGGACTATAAATACTTTATGTTACAAGAATCGCTAATGACGTAAAACATGCATCATTCTTATGGAAAGTTAGTCCAGTATATGGTCTCTAACATATACCTATTTTTATGACTTGATAACTATTTATCCATGATCAGCAAAACATGATCATCAATCCACTAATATACCGGTGTACATTTATAGCAAGTATATTTGTCTCCACAAATATCCTACAAATGATCAGAGACGATTTAGAATGGCATTCATAGCACTTTATTGTTTTATTATCATAGTCACGCACTTTGATGACATAAAGCTGAATTGCATATTCATGATCTATTTTAATTATATTAAAATAACCTATACGCACATATTATATGAAATATCTTAGAATAAATATTATGTTTGTTATTACAATCCATTATCTAGGTCACAACCACTTTGGTCTAAGGCATAACACCATCAGTTTTGCCTAATTTCATTATCGGAACCTTTTTGACTATTATTCTCCTCTCCGCTACTCTCATCAAGACTACCATACTCACTCGAATGAAAATATTCACTATCCACATATTCAACATCCAATGATAGAACTTCTTCATAAGCATCCCCCCCCTCCTCATCAACATACAATTGAACTTGACTTGAATTTATACTCTCCTCACTTGTACATACATGCTCTACGTAAACATCGACATAACTTCTTCATAAACATTCCCCCCCCTCCTCATCAACATACAAATGAACTTGACTTGAATTTATACTCTCCTCACTTATACATACATGCTCTATGTAAACATCGACACTCTTAATACGTTCAAACCATCCATACATTTCATTTATGGACTCATCATTCCACAAAAGTTTTAGGCCATCCTTTAAATACCTACCCGGTAATCGGTAATACACCTTTATTATATCATACACATTTATATTTTCTTTTAATATGTGTATAAAATCACAATAATTATATCTCTCTACTAAATTTTCCAATATTTCTTTTTTACCATTAATGTACTCACAATTGGAATTCTTGTGCACAAATTTACCATCATAAAATACATGGATCCTAGCATTTTCCATGTGTATAACCCTATAGCACAATAATCAAACATCTTATTAATATTAATTTCAAAATAAATTAGGTTTTATTTCAAAATAAAATTATATCTAACCTTAGTATAGAAATCTTATTTTTTTATTATTCTTTAGATCAAATCTTTCAAGTAACTTCACTGAAAAGTGATGAAAACTGATGTGAGGAAGAAGAAAAAAGAAAGCAAGAAGAAAAGGGGCCTTGAAAAGAGAGAGAGGAGGGAGTGGAGACAACCGGCGGTGGCTGGCGGCGTACCGGCGAGTGGCCCCCGGCAGACCAACGACTGGAGAGGCTAGGTAAGGTGAGGTTTCTCTTTTTTTTCCCTTCTTCTTTTGTTCTCTGTTTAGAGTTTGGGAGGGAACGGAAAAATATTTTAATAATTGTTTACTTTGGGATTAGTTAACAGGTATATTTATTTAGGATAAAAAAATAATTTAGATAATTAATTATATTTATTAATAAAATATGTATTTTTTTGATACGTCATCAAAATAAATTTTGCCACATCATCATTTAACGGTCCAGTCAACACTTAACTAATGGAGGGATTTAATTGAACAAGATATAAGAGGTTAGGGACTTGATTGAATATTGAGAGGAAAAGGACTTGAATGAAAAATTTGCAAGAGGAAAGGGACTAAAAGAAGAATTTTCTCCTATATATTTAAACCGACTGGTAAGACATAGTTTAGTGAACCTATTAACAATGAGATCCACATAAATACAATTTCTATTCGGTTTAATCTGTTTATATAGTTTACATTAAAAAAAGGGATATTTTAAAAAAATCCTAACTTTTGTGCATATTACAAAAATTTCATGAGTTTTCAGATTTTCAAATTACTCCTGTCATAAGTATTTTCTTTCCAAATGCCCCCTCTTAATCTAATTTTTCATCCATTTGATGGTTATACTATTGAAAATGATAATATTACCCTCAAATATTTTTATATTAGAAAAAAAATGCTTGAGTTTTCAGATCTTCAAATCTAAAAACTCAGGCTTTTTTTGTAATATTCAAAAAAGTTAGAGATTTGTTTTTTAAATTGGCCTTACAGAGATAGGAGTACAGTTAAACTAAATAATAGAATGTTTTATTTTGTTCATGGTTCGTCGTTTCGTCCGATACAGCACAATTTCGTCCGTATCGGGTCGGATTTTGCCGTGGACGACCCGATACTGGCCATTTTAAGTGGGGTTGGATGACTTTCGTGATTTTGACCCTGTTTTTTCTGATTTTGATCCCATTTTTTAGATCCGTTGATTGAGAAGATGAACAATCAAGAAAAATAGTGGAGATTTATGAAAATAATAGAGAAGAAAGAGTATTCTAAAATTTTGTGGTACATATTTCAACCTATCCATAATATCTTTTTTCAGATACCAGCATACTTATTAAAATAAAAAAATAAGAAAAAATTTATATTTTTATTCTATATATAATTATATTTTCCTAAACTTTATGTACATTTTTATCATGTATACTTTTTACCTTTTAAAATTTCCTTCCATTTATAAGTTTACAAGCGATAATATGTTTTTGGAGTAGTAATATATCGTTACAATATTAATATAGTTTTTTTAGTATTATTGTATTTCCTATGTGTTATAATATAGAGGTATGTTATATCATACTTAAGTTACCTGGTGTAACAGTTTGGTCTAAAGAGATCCTTCAAAATTGATTAAAAAAGTAAATTAATGCAAAAACAAAAACTACATGCACAGTAAATACAATCAAAGACAAAGACCATGTTTTGTAGCATGGAGTGTTTTAATTGGGTTAGAACGCGACTCTCCTATGTATGAGAGAGATTTATTTCATTCAACACTAATTTTATTTTAAGTACAATCTTAAGTAGGCTATATGCCTATAGTCTCAAAAGGAAAAAGATGTGTGAAAAATAATTTTGTTAATACAAGATGTAGTTAATGCTCAATCCTTTTTTGTCTGTAAGAAATTTAATATGTAATAAAAAATTGATAATGTCATGAAATAATGTAGTAATGTTTATTTTGTATTAATCACAGAGTTCAGTTTAACAAAAATAAAAAGTTATGAAAATTTCGTGTAAAGCACGAGTATCCATTGTCAAATTATAGAAATAAAATATGACAGGAAAACC
The DNA here is from genome assembly GCA_024447665.1 of Juncus inflexus. NCBI lineage: Eukaryota > Viridiplantae > Streptophyta > Magnoliopsida > Poales > Juncaceae > Juncus > Juncus inflexus. Next base: position 1,104,432 of record JAJHPC010000003.1, read on the forward strand.
AAAGGATATAGGACGGAATTATATATTGGGAAATCCATAGCCATGTATATTACATGTGCAGAGGAACCTATGAATTTAATCCGCCCTAGGATCTACGTTAAGGGAATAAAAGTACGAGATTAACTATTAAAATTTATACATCGGATCTTCCTGATCCGCGAGACAAAGAACGGATGTAGGTCTGAACTTTTCTGACTTGCAACCTTCTCCTTCCTGAAACTCGACTCGCGACCTCCTTGCTTCTCCTAGGGATGAAGATCGATCGCTCGCAAGTTCTCAAGATAGAGAATCTCTACTCGTATCCACGTGAACTTCACACGAACGGAATAACCGGACTTGGCTAGACAAGTCCGGAAATACGTTCCTAATATCTCTCAAAACTTTCTCTCTCTTTTCTGTGTAATAGACGGCCTCTAAGGCTTCTGAGTTGTATATTTAATAGAGAGACTATGCCCTTCTATTTATACTAGAGAGAGAGGCGAACGATTGCTCAGTTACCGTAACTAAAACCCTAATCTGCGCCTATTCCGTTGACAACGGAATAGGTATTTCCATAACGAAATACTTGGTAGCTAAGGTTATTATAGTTTCCATATATATTCCGTTGGGAACGGAACTATTCCGTTGCCAACAGAATGTCACTATTTCGTTCAATCAATTATCCAATAATTGATTATTTCGTTCACCAATTCATACATCATATGTATAATTGTTTTGAGACATATTCATCCTGTACGAATGGAGTTCATTGTGTGACCGTGTAGGTTTCATTTAACACTGACAATGATCTTCTAAAGATCGTAAGTCATGAGAAACCTCTAGACTGATGTCATGAATACCCATGTTAAATGAAATGATCAGCGATCATAAACCTATCTGAATAGACATTTGCTTATCCCTTTTGTTCTACGATATACGTCTTAATCACAATGCATGGTAATATGTCATACTTGAGTTTGATCAAAGTCTCTTTTCCTGATCGAGAATTAGACTGAATAAATACAAAATGATATTAACAACACATGTTAATCCATTTTGAGCATGTCCATGCATTTCCTTAAGTCCTAGTTCATCAGGGGGCCCAGAGATATCTCTCTCTTAACGAGAGGAACAAATCCCATCTTGGTCACTCACATTCCTCGTTATGATTTAGTGCATACCTAATGATGATCCCAATGATCATCCCGTTACGGATGACGTAAGATCATATTAAAGTATGCAGTTCCTTAGTGTGGTCAGTCGAGTACGTGTTCTCTAACACGTGCCTATATTCCAGACTTGACATCTCTATGTCCATCATCAGCAGAACATGATCATCCAGTCTGAGAATGTACTAGTGTGGATATGTAACTTCTTACTTGAAGTATGTTTATCTCTATAAACATCCCACATATCACTAGGGACGGTTTAGAATGTCATTCGTTGGTTCACAGTTCTACTATCAGAATCACGTATTCTGATGACGTGAACCCGAAGTGTCATTCATGGTCGATCTAATATACGTAAATGTATTAGTCACCCATATACTCATTCATATATGAACTGAATAAACATGTTTCTCATAATCTAATCTCTAGTCCAACACTTTCGCCTAGGGCACAATTCCTTCAGTCTCCCACTTGCACTAGGACAATCTTAAGCATCCAATGCTTATTAGGCAACATGACTTTCATGTTCTACTAGCGGGAAATATATGCCTATCAGATTATAGAAATTTACATTGCAAACTTGTAATGACTACTATTGATCTCTATCATTAGTCGAGAACTTCTGAAACATGTACTTGTCTCCTTGTAGCTCTATTTTGAGTGACTCTTTGTTCATAACATAGATCGTCAGGCCTTAGGAGCAATCAGAACTACTCTTAGTTCCAATATCAAGTTTTGATCTAAACATACCTATTGTTTGCTTCTAAAGCAACAATATGGAGTCTTGTTTCAGTTACAATACCTTATTTGGAACTCTTTCCAAATTACTGTATTCGAAATAAATGAATTGCGATAATGATCCATGTTAGGAAGGTGTAATAACTTACCACTACTTAGCTCCTCTGGATATCTTAGTTCTTCATAAGAACTTAGATATTTATTATAGTCATCAAATGACTATCATTTGCTCTCTTATGCTCCAAGCATATTGCACAGTACATTGTATGGCTTGAAAAATCTTATTCATTCCGTTATCAAGAACTATTTCTTGTATATTGAACCTTTCAATAAACGGATGATATTGTTCATATTAGTGCCACAAATAAGAACTCTTTCTTGCATATTGAATATTCAATATATGGTAGAAGATATAAGATCTAATCATTTTATTGTTCATGTGAATGTCATAAGCAAGAACGCTTTCTTGCATGTTGAACATTTCAACGTATGGCTGAACGTACAGATTCTCATTCATTTATCTTTCCATCATTCATATGAACACCATGAGCAAGAACATTTCTTGCACATCGAATTCTTTCAATATTTTACCAATGTGTTTTATCTTAAAACCAGAAGTTTGTATAGACTTCAACTCCTAACTATTAGGATGTGTAAGTTGTTGTAATGCAGGAAGATTGTTATACTCCCACTGAATTTCTTGAAATCAAGGTGGTCGCATCTATTTTGATTAAGTCAGATTATTCAATTTACTTTGTCAAATAGATCCATCCTGAGATGCTTGCTTTATTCCATGAATTTACCTTTCAGAATTCTTGCGATCATAAAACTCTTGCCATGTATCCAAGATACATCCACATTAAAGTTCCTATAAAGGAATGTGAGTTTTATATCCTTGTTCCATCATTCACAATCACATTGTGCTATGGAAGTTAGAATTCGTAATAGCAACAAGTGAGAAAGTCCTTTTACTATAGCCCATACTATAGCTACTTTCTTTGCTATTTTAGGTTATCCATGCACTGCATGCAATGGTCATCAAGCCATTGGATACTCCAATCAAGTTCCACACCTGATTGCTTGTATATGCGCTGCATCTCAGTTCTCATGGTCCAATCATTTTGAGAACATTGTCTCTTCACAGTCTCCTCGGTAGAAAGTTGACTCATCCTCTATGAGCATCTTTTATGAGAGATCATATCTCTCACCTTAATGTCTACCAAGTCTGTGAGGAGGACCTTATGTTTCAAGTACAGCCTTATCAACTACTTGATAGACTGATTAATGGTTCATCGCTAGTATGTGGATCTCGAACCTTTCGAGATGTATTACACTCCCACTGCTTCTTTAGGAGATGAGATCTCTTTTAAAGAAGTCTGAATTACGAGTAGCAAACAATTTGAACTCATAAGGGATGTAAAACAATATGAAATTGATATTCCACAAATATTTATGAGATTGTTGTGTTGACATCGTCAAACCTTTTGACACGAGTCATACTTCAACCTTTAAAGACAATTTGGGACTATTACAAACCCATATCACATATGGTGTCCTTTTGAACCTTATGATATTCAGTGTTTAGTATATGCAAGAGTATAAACCTATAAGAGTCTCGGAGGCATAGACTGAATCTTATCCAATAAGTTTCATTTTCTTCTTTATGTGAACATCGAGAGATGCTGCATATAGAAATAATTGTGAAATCTTTTCCACAATTTCTAAGATAATTGTCAAACTATTGACTCAAATACTTGCCACTTCGATCTGATTGATGTGCTCTTATTATCTTGTCAAGGCGATATCGAATTTCATTCTTAAATCCTTTGAACATTTCAAATATTTTGTGTTTCATTAAGTAAACCTTTTAATTAAAAATACTTTAATATGAAAATCTGATATTCCTTATTTCTAGCCAGCTTGCCTTTTGTCTCTCATCCATCTATATGCATGAGACTGACCCATCAACTTCGTGATGGTTGCCCATTCTTGTCATCCTGTTCGATATATAAAATTCGCATATCTCAATTGATCCTAGATCTAGTGAGTCAAACTTTCCACATAAGGTGGAGTTTTAGAAATACGATTCTTATTTTGTGACTTAGATGACATGGACTTATTATTTAGCATATAAAGGTTATTTTCTAAGTGAACATTTTAAATAGACAAATCTAGGAAAATTTTATTATTCCAAATAATAAATTTTACAACCATTTTAACGCTAATGTCAAAATAATATTTATTTCATTACAAGTCCACAATGGCTTAGTTAATAAAATCCTAGATCTAATGTAGCAACTCTTGCTTCATTCCCTACTTATAGATTGACTTTCTCTCTAACTAATCTTCTACTTCTGAGTAATATCCTGCACATTCAAAATTTAAGAATTACAATGGATATCCAATATCCAAGTAGAGATTCAGGAAGAGAAATACCTGAAATGACAACTATTGATTCTTTTTCTTGACATATCTTACATTCTGCTTTCCAGTGATCACGTATAGAACATGCAATCATTTCTTCTGATTCCTCAGGTTTAGGCAACTCCTTGCCTTTACTCTTGATCCAGCTCTCCCATGCGGCTTGTCTATTCAACTCCCTTTCCCTTTCAATCCTGAGGGCATAATTGACAACTTTTGCCTCTATGTCCTTCTCTACCTGTTTAAGCATCTTACACAATTCCGTGATCATCATCTCCATCCGACGCTTATGATATTCAGTAATGAACAAATCAAAGCTCGGAGGGACCGATCCAAGAATCATGTCAATCGCGAATTCCCTTGGAATAGACAAACCAAGTCTCTCTAAGTAATCAATGTGACTTCTCATCTTGAACACATGAGTATCCGCAGAGTAGCCATGAGCCATCTTGCTCTTGATTAATAACTTGGTAACCGTGTAGCGTTGAATATTAGTCTGCTTTCGGTACATTTTCTTAAGCCCCTTGATCATCTCATAGGCATCCATGAAACCTATCTGCTTCTGAAGCTTAGGTTTCATTCCTGCTAACATCATCCAGGCTACTTCATCAGAATCGTCAATACACTTCTGATAAGTATCTTGAACGACTCTAGAATCGGTCGAAGGCGGTGGATTTGGGATGGGTGTATCAAGGACATACAACTTTCCTTCACTCTTGAGAACAATTTTCAGAGTCCTGAACCATTCAGGGAAGTTTGTGCCATCAAGCTTATCCTTCTCAAGGATATATCACAAGTCCGTAAATTTTGAACTCATTCTACAAGTTTAATATGTAATGTAAAGTTTATTATTTAAAATTAGAAGTATTCTAATTTTGTTTCATATATTATACTCCCACTATTTTTCTTCAAATCAAATACCTTCAGTAGTATTGATTCAGAAACTTCAATTAAATGAGGTTTTATAGTGAGTCAAGATCCGTATTTCATTGAGCACTAAGTGCGCTTTGGCGCAACCCTTATTGCTGAACTATTTAGGTAGGAACTCTTTCCAATTGCATCATATGCAATTCTTGCCTTTTATGGAATGAGCATCATATGCCCGGTGTATTATCCCATCTTGTGTCCTGAGCCCAAGTCTGACTTGCTAGCTCAGTTAAGTTTAACCATGTATGATTATCGGCGAAATGGAAACCAGCACACTCAGCTTTGGCATGACCCATGCTGGACGTCATTTCCTGCGTACCTTCCTTTACAAAGACAATCCCTCATATGCACAGCTTTGGCATCACCCACATGGAAGGCTGTCTAAGTACCGAGGGCTTCAATGACATGGGGGGCACTTTCTTACTTAACATTCTGAAGGATTTTCTTTTAGATTTGTAAATATAAACATCACAGAAACTAAGTTAAATATGGTATGAGCCTAATCCTCGCGAGCGATCATGAGGTTCCTAATTCTATATATCTCTAGATTGCGGGAGTAATCTTCAACGAACCATTCGTTGTGTGTGCGAAGATCCAATGCGATCTTCCGAAGATTGCGCCAAGATCTCTTGCCTTGAATTCTTGAAATAATATCTATCCTAACAACTATCCTATTGCTAGAAAAGGTAATTTACAAATTTCGACAACTCACAGGTTGCCATAATTATAACTTTGGACAACTCACTAGTTGCCATAGATACTAAATAAAATTACAAGCATTTACACATAAGATTACATCACAGATCTAAAGCTCATAACAAATTTGTATATTAAATTCCATGTAAAACAAAAATTAGGGTTTCTCGCAAAATCAGCATTATTCCGTTGGGAATGGAACTATTCCATTGTAAACGAAACTATTCCGTTCTTAACGGAGACGTGCTGAAAATTCATATTTTGTTTTGTTTTAATTCCGTTTCCAAAATGGATTTCGAAAAACTATCTCTCGACACTCTAGAAATCATAATATTCAATATTATATTCCTAGAAACTATTTCCGTGATGTTTTGAAATAATTCAAAACCCTAAAATTTATTATACTAGAATTTTAGATATAATCGACGATTAATTCCTTAACGAACGCTCTGACGCAACTGTTGGAAATTTATAGCCATGTACGTTACATGCGCATCGGAACCTATGGATTTAACCCGCCCTAGGATCTACGTTAAGGGAATAAACGTACGAGATTAACTATTAAAATTTATACCTCGGATCTTCCTGATCCGCGAGATGAAGAACGATTTAGGTCTGAACTTTTCTGACTTGCAATCTTCTCCTTCCTGAAGCTCGACTAGCGACCTCCTTGCTTCTCCTAGGGATGAAGATCGATCGCTCGCAAGTTCTCAAGATAGAGAACCTCTACTCATATCCACGGGAACTTCACACGAACGGTATAACCGGACTTGGCTAGGCAAGTCCGGAAATACTTTCGAATATCTCTCAAAACTTTCTCTCTCTTTTCTGTGTAATAGACGGCCTCTAAGGCTTCTGAGTTGTATATTTAATAGGCAGACTATGTCCGTCTATTTATACTAGAGAGGGAGGCGAACGATTGCTCAGTTACAAAAACTAAAATCCTAATCTGCGCATATTCCGTTACCAACGGATTAGGTATTTCCATAACGAAATACTTGGCAGCTAAGGTTATTATAGTTTCCATATATATTCCGTTGGGAACGGAACTATTCCGTTGCCAACGGAATGGCACAATTTCGTTCAATCAATTATCCAATAATTAATTATTTCGTTCACCAATTCATACATCATATGTATAATTGTTTTGAGGCATATTCATCCCGTACGAATGGAGTTCATTGTGTGACCGTGTAGGTTCCATTTAACGCTGGCAATGATCTTCTAAAGATCGTAAGTCATGAGTAACCTCTAGACTGATGTCATGACTAGCCATGTTAAATGAAATGATCAGCGATCATAAACCTATCTGAATAGACATTTGCTTATCCCTTTTGTTCTACGATATACATCTTGGTCACAAGGCATGGTAATATGTCATCCTTGAGTTTGATCAAAGTCTCTTTTCTTGATCGAGAATTAGACTGAATAAATACAAAAGGAAATTAACAAAACATGTTAATCTATTTTGAGCATGGCCATGCATTTCCTTTAGTCCTAGTTCATTAGGGGGCCTAGAGATATCTCTCTCTTAATGAGAGGAACAAATCCTATCTTGGTCACTCACATACCTCGTCATGATTCAGTGCATACCTAATGATGACCCTAATGATCATCCCGTTACGGATGACGTAAGATCATATTAAAGTATGCAGTTCCTCATACAGGAATCCATGGTGACCTCAGGTCATAGGAACAAGCATACTATTCATATGAGAATCACTAATGACATATACCATGCATGTTCTCGTAGTGTGGTCAGTCCAATACGTATTCTCTAATATGTGCCTATATTCCAGACTTGATATCCTTTTGTGTCAACCTTACGTTGGTCGATAAATATTTCTTGACACCGAATTTGATTGAACATGAAATGACATTAATAACTCCTTATTAATTCACTTGAGCACGGCCGTGCGTTTCTTCAATCAAATCATCAAGAGGCCTAAAGATATCTCTCTCAATTTATGAGAGGAACAAATCCAATCTTAATTAAACTCTTTCCTCCGCACGATTCATTATATACCTAATTATAATCTTTATGATCGCCCGGTTAGAGACGATGTTAGACTATATTAAAGTATAAAATTTATCATGTAGGAAACTGAGATAATCTCAAGTCTAAGGATTACAAATACATTCTTTATTGAGAATAACTAATGACACGAACCATGTAGTATTCTCAAGGTGGGTCAATCCAGTATATGGTCTCTAACATATACTTACGTTAATGACTTAATAACTCTTATTCATGATCAGTAAAACGTGACCATCAGTCAACTAACATACTGATGTCCATTTATAGCTTATCATAAAGTATGTTTATCTCACAAGCATCCTATGAATGATCAGGGACTGTTTAGAATATCATTCATAATACTTTATAGTTTTACTATCAAAGTCACATACTTTGATGATATAAAGCTGAATATCATATTCAATGTTCATTTTAGTAATAAGAATAAAATAACCAATACGCATTTATTATATAAAATATCTCTAAATAAACACAATGTTTGTTTAACATAATCCATACATCTAGGTCTCAAATATATTGGCCTAGGGCATACTACTAACATAAACATGGATTTGAAAAATCAAATTTCTTTGATGAGATCGAGGAGTTGAGAACCAAGTGTTTGATGATCATGATAATGATATCGAACTTTATTAGATATAGTTCGATTATGATGAGTATAATATATCTTCTATTTCTTTCGGGGTTACGCTCTTATTGCGTTCATACTGAATATAATTCCATCCAAAGCAGTTGTAAAAGACTCCATATGCGATATGGACTGGATATGATACTTAATTGAAGCATCATGCATCTAATCGAATTAGTGTTTATTGTGGAATATCCTAAGAAAAGTAAGGATATTGCTTCTATAATGAATATGAGAACAAAGTGTTTGTTACTTGAAAATTATATCTCTTTGGAAGAAGGGTTTCCAAAAGAATTAGTGGGAGTAAATTTGAAAAGTTCAAATTCCACATACTGACAGTAATGCTCGGATGGAAATTAATTCAGATTTCAACTAATGATTGAGTCTGCAATTAATCAACTAGACTATCAAGATGTTGAAGAGTCTGAGTATATAACATAAGTGTATTCATGTAGATCTATTAGAATTTAACGCAGGCCCGAAAAATATAGACTTTCGTGTCTAATGATAAAAATTTCGTACTCATAGATGATGAGTCCACATTCTACTAATAGAATATGATGAGTCAAGGCTCTAATGGTTAGAGACTTTGAAAGTTGAGATGTAATCCATGTCAGACAATCAAATTTTGAATTTGATTGATCCATCAGATGGAAATACGGTTTTAAAAGAAAGACCGACATGGATAATGTGCAAACATGTAATGCATGATTTGTGGTTAAGTTAAACTCATAGTATAGACTATGATAATATTTCAGAATTTTCTTGGGCATATGTTCATAGTATGACTATAAAAGATGCCAAGTGGATATCAAGATGTTATTTCTTAATAGAAACATATGAAAGTATGTATATGATACAACTTGAGAGTTTTGTTAATCCTAAAATTTTTGAAAAGAGTTTGCAAGTTGCATAAATTCATTTATGAATTAAAGCAAACATCTCTAGGTGAATATTTATTATTTGATGAAATAACCAAACAGTTTGGTTTTATAAAAATTAAAGATAAATCTTATGTTGACAAGAAATTCAGTGGGAGCATAATTACATATGATGTGAATTAAGTGTAACAAGCACACATAAGTTTAATCTTAGTGAAAGTCACTAAATAATAATCAAGAGTATAATTATATACTTGAGAAGGATAAAGTATTCTTGTTAGATTATTCTTCTTAGTATAATTATAAAAGTATTTGCATATGACAATGTTTGATAATCCATTTAAGAACCCAATCCCTTAAATGATGGTGAACATGTTAGGTCAACTGGTATGTGATACCACATAGATCAATGAGTATGCGATACTTGGTTGATTTGGCCTAGTGCAAGTGGGAGATTGATGGTGTTATGCCCTAGGTCAAAGTGTTTGTGACCTAGATGATGGATTGTAATAACAAACATAATATTTATTCTAAGATATTTCATATAATATGTGCGTATATGTTATTTTAATATAATTAAAATAGACCATGAATATGCAATTCAGCTTTATGTCATCAAAGTGCGTGACTTTGATAGTAAAACTATAAAGTGTTATGAATGCTATTCTAAATCGTCCTTGGTCATTTATAGGATATTTGTGGAGACAAATATACTTGCAGATACATATAAATATATATTTATATACAAGCTATAAATGTACACCAGTATATTAGTTGACTGATGATTATGCTTTACTGATCATGGATAAATAGTTATCAAGTCATTAACATAGGTATATGTTAGAGATCATATACGGACTGACCCGCCATAAGAATGCTACATGTTTTACGTCATTAGCGATTCTTGTTACATAAAGTATTTATAGTCCTTTGACCTGAGATTGTCTCGGTTCCCAACATGAGTAATTTTATACTTTAATATAATCTAACACTGCCTTTAACCGGGTGGTCATAACAGTTATGATTAGGTGTACAATAAATCATGTAGAGGGATGAGTGCAATCAAGACGGGATTTGTTCCTCTCATAAATGATAGAGATATCTTTAGGCCTCTTGATGAATTGAACTGAAGAAATGTATGGCCATACTCAAATGAATTAATAAGAGTTATTAATGTCATTTGTTCTTGTTCAGTTTAATTTGGGATCCTAATCGATTAATATAAGGATGACATCTTACATGCCTTATGATCGATATAGATATCGCGTGACAAAGGGACTAAATACGTGATTGTTGATTAGGTAAATCGGATCACCGATATTCACTTAAATTGGGTAGTCATGATGGCTTGCTAGAGTCCGCTCATGATTTATAGACTATTAAGTCTATTGCCAATATTAAGTGAACCTACAGGGTCACACACAAAGAACAAACTGAAACGGGAGCAGAAAATCCTAGCGATGTATATGATGAGTTGCATAAGAATGTCACAAAATATATTGTCATCTTATGTGATAAGATGTGATATATATGTATATAAAGACTATGAGCACAAAAGATCATGTAATCTAAAAGAGTCTAGATGATGACATATGGATAATGATGAGTGATGTCATACACATCTTTTAGTATGAAGAGACTTGACTCTTCACCTCAATATAAGGACATAGAGGGCTCCAAATTCATAACATAACACATCATTCTCTCTCTCATTATTTCTCATTCTCTTTTGTGAGACAAAAGATAGAAAATATACTTTCTAATTTGTATGACAAAATTATGAAAGGGTGCTTTCTTTATGTATGACAAAAATGAAAGAGTGCGATTATATGAGAGGAATTATATACATCTTTTGTGAGATAAAATAAGAAGAGTTTTCTTATGCAAGAGGAGAACAAGCTACTAGCATATATATTGTTCTTCTTCCCGTTTTAAGAAGTTTGTTCGTGTGGACACCGGTAGAGGCGTTCGTTCTTTCGGCGCTTGTGATCTATTCGGCCTAAGAAGATGAGAACGGTTTGTTAAGAGTTTTGGTGGAGACCGATTGTGTGTGCGGTACATGACTTCCGCACAATCCGACCTAGACGGCCTAGACGGACGTAAAATCGGTTAGGACAGTAACCGGTTTAGAGACGCATGGACAATACGCATGGTTTGAGCGTCACGGATTAAGCGTAATTCGAAAGGTATATTTAAGATTTATTTCTTTGATTTAACCGATACGCACGGATCCTCGGATTGGTTTTGGATGAAATTTTTGTTTTCCGCTGCGTTATGCACGTCCGAGACCCAACACTTACAACCTTCTTCTTCCTGAAACTCAACTCGCGAAAATCCTTGCTTCTCCTAAGGATGAAGATGGATCGCTCGCAAGTTCTCAAGATAGAGAATCTCTACTCGTATCCACGCATACTTCAGACGCATGGAATAACCGGACTCGGCTAGACGGCATCTAATGCTTCTGAATTGTGTGTAGAATAGAGAGACTCTATCCTTCTATTTATACTAGAGAGAGAGGCGAATGATTGCTCAGTTACCATAACTAAAACCCTAATTTGTGCCTATTTCGTTGCCATAACAAAATAGGTACTTCCATAACAGAATACTTGGCAGCTAAGGTTATTACAGTTTCCATATCTATTCCGTTGGGAACGGAACTATTCCGTTGCCAAAGGAATGGTACTGTTTTGTTCAATCAATTATCCAATAATTGATTATTTCGTTCACAAATTTATACATCATATGTATAACTGTTTTGAGGCATATTCATCCCGTATGAATGGAGTTCATTGTGTGACTGTGTAGGTTCCATTTAACGCTGGCAACGATCTTCTAAAGATCGTAAGTCATGAGTAACCCCTAGACTGATGTCATGGCTACGCATATTAAATGAAATGATCAGCGATCATAAATCTATCTGAATAGACATTTGCTTGTTCCTTTTGTTCTACGATATATGTCTTGATCACAAGGCATGGAAGTATGTCATCCTTGAGTTTGATCAAAGTCTCTTTTCTGATCGAGAATTAGACTGAGTAAATACAAAATGATATTAACAACACATGTAAATCCATTTTGAGCATGGCCATGCATTTCCTTCAGTCCTAGTTCATCGGGCTACCCAGAGATATCTCCCTCATGACGAGGGGGTCAATCACATTCCTCATCATGATTCAGTGCATACCTAATGATGACCCTAATGATCATCCCATTATGGATGATGTTGGATCATATTAAAGTATGCAGTTTCACATACAGGAATCCATGGTGACCTCAGGTCATAGGAAGAAGCACATTATTCATATGAGAATCACTAATTACATATACCATGCATATTCTCATAGTGTGGTCTATCCAGTACATATTCTCTAACACGTACCTATATTCTAGACTTGACATCTCTATGTCCATGATCAGCAGAACATGATCATCCAGCCTGCGAATATACTAGTGTGGATATGTAGCTTCTTACCTGAAGTATGTCTATCTCTATAAACATCCTACATATCACTACGGACAGTTTAGAATGTCATTCGTTGGTTCACAGTTCCACTATCAGAATCATGTATTCTGATGACGTGAACCCAAAGTGTCATTCTTAGTTGATGTAAGATTTACATTCACAACACATACACAGATATATAACAAACAACCTTTATTGAATAAAGAATAATGTCTTAATACATAATCCATTTCCTAGAACAAATCCATTTGTCCTAGGACACTAATCTTACTAGTATAACAATCTTCCAGGACTACAACAACTTACACATCCTAATAGATAGGAGTCAAAATCTATACAGACTTTTGGTTGTAAGATAAAGCACATTGGTAAAATATTGAAAGAATTTGATTTGCAAGAAATGTTCTTGCTCATGAAGTTCATATGAATGATGAAAAGATAAACGAATGAGATTCTATAATTTCGGCCATACGTTGAAATGTTCAACATGCAAGAAAGTGCTCTTTCTTATGACATTCACATGAACAATAAAAAGGATATAAGAATTAGATTTTATACCTTCAACCATATATTGAATATTCAATATACAAGAAAGAGTTCTTATTTGTGGCACTAATATGAACAATGAAAGACACACGAATTGGATTCTATGCTTTAAACGATATATATTGAAAGAGTTCAATATGAAAGAAAGAATTCTTGACTACAACGTTCATATAATGAAGACATACATTTATCATCCCTTTATTGAAAGGTTCAATATACAAGAAACAGTTCTTGATAACGGGATGAATAAGATTTTTCAAGCCATACAATGTACTGTGCAATATGCTTAGAGCATAAGAGAGCAAATGATAGTCATTTGATGACTATAATAAATATCTAAGTTCTTATGAAGAACTAAGATATCCAGATCTATGAGGAGCAAGGTAGTGGTAAGATATTACATTTTCCTAACATGGATCATTATCGCAATTCATTTATTTCGAATACAATAATTTGGAAAGAGTTCCAAATAAGGTACAGTAACTGAAACAAGAGTCCATATTGTTAATTTAGAAGAAAACAATAGGTATGCTTGGATCAAAACTTGATATTGGAACTAAGAGTAGTCTCGAGTGCTCTTAAAGCCTGATGATCTATGTTGTGAAAAAAGAATCGCTCAAACTAAAGCTACAAGGATACAAGTACCTGTTTCAGAAGTTCTCGACTAATGATAGAGATTAATAGTAGTTGTTACAAGTTTGCAATGTAAATTTCTATAATAGGATAGGCATATATTATCCGCTAGTAGAACATGAAGGTCATGTTGCCTAATAAGCTTTGGATACTTAAGATTAGCCTAGTGCAAGTGGGAGACAGAGGAATTATGCCCTAGGTCAAAGTATTGGACTAGAGATTAGATTATGAGAAAACGTTTATTCAGTTCATGTATGCATGAGTGTATGGGTGAATAATATATTTACATATATCAGATTGACCATGAATAACACTTCGGATTAACGTCATTAGAATAAGAGATTCCGGTAGTAGAATTGTGAACCAACGAATGACATTCTGAACCGTCCCTAGTGATACGTGGGATGTATAGAGATAGACATACTTCAAATAAGAAGCTACATATCTACACTAGTATATTCGCACACTGGATGATCATATTCTGCTGATCATGGACATAGGGATGTCAAAGTATGGAATATAGGTGCGTGTTAGAGAACACATACTGGACTGACCATACTATGAGAATATGCATGGTATCTGTCATTAGTGATTCTCATATGAATATTGTGCTTATTCCTACAACCTGAGGCCATCATAGATTTATGTATGATGAACTATAAGCTATGAGTCGGTCAGCTACTATGATCAAGTCGCGATCATCAAGTTATTCATGACTGAACGAAACCAAGAAATAACCCCTTACGTGCGAAATTATAGAAGATCCCCTTTCAGATTAAATAATTCTATCGAATGGAGTATGACTGTATGTGTGATAGCATCTACTATATCAGGAATATCAATGAATCCAATTCTTGCAATTGTTCAGGATACCCTCTTTTAGCTTTTAGGTCTATTTCTTAGTTCAAGATCCCTCTTAGTAACTGGAATCAAAGAATTAGTGGATCTGTTCCGCCAAAAATGGGAATGGGCTAGGGTTATGACGCCCCTAGGTATTCTCTACCTACCTACCTGTGTCGGTTTCGGGTACATGTACCCCTTGTTGAAGGTCGTTCGAGCTTTTCCTGGGCAAAAAGACAGAGACCTGCTGAATTCATCATTGGTTTGCATTTCCTCACTGACCCTGCTTGGCCTCAGCTTTTCCAACCAAAGCCGTCTGAAGAGAGAAGAATTTCTTTTAATGGAGATTGATAGCATCATTCAAGTAAATACAGATTAAGATCGTAAAAACATAAGCTTGTAATATAGCTACACCTAATTCCAGACCGGTTAATGCTAGAACTATAAATAAAGGACCAAGATACAAAGATTTAAGGTCATTTCTTCAAATTACTTCTATTTGGGTGACAAAAGCTATCTCCCTCTCTCAAAGCATTTCCCACGTAAGCTGGTTGTACAAAGTTTGTTTGTTCTGGGGATCTTTTTTTTGCCTAGACCGGCTGGCTTACAACTATTTCTTCCAAAGGTGCATAGCGAGGAGAAGAGCAAGGAGGGTAAGAATCGCCCAGGAAAGAATGCTCATTCGTCGAAGAGCAACAAGGTAGAGTCTTTATTCCATTTCGTGCCTAAAGAATGGAGAATTGCATGCTGATTGACAGAATCACATGATGAAATCGGAAACCAGAATCAAAGAAATACAACCTCGAACTCATAGAACTAGGAAACTAGAAGAGCATTGGCTCAGAGAGCAGAAATCCCTTTTTGTTCACCGTAGGAGGGCTCACAGGAATAGTTCTAGCCAATTCTGGTCGTAGGAAATATCAGACTGTCAAGAGCTGACCGATCGGAATAGAGTACTGTATGAAAGTGATCCGACGGTGCCGAGTGGAAGGGCCGTCGCTCAACGGATAAAAGCTACTCTAGGGATAACAGGCTGATCTTCCCCAAGAGACCACATCGACGGGAAGGTTTGGCACCTCGATGTCGGCTCTTCGCCACCTGGGGCTGTAGGATGTTCCAAGGGTTGGGCTGTTCACCCATTAAAGCGGTACGTGAGCTGGGTTCCGACATATACTTGTGAAGAATACAAAGAAGAAGAAAGTCTAGAAGTTCTTTTTCCAATTCTCCGTTTAATATGATCGTACGTCATCCGTAACAGGATGATCATTAGGGTCATCATTATGTATGCACTGAATCATGACGAGGAATGTGAGTGACCAAGATGGGATTTGTTCCTCTCATTAAGAGGGAGATATCTCTGGGCCCCCAGATGAACTAGGATTGAAGGAAATGCATGGTCATGCTCTAAATGGATTAACATGTGTTGTTAATATCATTTTGTATTTATTCAGTCTAATTCTCGATCAAGAAAGAGACTTTGATCAAACTCAAGGATGACATACTTCCATGCCTTGTGATCAAGACATATATCATAGAACAAAAAAAATAAGCAAACGTCTATTCATATAGGTTTATGATCGCTGATCATTTCATTTAACATGGGTAGTCATGACATCAGTCCAGAGGTTACTCATGACTTACGATCTTTAGAAGATCGTTGCCAGTGTCAAATGGAACCTACACGGTCACACAATGTACTCCATTCGTACGGGAGGAGAATCGGTTTTCTTGGAGATCGCTTGGAGATCGATTTGTGAGATCGGTTTGGAAACTAGTTTGGAATCGGGCAAAGAAAAGCGTCAACCAAATTCGCTTTCGATCATCACGGATTAAGCGTAATCCAAAGATACAAAGTTCTGAACTTTTCTTTGATTTAATTGTAATTCACGAATCCTTCTTTTGGGTTTCGAATTCGATTTTGTTTCGTTTTTGTTTTTTCGCTACATTATGAACGGTAGAAACCCAACACTTTAGGCGACTACGAACTCAACTTTCAAAAAGTTCCAATCCTGTGCGACAATACGAGTGCAATCTGCATCGCCAAAAATCCCGTGCGACACTCAAAGACGAAACATATCGAGATTCGTCATCATTTTATTCGCGATCACGTCGACAAGGAAGACGTAGAGATCTTTCACGTTTGAACAACTGAACAAGTCGCCGACATCTTCACGAAACCTCTCGCATATGCTCAATTCTCCAACTTGAGGCTAAAGCTCGGTTTGCTTGAATTAAAAGACTAATTTCTCAATTATTAAATTTTCTTATTTTTTTTAGCACGTTTCATGGATTCTCCTCGATTTTAAACAAATTTTTATTCACATTTTAATCCTAATTTAATTTTTCAAGTAATATTTATATGCTTTTACTTATAATATATATTGGGTATTTTATAAAAATATTTTTGGTTAAAACAAAATTTGAGCAAAACGCAACTCCTAAACCCAAAATCGTGTATAAACATCCGTTCGCAACGGAAAGAATTCCGTTCGCAACGGAAAGAATTCCGTTCGCAACGGAAAGAATTCCGTTCCCAACGGAATGGGCATAGACCCAACAGAGAGCTCCGTTCTAGACGGAGTATTGAAGCACCAACGCTATATTGCATTGGCAACACAATTATATCGTTCCCAACAGAATTCAGATTTCTGCCAAATCTAGGATTTCGGTTCCCGGTTTTTTTTTCTTTTTCTTCTTTAACCGTCGGACCCCCTGCCCTTCTCCCCAAACCACACCATTCTCCATTAACACCCCCCTCATACCTTTCCTCTTAAAACCTCTTAACCCTAACCCTAAATTTCATCCATCTCACCCAATAATCAACCCGTTTTGCCCTCCTAACATATCCAAATCAATCCCAATTGCCAATTAACTTTCGTATCTACTCTCAAAAACGCCAAATCTCAACTAATTCGATTGGACGTATTGGCAGGCTTCC
Organism: Juncus inflexus; assembly: GCA_024447665.1. Taxonomy (NCBI): domain Eukaryota; kingdom Viridiplantae; phylum Streptophyta; class Magnoliopsida; order Poales; family Juncaceae; genus Juncus; species Juncus inflexus. Next base: position 1,122,329 of record JAJHPC010000003.1, read on the forward strand.
ATTGCAAATTCCTCACAAATTCAACCTTCCGGCGACCTCATCTAAGTGGATTCAACACCGATTTGGTAAAACCTTTTCTTTATCCTATCCTTTCAACAAATGGCACCAAAAACAAAACTTGTCAACAAGACACCCGTTACCAAAAAGACTGGTAATAAAGACCCTCGCTTCAATTTTTATGATGAAAATAATAAGTTCCTTTTTTACGAGTTGGAAAATTACCATAAATACTGGGACCTCTTTAGCACCAAAAACCCTTGCAAGTGTTTTCATGCGCATCGACCCGAACATAATCCGGAAGTTTTTTATTCGATTATTGAATATGCCCAATTTTGGCACTTTACCAACCTCTTGATTATTTCGGATCATGGTTACACCGAACTTGTTCGGTTGTTTTAAGCAAACGCCACCTACAATGACCGGACTTTCGCTGTCTCCTCTTGGCTCTTCGGAAATGACGTAACCAATAATCCGGTAAATCTACGAGAATGGTCTGACTTTGACTTGAGGCCGGCACAAGAAGGCTTCTATCTCACTCGCAAGGAAGAATTGCTCCATAATGAAGAATTAAAAATATTTAAATCATATTTACTTGGGGACCACCCGTACGACAAGGTGACGAGTTACACACCGTATCAACACATCGTGGTCCATTTCGTCAATAACATTCTCGCACCCGTTGCGGATTTCAAGACAAATTTCGAGCGACGAAATGTGTATCTTCTTCGACACTTGTGGTACAACTCCAAACAAGTCCATATTCCGTTTTTGATCTACCATCATATGAAATATTTCTCTAAAATTGGAAACCTGCCTTATGGGAATCTCTTAACATGGATCTGTAAAAAACTCAACATTGAGATTCCCCGACCAATTCTGACTAACCCTATTACAAATCTTTTGGATTAAAACAATCAAAATCCACTCACAAGTGGGGACTAGCTAGGGATAAGATCTTTCACTAATTTCCTCCTTTGGACGCACATGGTAAATCCGTTTGGCCGGCCGATGTAAAGACGAAAAATCTCAATACCGGTGCAAGCTCTTCAAACCCTTGAGCCACAACCGGAGTTGCACCTCCGCCTCTGGTCGATCACAACCAAGCAATCGCACAATAAGATAATGTACACCAAGAAGCCAATGATGCAGTCGATTATGACTATACGACCGGTACAACCGACCAAGTGGTACGCGATATGACCCATCGGTAAATTCAAGATCTCGAAGCTCTTCATGCCGACAATCAAGAAATATTCCATAGCCTGGATGCGATCGAGACAAGTTTCGCGAATTACGCTCGCGAAAATACCCGGATTCAATAAGAAAATTTTCAAACACTTCTTTCTGCATTCAACAGCCGGTACGCTCCCCGACTCCAAACCAGTGACTCTTCCCCAACTCCAAACCTAAACCCTAATTGCGTCTTGCTCGTTATTTTTGTTAAATTTTTTTTTTACCGAGGATTATTCTTTATTTTCATGACTCTTTATGTGGTATTTTGCTTATTTATGATTTTTTTATTCTGAATGTATGTTGTCATATTCTGGTATTCTTATAATAGTTTGAACTGTTAGTAAAATTATTTGTGTGCATGTTAAATTTTGGTTTAGTATTTATGGTTTATCAAAATTGAGGGGGAGCACATATTTAGGGGGAGTTCATGCTTCTCTCTTGTGTTCCTTTTGTATGTTTTTCAAAAAGGGGAAGAAAACATTAAACTTGCTTATTCTCGGAATAGTTTTGAAAATCATCAAAAGGGGGAGTTTGTTGTCCTTACTTTGATAATATTTAAAACTATTAGGAGCTACTAATATATTTTTGAGAATATGTTGTCAAGATCAGAAGAAGTCATTTTCGAGTTTTTGGATTTTAAGATGTGATCATCCGAATGCTCTTCTCTCATCTCGGAAGGACAAAGAGACGCCTTGCTATTATTCAAGATTTCAAGCTTTGGAGCTATTAGTGTAGGTTTAGTTGAATTTATTATATTCTATACTGAATTGAGAAATATTTGCTTTCTGTCTTATTCCGTTCCTAACGGAATGAATTTTGACCATTCCGTTGGGAACACAAGCCCACTGTCTCTTTTGCATGAAAAATGTAATATACCGTTCTCAACAGAATAGCTTCCGTTGGCAATAGAATACATCATTTTTTAGCCGTTTCAGCCTTCATTGGCCTGATTCTAATTTCTTTTTTACATTCCGTTGGCAACGGAATCCTTCCGTTGGCAACGGAATAGCCTGTTTTCCTTTTATGTGGGCTGCCTCTTTCCTTCTTTTAAATACCCAGCCTCCATCCGAATTTTGGTTAATGAGTTCTTTTCAAGCAAAAAGCAAGATATTTCTCTCTTTATTATTGAATATAATTCATTCAAAATTTTTGTTAGATTCAAGAGAAATTAGTGATTGAATCAAGTTTGTCGGTTAAAGTTAAGAAATCCAGTTTGTAAGTTATTGCTCCATCGATTCGTCAAGATTGATGTAAGACGAGCGGTGATTCGAGCTCTATACTCTGTAAACGATTTGTTTGTTAGTGGTTATCAGAACCGCGAGGTAAGTTCTGGAGAGTAGGCAACTCGTGAACGCGACAAGAGTCGCCAGCGAGTAAACAGGTGGTTATGGCTAACACAACCACCTCGCCGAACTCCGTCATCAGATCTGGTGTTCGGTGTCTCGTTTCTATTTCTATCTATTTATTTTCTTGTTTATTTATTTTTCTTTGTTAATTAGTATTCAAACAACCATCAACAAAAGTCAAAACCAATACAAATATAAAACCCTAAAAATTCAAGTATTTACGTTTCCGCACAAGGCCTTTTAACCCCCCCCCCCATATGTCCCAATCAAACAAACAGGATTAATTGATCTTGATGAAATATTTCATGCTACCAATCCATTACAGCTAGGGATGAAAATGGTTCGAATACGGTTCGGATCGGGGTCTTATCATATCCGTATCCATATTATTTTCTCGGATCCGAATATGAATACAGATGCGAATACGGATCCAGTTCAGATATTACCGGATACGAATATGAATACAGATATTTATCGGATATCCATATCTTGATGGATTGTATCTTTTTTCAAATATATATTTCACTATTAACAACAAAAAAAATGATAAAATCATAAGAAAATTATAACAAGTTTCAAAATAGTAATAACTAAATTGATGGATTTGAATAAATATCATTATTCATATTAAAAAAAAATGATAAAATTGCTAAAATATTTTAAAAATTATCATTATATATATGTATATTCATATTCAATATATAGTGAAATATACGAAAACGGATATTATTCGGATTATAATTATACGGATACGGATATTATCCATATCCGTTCGGATATTATATGCCAAACTCATTACCATATCCGTATTTGTATCCATACGAATACGGATAATTTTTTCCGAATACGAATATTTTGCGGATATGAATACAGGTCGGTCGGATATTATCTTATCAGTTTTCACCCCTAATTACAGCCGTGGATCAGAGAAACAGAAAACTGAGTTCTGGATGATAGTGAGAATGAGTGGTTCGATGATATTTCTTCTGACAAAAGACCCGAAGAAAGAAATCCCGATAGTGATAACAGTGATGGGTCTGACAGTGGTGACTTTAATAGAGGTTTAGAAGCAAGTTCAGAAAGAGAAAATAACGAAAGTGAAACATACGTTCAGTATAGAGGAGATAATAGAAGTGATATACATGACAATGAAAGCTATAGAGCTCAACTTGAAAGGGCGAGGAGAGAGAAAAGGCCGCAAGGAGGGAATCTAAGGGAGATGAGCCATAAGAATACATATGTTTACGACGGTATTTCAGGGTTGAGTGGTGGATCTAGTCCAATTAGTTACAATTTTGGTACTAGATACATTGAAGGATCTAATTTTTCTGAAATACAAGAAAGTACAGGTTCAAATACGAGCAATGCAGAAAACCATTCTGACACACACAATTCCCACCTGTATACTCCTCGTTATCCTTTTAACGAGAATGACACCATGGAACCTGGACGCCACAGCTTTTGGCATTAGTTTTTTACGATTTTGTTGATGAATTTTACTTTTCTTCTTTCGAACGTTGATTTGCATTTGTATTTGTATTTGTATTTGTATTTGTATTTGTATTCCATTATATATCTATTTTCTTATCAATCAGTTTCATTCTACTACGAGTCTGAATTTTATAACGGTAAAAGAAAAATGCTATTATTACAAATATACACGATATGAATTTAATTTGTCTTCTTACAACGTTTCCTAATTTTTTTTAACAATTCTCCTATTTTTTCCTATTTTTTTGTATTTTAAAAATAATATTTTATAAAAAAAACTGACACGCCGATACCGACCCGATACGGCCGATACTCTGATCCAGCTGCTCGACCGATACCGATACTCATACCGACTTTTAGAACCATGATTTTGTTGCTATGATAGTCGATTTTGTTGCTGAATGAAATCATGCAGAAAACCCGTATTAAGTTTTGTACAGAATAAATCGAGCAACATACATTTGATCCAAATTGGCTGATTCCTTTCTGTCACCAAATAAATCCAATAAAATGAACTCTAGTTTAAGGGAAGTTCTCACTTGATAATTGGATTGATTGTGTTGGATTCAACCAATAGTAGCCGCATGTGACCTCTCAATTTTTTTTTTCATTACGAAGATATGACATTTTACAATTTCTCTAAGCCAAACAAAACGGTTGGTATGCTTATACGCCAAACTTCTAACTGCCCAACCTATACACCTTCCTGATGTATGAAACTAACCTTAGATATCAACTTAAGATCTCAGTGTCAAAAAATGGAGATCCATAATTGAAAAATGTAAAAACATATTTATTATATATTTCTGCATTTTAAAATAGTTATATGGGTAAATTTCATCACAAGTCACTCAACTTTCGAAAATAACCAAATAAGTCACTCAACTTTTAATTGTCCCATATAGATTACTCAACTTTAAAAAAAATGTCAAATAGATCACTCAACTTTCAATTTTCTCATATAAGTTATTCAACTTTAAAAAATAATCAAATAGTTCACTCAAATTTAATTAACGGGTGACTTTTTTGGTCATTTTTTAAAAGTTGAGTGACCTATTGGGACAATTAAAAGTTGGGTGATTTATTTGATAATTTTTGAAAGTGTAGTGATCTCTACGAGACAATCGAAAGCTTAGTGACTTATTTGATCATTTTTTAAAGTTGAGTGATCGAGAATGAGATTTACCCTAGTTCTATCATAGCGGAATTGATATTTTCGACCAACTCAGAGATTTGAGATTCTCTAATTTCCGGAAGATTATATATATATATATATATATATATATAATACCATAGTTAACTGCTACTCGGCATGATTTACGAGTCTTATTCTGAATTCATGTTTTATGAGTTAAAACAGGTAGGTGTGTTAGTTGTGTATTTGGTTGGGAGAGCATCATTATCCTCTTTCTTTCTTTCTTGATAAGATCTCACGTCTCCATCTGCCACGTGTCCGGGTCAAACTATTACTCCTGTCGTTGTTAAGTACTGATAAAGCCTGCACCAATATTATTGTCATCATTAGTGATTCATGATCTTAACAACTCCAAATGGAATTTACCTAATTAAATTGTTAATTGAAGAATATGACATAATTGGTTAAATCTTATATCATAAACCTTAATTCCTTTTTAATGTAAATTAGTATATGAATTTACATATACTACTGTTATTATAATTTTCTGATCGTGGTTCAACCACTACACTGACCCAAATGATTTACCATATTAGCTCCAGCTTAACTTGATCCGGCATGATTCTGATGACCCAAATCGGACATGAAATACCCTAAATTCGAGTCTAAGCATATCCAAAATCAGTACTGGTGCGTAAAAACATGTCCGGTGTAGTGATATTGACATGAAATTCTTTCACCAAGTACAAAAAGCACTATCTTAATAACCAAGGATATATTTATCAGTTAAATATTTATTGTTTGTGTTTAGTAAATATTTTTCTATTAATATTTTTCTTTTATGTTCAATTGCTCTAAAAGCTAATCCAGAGAGATAATTTATTTTTAAGTAGAAACCTGCTTAACATTCACGCAAATAATACAAGGCTATCCAATCTGCTAAATGATAAAACGAAAATGACGGCGGCTTGAAAATATTCAGAATTCCAAAATTTCTTCCAATTTATTTCTTTCCACGATGGATTATGAACCATATATTTATCCAGACACGTTCTATTCTTAGTCACTTTCCAATTTGAACAAATAAAAAACAAGTACCTGTCTCTTGGGACCTAGTGGTCGACATCCACCTATGACCGCAGTGTTCTGAAATTATATTGTACAGAATATTACTGAAATCCAATTTGTTATGAGAAGATATAAGAAACTGTAGAAGTCAATGTTGGTAAACCTATACAAGAAGTTTCTAAGATGGAATTAAGAATTTTGTATTTGTAATATTAATATTAATATTAATATATTATTTGAAGCTCATCTACAGTGCTCTACTTATTTTTTAATTAATGATAGATATAATCTAAGCCATTAAAATTAGCAAGGTTATTTTCGGTATAATACAATATTAATAACATAGATTCACTAACAAAAAACTAAAGAAAAAATGATATGCAAGAGAGTTGCCAGAAACGCGATACACTGGATATGCGATGCGCGGGACGGATACGCGGTACGTTATATCCTCCTATACGTCATAAGAGTGCGCAATTAGACGGTACGGTCTTTCGATACGGGATTTGCTGTGGATACGGTTGTATATATGTGTATATGTATGTATATAAATTTAATATAAAAATACTATGTTTACTACAGTGATATTGAAAAATTTTAAGTAATCAACATGCAATTCAAAATGAAATAAAAATCTTCAGAAAATTCTTATCATTATACATGAAATATCATAACAATATTGTTATGCTTCTTTTCTTAACTGCATTATATGAATGAAATATCTTTACAATGTTAAACTATCTTTCCTCATAAAAAATGTTTTCATTGTACTTGTTTCCATTCCTTGTTTAAAATATACTTAGCATTTGAAATATTTATAAAGGGATAATTTCATATATGCCACTATAAAAACTCAAAATATCATATTTGCCATTACAAAAACTTAAATATCATATTTGCCATTATATAAACTTAAAAATATCATATATGCCATTACAAACCTAAAATATCATATTTGCCATTACAAAATTTAATATATCAAATTTTCCATTAAATTTACTCAAAACTTAACACCATTTATTTTTTTCGTTAAAATTAGCGGTCCAATCTTATAATTATGATTATACCCCTAAATTCATTTCATGAATTAGATTCATATTAAACATCTCTCTCTCTCTCTCTCTCTCTCTCTCTCTCTCTCTCTCGCATGATTTAGATTCATATATAAGCAAAAAAAATATTTAATTTGAAGTCAAAAGAATTTGATATGAGAGAAATGAATTGATTATTTTGACTAACAAATTGAAGTGAAGATTATTTTTGTTTATATATGAATTTCAATCATGAACAGAGAGAGAGAGAGAGAGAGATCATCAAATGAATGTTTAATATGAAATCTAATTCATTAACTAAATTTAGGGATATAATGGTAATTATAAGATTGGACTGTTAATTTTAACGGAAAAAATGGATGATTTTAAGTTTTGAGTAAATCTGATAGCAAATATGATATATTAAGTTTTTGTAATGGCAAATATGATATTTAAGATTTTGTAATGGCATACATGATATTTTTAAGTTTTTACAATGGCAAATATGATATTTAAGTTTTTGTAATGGCAAATATGATATTTTGAGTTATTGTAATGACATATATGAAATTATCCCTATTATAAACAATATTTTATGTATTTATGTATGCACTTTATTGTGTTTGAATTTGAAAATATAATTTTCTTGGTGTCAGATTTGTCAATCGCCATCTCAGCATCACAAAGCTTTTCAATGGTGCCGTAAAGTTACGCCTTCTCTTTAGGGCAGGGAAAGAAAAAATTGATTAAATCGAATGAAAAAATTGCGAGTGGGTCGAATTGCCACGGATCGAGTGAAGAGAAGGGAACTGTAAAGCGAGTGAGGAGAGAGAGAACTAAAAAGCACTTGAACTAGAGATAGAGATAAACGGCGGAAATAGAAATTAATGAAGGAAAAGATTTAAGAAGATAAATTTATTTATTTTCCATTTTTCATCTATTTTAAAAAGAAAAAAGAGTTTATTATGCTTTACTTCAAATTTAATATGGACCGTCTGATCTAAATAAATCCTCCAATGTGAAGTATTGTAGAATTTCTCTATAATTTGTTATAATTTACTCTTTTGATGGAGGTCTAGTGGGAGGCGAGCTCTATTCAAAGAAGAGAATACAAAAATGAAGGTTCTAAGGTATTATGACTCACCAAGAAGAAGAGAAAAAGAAGGATTTGTCTTACTAGGTATAAAAAAATGTTGACGTGGATAATAATTTAATAAATCAGCATTTTATGTCAACAACTAACGGGTGTGGTCAAGATCTAATTGATGTAGAAGGTTGATTGAACAAAAATAAGATTTAAAGAGGTGATTGAACAAAATTATAGTTTAGGAGGGTGTTTAAACATTCATGAATAGTTGAGAGGCAAAAGTTATTTTTTTCAAAAAAATATATTTATTGTAGAATATTGAAATATATGTAGAATTTCGGACAATATGATGGAGGAACTAAATTACATTTTTTTACCAAAAGAAGCCTTTACATGTTTGATATTAAAATAGAATTCTTTTCACAAAAAAATGTGTATATTTTTCAAAAGTATTATCTCAAATACAATTATGTCATTATGTCATTATGTCATTATAGAAGACATAATGATACAATTCTCCATTTTGAACTTTTCAATTTTTCCGCACGTATTCTGTATATGACATATACAGTTTTTTAATAAGCTTAGTCATATATACTATTTCCTTTATAAATATTTTTGTTTTTGTTTCTTAATTTTTAATAGAAACTTTATGTATCTTATGTTCAATATACAAGGTTATTCCTATATAATCATTAGAATAATCTAGTGGTATAATAAGAACCCCACATTTCTATAGGTGAGGGAACCAAATCTCGCGTCTTAAAAGATTTTAAAGAGATTTTGGGGAGATTTCAGATATAATTAGTTGTGGTCTCTGTGTGTGTGGGCTGTATATGTCTACAGGCTATTGTAAAAAAATAAAGAGCTATTATAAAAAGAGGTTGTTTCTATTTATTGGAAAATGGTTTGGCAAGTATTATCAGAAAAATCTAAATTAAAATTGTTCTCTGCTTTTTTTCGAAACTAAAAGTAATTCAACTTTTATACTTACACTATAAATGTATTCTATATTGATTCTACACCTCATGATTCTAGAAGTGTCGGACTCTTTGAAGAGGACATATAAGAAAATGAAATTAGACAAACAGAAACGAAGGAGAGTTTCAGTTATATCTGTTTCTTTGCTCCATAATATCATGATAATTTTGTGGTGCTACGACACTACGCAACAAAATTGAGATGAGCTGAGAATTAGTTGCCTTTTTAAGTTTTTAGTTAATTTGAGTTGGTCACTATTAACTGAATTTATATTCTTAGCTTATAAATTGGACATTTGTGTGTTCAATTTTTAGATTTTTTGTGGCACTTTATTTACGGACAATCATATAAAAAGTCATTTTTATTCATTAAAATAATAAATAATAAAACAATTAAGACAAAAATAATATCATTATTCATTAAAATATTAAATAATTAAAAACAAAGATAAAAAATCTTTTTAATATGAGATAAATTATTTATTATGTCTCATTCTATTAAAATAAAATAATAAAAAAACTAAAACAAAAAATAATGTCATTTCCATTCATTAAAATAATAAATATTGAAAACGAAGACAAAAATAATATTTCTTAATGTGAGATAAATTATTATTTTATATATTTTATTATGCCCCACTATTAAAATAGAAAAAAAATAAGCATATAACAAGTCATTTTCATTCATTAAAATAACAAATAATGAAAAACTAAGACAACAAATATTATCATTTTCATTCATTAAAATAATAAATAATAAATAAATAATTATTATTTTATATATATTTTTTTTGAGATATTTTTATTATTTTTTTATTTTTATATTTTTTTATCTCTCACTCTATCAAAATAGAAAAAATTATAATTTTTTATTTTCTAATTTATTTGTTCTCATATAATTTTAATTTTACAATTTGATATTGTGAATAAGACATGTTACATTCATCATTTTAGTATCTCATATTTATTCTTTTATTATTGATCAAAACATAGTTTTCATTACAATTTTGATGAAAACATAGTTTTCCTTTAAATCGGTCGAAATACAACTAAGGTACCCATTAAAGAACTGTTATGAGTTGATTCCGATTTTCATGTCGACACCTTTAGTTGCTTTTAATTATTGTTATGCTATTTATTGTTATTCGTCTACTAACCGAATTCCTAAATTGTATCTAATATCGCCAACTAATTGCTTTAATATTCGTGCTTTTTATTTAGATATAATTACCGAGAATTATTATTAAGTTTTCACTACAAAGCGGCAAGGCAGAATCCTAAATTAATTTAACCTCTTAAAATTTGTTGGTCATAATAATAGATGAAAAATCACAAATATATGCTTACTTTATAACACAGAGTCATGTAAAGTATCACATTTATTCGTAACATTATCTTTATATGCAATTCTAAGAAAAATGAAAACAAAAAACCGTGAGACCAATAGAGGAAGAACTCAGAAAGAAATATCTCCGCTTATGATGCATAGTTATCAAAGTTATATCGTCTATATTCATATCTTATCTTTATATTATGCAATTCTTAACGAATGACAACATATATCTGAATTCAAAATGCACAAAAATATGTCAATTACATGTAGCTGTATGTTAAGCTCAACTTATTTACTATATTATTTGTTCATATTTTTATTTATTGAAAAAAAAATTCATCTAATATCGAAGCAGAGCGAGATACTCTCTAGTTATATATATATATACACCCCCTCCCCCCTAACTATACCTCAATTTTTACTTAAAAATTCAAATTCTTGGATTTGCTCCAAGATGTGTGCAAAATAATGAGAAAACGGAGGCCTTATTTTTCCGTCAGTGCCCTTCTTCCATCCGCCCCTCCTCTTTCTTTCCAATTTGTTTTTTTATATATTATTTTTTTCAAAAATAAACTAATACTTATCACTGTTTTGAAAATAATGGAGTAACTACCACTAGTAGTGGCGGAACAGATGTGTTCCGCCACTGGTAGTGGCGGAAATGGTAGATACCACATTATTTTGAAAGGGATGGTATTTACTGGTTTATTTTTGATGAAAATGGTATAAAAACAAAATAGTCTTTCTTTCCTGCGTGAAGAGAAGCTTGTGAGTTGTGAATGAAGCGATACCCTCTCATCTCTTGCACAATTGATTTCATGGCTCGTCTTTACATCTCATATCCTCTAACCAACTCAGCTCCCCTTGAACTAGCCTCTCTATTTACTAATTCAACTATAACTCATCAACTCAGCCCCTTTTAATTTGTAAGTAATTATTTAAACTTGCAAAAAAAATTCATGCTAATATAGTTCATTTGTAAAAGAAAAATTTTTCATGGTTGTTCAATTTTGTTTATTTATCATGATTTATACAATTTTAACACATTTTATTTCATCTCTTCCCCCTTTCAAATATGATGTCGACTTCTAGAACTGAAGTTCATTCAGATGACAACAACGAAGATTTAATGGAGGTACTAGTTTTATTTTCATGATACTCCTCACTTCATAATTTAGGGTTACAAATTCTTTCATCGATATTGAAATTTATTCATGTTTTACTTTGGTATATGATATGCTAGATGTATCCAGATGATCCGACACCAAAGACAGAAACCATCCCTCTCGAATCATATGGGCAAGGAATTTGACGATCCAACAGAGACGTACGAATTATATAACGCTTATGCTTTGAAAATTGGGTTTAGTATTCGCAAGAATCACCAATACAAGCCCAAGAAAGATGATCCATCAACTTCCTATAGATACTGTTAGGATTAATGGAGAGAATATTATTGTAGAGAAAGAGAATTTTTGAGAGAAATAACTAGAGAAGAAGAGAGAAAATCTTATAATTAATTTAGAGACTATTTTAAGAATTGAGATGCAATTATAATAGGTTTAGGCTTTTTTATATAGTAGAGTCTTGACTAATTACCAAAATATAAACTGTCTAAATTAAAGATACAATATGAAAATAACCTAAAACTAACAATACAAAGATGGAAATAAATCACCTCCTTCCATCATCCAAATATTTCATAAATATTTATTTTCTTCTCCTAATCCTTCCTAAATATCATTACCAAAAATAAAACATATTATGATGAGATATCGAGGCATACATAACAATCTCCATCTTGACTCGAAATCTCATCCTTGATACACAGTCGTAAAAACGACCAAATAACTTGTGCATGAATGGGATCTCATCCTTCATACATAACACACCTTCACATTTAAAGCGTATCTAAGAAGAAAATATTTCTTCTCCCCATACTCGAGTTTTCATTTAACAACTTGTGCATAAACGAGTTATCCAAATACCTGCAATGTCGAGTAATTCATCTGTTTATCGACCAAACATTTGTTGGTGTGTTGCACCAAATTGTTGTATTCGTAGAATGGTTGACCAACCACCAAATAGTATTAGTGGCTTTTACCCAGAACTTCTTGCATGAGCCCGCCCCAAAAACATGCATCATGCCTTCTCAAGTAGTTTCCGGTCAGTCACCCATTATATTGTCGAGAACGAACAACCATGCAATGCGGTGCAATCCTTATAAAAGGATCACAAATTTGTCCCCACAAATCCAAACATATATCGTCCAAAATTCCTTTCATGCGCCGAATGGCTGTATTAAAGTTGAGTCTCCTCCGTTTGCCATGAACGGAATATTCACAAAACTCATGCTTTCTAGTATTCTGGCCACACAGTAGATCACTCGTGCTCAACAATTTCACCCCGCATCCAATCGTAAGCCCTGACCTTCTAACTGAGGTAGAGAAGGCGACGACGAATGAGCCTAAAACTGCACCAACTTCCCGAAACAACTTTTCGGTACTCTGAATTTCCAGAATATATAACACACCGATATTCTGGCTACACAGTAGATTCCTCGTGCTCAAAATAGTCACCCTGCATCCAATAGTAAACCTTGACCTTCTAACTGAGACAGAGAAGGCGACCACGAACAAGTCTAAAACTGCGTCAACTTCCCGAAATAACTTTTTTGGTACTCTGAACTTCCAGAATATATAATACACCAGTCATTCCAGCCTTCATCAATGTAAGATCCCATCTAGAAACCTTGAGGACTCCACCTTCACATCGGAACTTGCAACCGATATCTTCAAGAACACCTAATGAGATCAAATGGACAACTTGTTCTTGCATCTTGATCCCAACCGTGCCAACACCGGCAATGCAATAGAGATGATCATCTCTCAAAAGAACATCTCCACTAGACGTCTCATATGTGATGAACCACTCTCGATTCAGGATCATCTGATTTGAATTACCCGAACCCATAACCCAATTCTTCTCCACCCTCTCATTCCCATTCACCACAACAAACACCTCAACCTTACCAGATTTAGCCATGTAAGTTTCTTCCGATATAACACCCCTATCCACCTTTTGCTTCTTTTTTATCTTGTAATAATCGGTATTCATGTGTCCGGTCTTCTTGCAATACTTGCACATCGGGGTCTTGTACTTGAATTGCGAATGAGTCTTCTCTAAACTTGAATTTCTCTTCTTATGTCTCCCCTCTCCACAAACAACTCAACCTCATGATGACTACTCTCATCCATGGATAAGTCATAGTCAATGCAAGACTTGACTAATAAGTTACTTTTGACATTCTCAACGGTAAGTAATTCCCTGGTATGAAGCATGGACTGTACGATTAGTGCCCTAGGCCAAATATATTTGTGCTAGGAAATGGATTATGTATTAAGATATTATTATTTATTCAATAAATGTTCTTTCTTATATATATGTGTGTATGGGTTGTGAATGTATATTTCTTATATCAACCAAGAATGACATTTTGGGTTCACGTCATCAAGAATACGCGATTCTGATAGTAGAACTGTGAACCAACGAATGACATTCTAAACTGTCCCTAGTGATATGTAGGATGTTTATAGAGATAGACATACTTCAGGTAAGAAGCTACATATCCACACTAGTATATTCGCAGGCTGGATGATCATGTTCTGCTGATCATGGACATAGAAATGTCAAGTCTGGAATATAGGTACGTGTTAGAGAACACGTACTGGACTGACCACACTATGAGAATATGCATGGTATATGTCATTAGTGATTCTCATATGAATAGTGTGCTTGTTCCTACGACTTGAGGTCACCATGGATTCCTGTATGAGGAACTGCGTACTTTAATATGATCTTACGTCATCTGTAACGGGATAATCATTAGGGTCATCGTTAGGTATGCACTGAATCATGACGAGGAATGTGAGTGACCAAGATGGGATTTGTTCCTCTCATCATGAGGGAGATATCTCTGGGCCCCTTGATGAACTAGGACTGAAGGAAATGCATGGCCATGCTCAAAATGGATTAACATGTGTTGTTAATATCATTTTGTATTTACTCAGTCTAATTCTCGATCAGGAAAGAGACTTTGATCAAACTCAAGGATGAAATATTACCGTGCCTTGTGATCAAGATGTATATCGTAGAACAAAATGAATAAGCAAATGTCTATTCAGATAGGTTTACGATCGCTGATCATTTCATTTAACATGGATAGTCATGACATCAGTCTAGAGGTTACTCATGACTTATAATCTTTAGAAGATCTTTGCCAGCGTTAAATGGAACCTACACGGTCACACAATGAACTCCATTCGTACGGGATGAATATGCCTCAAAACAGTTATACATATGATGTATAAATTGGTGAACGAAATAATCAATTATTGGATAATTGGTTGAACAAAACAGTGTCATTCCATTGGCAACGGAAAAGTTCCGTTCCCAACGGAATAATAATGGAAACTGTAATAACCTTAGCTGCCAAGTATTTCGTTATGAAAATACCTATTCCGTTGGCAACGGAATAGGCGCAGATTAGGGTTTTAGTTATGGTAACTGAGCAATCGTTCGCCTTTCTCTCTAGTATAAATAGAAGGGCAAGGTCTCTCTATTTGACACACAACTCTGTAGCCTGAGAGGCCGTCTTTACAGAGAAAGGAGAGAGAGAGAGTTTTGAGAGATATTCGGAAAGTATTTCCGGACTTGTCTAGCCAAGTCCGGTTATTCCGTTCGAGTGAAGTTCACGTGGATACGAGTAGAGGTTCTCTACCTTGAAAACTTGCGAGCGATCTATCTTCATCCCTAGGAGAAGAAGCTATCTCTCGAGCCGAGTTTCAAGAAGAGTTCCGCGAGCCGAGCTTCAAGAAGGAGTTCTTCGAGCCGAGCAATAGGAAGGAGCTTGGTGAGCCGAGCTTCGGGAAGGAGACGGTTACGAGTCGGAGAAGTTCAGACCTACATCTGTTCCTTGTCTCGCAGATCAGGAAGATCCGAGGTGTAAATTTTAATGGTTAATCTCGTACTTTTATTCCCTTAACGTAGATCCTAGGGCGGCTTAAATCCATAGGTTCCGCTGCGCATGTAACGTACATGGCTATGGATTTTCCAACATGGACAGCGTATACAACACCACAGCTTTATTCTCTTTGTCCATCTTATTATTGATCGTCTCCATAGCATTAAAGAAACCAATATATTCCAAAACGTCGACCTTCATGGACATACCTTCTGCCATCTTAAAAAAAAAAAAAAAAAAAAGAAAGTGGAGTCGTTGCTTCAAACAAAACCGATTCGTAACCGATTTTTGCATGTTCTAACTTCTTTCACGCGCCAATTGATATAATCCCCGTAAGAATTTCGTGAAGAGTCGAGTTGTCCAAACACAACAGAATTGTCGAGAGGGTTTTATCATCTATCATCTCCCAAAATTCGCCCTTCATCTCCTTCGATCTTCCAATGAAAACGGCCTTCACATCTGGATTGGACAAAATAATCTTTATCCGTACTTGTCAAAGTGCGAAACTCATCGTGCAATAGTATTTTCCAATATCGAATTTTGTCGACATAACCGCACTTGAATTTATACTAATACAAAGCGGTATACTTGACTTGCGGAAGCACAAAGATTTTCATAACCTAGCTCTGGTACCAATTTGTTAGGGTTAATGGAAAGAATATTGATGTAGAGAAAGAGAATTCTTGAGAGAAATAACTAGAGAAGAAGATAGAAATCGTATAATCAATTGAGAGACTACATTATAAGAATTGAGTTACAATTACAATAGATTTATGCCTCTTTATATAGTAGAGACTTGACTAATTATCAAAATATAAACTGCCTAAATTAAAGATATAATATAAAAATAACCTAAAACTAACAATACAAAGATGGAAATAAGCCATCTCCTTCCATTCTCCAAATATTTATTTCCTTCTCCTAATCCTTCCTAAATATCATTACAAAAAATAAAACATATTATGATGAGATATCGAGGCATACATAACAGATACGTTTGCTCAAAAGAAGGAAAACTGCAGACTAGTAAAAGCACGCTAGAGAGGATAAGCACACCTATGAGATGTGAGTGTAAGGCGTCATTAACTGTTAAGTTGAATAAGAACGGGATTTAGAAGATAAGTGTTTTCAACAAAGATCAGAACCATGAACTCATTCTTAGTCATTCAAAAAATTGGTATCTAAATTCTCATAAACTTATTACGGATGAACCAAATAATGATATTAAGTTGTTGAGTGAACAAGGTATAAGAGCATCACAAATTTATGAGATTTTAGGATCAAGGGCAGGGAGTAGGCGTAAACTATGTTTCATGATAAAAGATGTGATAATTTGATCGGTGGTGAGAACAAGAAACTTCTAGGGGTCGATGTAGAGACCACTATTATGTAATTTAATAAAATTAAAGAGAGAGATCAAGATTTTTTTCTTTGCCCTACAAGTCGATAAAGACAATGCATTGAAAACTATTTTTTAGATCGATGATCTTCCCAGAAGGTCGTATAAGGATTTTGGTGATGTTGTTATATTCGATACAATCTATGAACGTATTCAATTCCTTGTGCATCGTTTATTGGTGTAAACGATTATAGGCAATCGATGTTTTTTGGTTATGTGTTAGTTAGAGATGAGGAAATTATCACATTTGAGTGGTGGTTTGAAACATGATTGCAGGCCATTCACCAAAAATATCCTTCTTCTATTATTACCGATCAAGACCCGGCTATGAAGGGTGCTATTGCGAAAATATTTCCTAATACCGTGCATAGGTGTTGCCAATGGCATGTGATGCGGAAGGCGAAGGAGAACTTTGCTGTCTTATTTTGAGGAGTTCTTATAAGTTAAAAATGTGTTGAACTTATGGTTACTTTTGGCTATAGTCATGCTTACTTTATATTTTATGGACTAATTTATAATTTTACTTATTTTAGAATTTGATTATATTTTTTAACATATTTTGCAATTCTATGATTTTTTTGGACTACTTTGTAATTTTACACATTTTAGATCATATTAGCAAGTTTTGGGCATATTTTACAATTTTGGAATTTTTTCGGACCACTTTGTAATTTTACAAATTTTAGACATATTAGCAAGTTTTGGTTCAATTTTAGGAATTTTTGGACTAATTTGTAGTTTTAAACGTTTTAGACCATATTAGCAAGTTTTGGTTTAATTTTACAATTTTTATTTTTTTTTGAACTAATTTGTAATGTTACACATTGAGCATATTAAGAAGTTTTGGATTTCTCAGACTCATTTGTAATTTCATATATAACGACAAATCCTAAACATCAAACTCTAACCATTTAACTCTATACCCTAATGCCTTAAGTCTAAACCCTAACCTACACCATACCATAACAACACAATCCTTAACCCTTAATATAAACCCCTAAACCCTCAACACTAAACACTAACATTGAAACTCTATACCCAGAACCCTAATATTTCAACCATAATAAAGCTGAATCAAGAACACCAAACCCTAACAAAATTTAAAAGAAATAGACATACACATACAATATATAATGATTCAACATTCAACCCTATAAAAAATCTTTAACAAAAAATTTCATTCAATTGCCTACGGGCTTTGGAAAATAAAATTTCAATAGATAATAATATTTTATTACAATAACATTCCATACAAATACAAAATTATATATAATATTTTACTTAAATTCCGGCAATACAACCCTCAACCATTCAACTCTAAACCCTAAACCCTAACCATTCAACCCAAACCCTAGAACTACAACCCTCAACCCTTAACCCCAAAACAAAACAAAACACTAAACCCTACTCAATCAACACAAAACCCTAACATTTCAACCCTAAACCCTCAACAACATTTCATCATCTTCATGTCATATTCCGGCAATGATCGCAATAGCATGTCTCACAACAATTAGTCCATGTCTTTTTGCAAATTCCGCAATTGTTCCAACTATAATGAATCCATGGGCAATCATACAATATAACCTGAAATAAACAAAAAAATAATAATAAATAATTTATTAAATAAATAAAATTGCCTTAATTGTGTACCATTATTGATAACCACTCAATGCAAAAAAGTAATTTTTTTAAGAAAGAGGGGAGATAACCCATATATAAAACACTCAAATTAAATCCCAATTCAGCTTAATTACATTATAATTAGCCTCATTTCATCTTAAAAACAGGAAAAAAAACACAACAATAGCAACAACAAAAAAAAGCAAAATTCAGCACAAAAAGCACTAAAAAACGGAAGTTTAGCACAAAAATAGCAACAAAAAAAAAATTTAGTCAAATTCAGCACAAAAAAACTAATAAAGGGAAATTTCAGCACAAAAATAGCAAAAGTCAGTCAAATTCAGCAAAAAAACACTAAAAAAGGGAAATTTTAGCACAAAAATAGCAGAAAAAAAAAATCAAAATTCAGTCAAATTCAGCAGAAAAAACACTAAAAAAGAAAATTTCAGCACAAAAATAGCAAAAAAACTAAAATTCAGCAATAAAATGAATAATTAAAATTAATTCAGCTATATTAACCCTATTTAGGCCAAAACTAACCTCTCTTTTTAACGATTTTTTCTAATTACACAAAGTTCATCCCAATTAACCCTAATTAGGCTAAAATTCATAATAAATAAGAATAACTAGGCTAAATTCAGTCAAATTCAACTCAACTTGGCAAAAATTCAATGTAAATGGAAATTTTAAATTTGACTAAATGTTGCAAATTAATACCAGGATGCTTCTTCAATGTCGTATGGGTCTGGCGGAGAGAGGGAAATCGAGACACGAAAATCATGTCACGTCTGACACGCACGCGAAAGAGAGAGGCGGCCTTCGCTTGATCCGTTGATTTCGGGGGAACGACCTGAGCTGTTGATTCTAGTAGATCCGTCGACGTGGGAGCTGTGGAGCCGTTGATCGGAGCTTTGAAACTTTGCGAGGAGAGAGTGTGTGTGGGGAAGAGATCTGGTTGCGCGGCGAGAGGTACCTCGTCAGTTCTCGAGGAGAAATCCATGCTTTCGTGCAGGAGAGAAGCTTTCGAGATAAAGAAGGAGAAGAGAGACGGACGGAAATTACAGGGGAAAATGGCTCCGTTTCCTCACTTATGTTGCACGAATCTTGGATTGATCCAAGGATGCCATACTTGTAAGCAAAACTTGAACTTTGAGTTAAAAATTCAAATATCTGTAATGGTGTTGAAATATTAGTAAATTTGAGAAAATAAAAGATGGGGGCAATTCTTATGAAATTGGTGATAAATCGTGAAATATAATCTAACTAATCATATATAATGTTGTGTTAATAATATCATCGATATTGTCTAACATATGAATAAATATGAGAAATCCAATGACTTGATGGTTCCACAAAATTGAAAATGAAACACAACACAACAATCTGATCAACTATTTCATTATGCATAATAACTACACATATTACTATAAACTATCAGCAAATTTTAGAAAAATTAAAAATTTGAGGAAAAATCTAATCTGACGGTCGATAAAAAATTGATGATGTAACTTAATGTGAATTTGCAAAAAAGAATAGAAAAAAAAATATAGTGGTTAGGTATAATACAGTATAGAAAAAATAATTCAAGACCTTCTCTTGTTGTTTAATTGAGACCTAACGAGGGGGATGAATATGCAAAAATCGTATGGAAGTGTGGTTTTTGTATTCTTAGGGCTTTACAATTTTTATTAGTAAACAAAAAACCATCTTCACATTTTAGATTCTCTCAGAAATTCTGTTTAAATTTAAAATCAAAAGCATTTATGTACTTTTTTATACTCTCATTTTCTATTTGCATATTTTTATTTCTCTAGACACAATGAGATGATATCTAAATAAATACTATCCGAATCGGAATCTTTATTGAACAGATATTTTTATTATGATATGAATATTTTTAAGATATGGATTCCTATTTAAGTTCTATGTTTAAGAATGGACATGTACAATATGGACGGACACAAGCGGACTATTTGGTAGGGGTCCATTATATATTTTGAAAGCTTAATTAAATCAAGGAACTTAGAATAGACCTGGGCATGGACCAGCGCCGCCAGTATAATGAACTTAGAATTGTCAGGACAACTTACAAAACACACATCTTAAACCAAAATATATCAAATTCTTTAAGACGGTTGGAGAATCAACTCCAAAAATCAAAATAAAAATAACAAAAAAAGAAATAAAATTATGTTAATTTTTGGATTGATTTTGAAATCAATTTTTGTGTCAATAGGATTACTCAAAATACACTATGAACTACAAAAATATAAATATGTTATGTCTTCATATCCTACATGACTTGTTTTTTTACTCGATCTCCAACTCAACCGGATCCCACCTTACAGAAATATGAGTAACCCACATAGAGAAAATTATATCTAAAATTAACAGCTAACCGAAAGAAATTTACCATTTTAATTAACAGCTACCTAAAAAAACTTGCCATTTTAATTAACAGCTACCTAAAAAACTCACCATTTTAGATATTAATTTTCTTTACATAATGAAAAATTTCTATCTATATATATCATTTCGCTCATGAGGCAAGGCATGCAAAAAAAGGTGCTTCTGTTGTGAGCAAGTCAGTTGGTGACCAACCGCGGAACAAAACAACCATCTATATATATTTTCTTCAAAGAGTCCAATATAAGCCCCCTTATTAGAATCTCCTTTCCTTTCCCCAAACAAATCAAATGTTATATCTCTATTCCAACTAACTAGAATAACCACAAACTTCATTCTCTATCACACCTCCTATTCCTCCCCCCCCACTCTCAATTCATGCCCTCCTCTCCTCTTCCCTTCTTCCCTCCTCTTCTCCTAATACCTCTTTTCTTATTTTCATGCCATCTCTCGACATGTTTCGGACGACGCGCACCGGAAAAGACAACATGGAGATCTTTCAACCGACTCGTAAATACGGAGAGAGGTAGCCAGGCGGCCGGATTGTCAGAAGTGAAAAGATATTTTGCACGATTCGGTTATCTTCACGCGTTTGACCCGAAAAACATAACCGACTCCTTCGATGACTCCTTTGAGTCCGCGGTTACCAAGTACCAAATGAAAAACAACTTACAAGTCACCGGTAAGCTTGATTCTTCAACTCTAGAACAAATCATGGTACCTAGGTGCGGTATTAGCGACTTCTCCAATACGAGTATTGGTGCCAAGATGAGCAAATTGCACCAGGTGCAACACTTCGCATTTTTCCCGGGTGAGCCAAGGTGGGACCGCCCGGGCCCGTTTGAATTGACGTATGCGATATCTACAACTGCCATGGTAGATTATTTATCTCATGATGATGTGGCGAGAGTCTTTCGCCGTGCCTTCTTGCGCTGGGCGCAGGTGATTCCCGTACGTTTTTATGAAACTGATGATTATGAGTCGGCTGACGTCAAAATTGGATTTTACCAAGGTGATCATGGCGATGGAGAGCCGTTTGATGGTGTTTTGGGGATTTTGGCGCACGGATTTTCGCCTGAGAGTGGAAGACTTCACTTGGATGCAGCCGAGACTTGGTCTGTTGATTTCTCATTAGAGAAATCTGACGTGGCAGTTGATTTGGAATCTGTTGCCACGCATGAAATCGGGCATATATTAGGGTTGGCCCACTCGCCGGTCAAAGATGCGGTGATGTATCCGAGTCTTAGTCCGAGAAGTAAGAAGGCTGATTTGAGGGTTGATGACGTGGAAGGAGTGCAAATGCTCTACGGGTCGAAACCCGGGTTTAGTTTTAGTGAACTAATGGAGGCTGAAAAGTCATCCGCGGGTTTCGGGTTTGAAAGTAGAGGGTTTAGTATTTTGTGGTTGGGGTTAAATTTTTTGTTTTTTGAAAAGTTATTTTAGAAGATTGGAATTTTTAGGATTATGCAGATAGAAAAATTGAAGGGACAGGATTGTGTACAGAGTGAATTGTCTTTTATAGATAGATTTAGTGATACACAGGAAAAAAAGATTGTGGAGATTGATTTAAGTGTAATTAATCAGTTTTTCAAATAATATAAGATACTTTTTGATTAAGTAATCAGTATTTCTGTCATTCTGTGTCATGTTACCATGCTTAGTCTCTTATTTCCTTGCTTATATGAAACAGTGGTCATGGATATGATCAGCCATTTAATCAAAATCCTCTCACAAAAGTATATTAACTCTCTAAATGATGCTTAATTCTATTTGTATCATATTTATATTTGCACCCGAGAAAAAGTATAAATTCAGTTAAATACTAATAGTTAAGTTCCCATGCCATAATAAATGTAAAGTTCTTTCCTCCTCACTTGAGGAGTTCTAAAAAAAAATGTAAAGTTCTGTAAATTATTACAGGTCGTGGTCTTTTTTCCATGTCATAGTCCACTTAGTTGAAGACTAGTTTTAGATTCATTGACTAGGAGAATGATTGAATAATTTATATTATATAATTGTTTTATTCTTTATATATTATTTATAATTAAAATAATCGATTTATGTTAGTCTTTTCCATCTTTTTCTCTTGAAAACCCTCCCTGGGTTTTATTTCCCATTAAATTTTATTAAATTAAAAATTAATACATAGCTCACACTTGGTACAAATTATATCACCCTGTTATAAGTTAATAATAACTAGCCAGAACTTGAAGAAAAGAACGAACCTAATCCAACCAAACTTGACGTACTGATATTTGACGAAATGAATTCTTTTCTCAAAACTTTGACGTCTACGTTTCGTTTCTAACCTCACAAGTCACATTTCCTCCTCCAACTTGCACAAGTTTATCCTTTTCTTCCTCCTCCCTTGAGGAGATTCTTTACTTATTTCCAATTCAAATAAGCACAAAACTGATTAATTATATTTTTCTTGTTTTGTTTAAAATTTTAGTTCAATTTTTCATAGTCGTAACTATGAGATTTGGGAACAAATTCCGAAATTATAGTATCATTAAGCGCCATTTAAAACGAGAGGAGACGTGACAGAATTTTCCTAAGCGTCTATGTCACGCCACTAGTGATAAACTGCCAAGTCTTTGTTGATATCATCATAAAATATAATTACGAAAATTATAAATCTTTGCAATAATTAATCAACTTCATTAAAGCAAAAGGGACAAGAGCACTAACACAGATACTGTGGTGGGTCATAATGGATCTAAGATAGTTTGAATTTGAAGAACCGAACTTGTTAATTTGACATTCGACCAGTATTAGAGTGAGCCGTTACCGTTACCCATCCTCATGGGCCAAGAAATACCTTATTTGGATCTTAATATATAATTGGTTACATAAAAAACTCGAAGGCCCACACCATATAAATGTACTTGGCATTTTTACTAGACCCTTCATGTTTTCTAGTTTGCAAAACTATATGTTAAAGCCCAAATGAGTTATCTATAGGCTTATGAGGAGGAATAAAATTTCCACTATGTAAGGGCGGATTTTTGTAAGGACTTTGAGGGGTCATACCCTGAGATTTTTGACAGCCAAATATATATTTGAAGACTTTAGTTAATAATTTTTTTTGAAATGCATGTATTTTTATGTGGTTGACCTATCAAATTTTTAAACAGTGTTAATTAATAGTGAGAAATTTTATTTGTCCTTACAGTATATATAGTCAAGCTTCGTCATTGTACGCATGCGAAAAGATCACCATATTCATTTTTCCTCTCCAATCAAAAACTTGATTGCGGATGATATAATCTTTCATTATATCGGATTACTCTCATTGATATGGATCTTCTTATTTTTGCCGTACAATAGTTGAGTTGTTTACTGAGATTCTATTAAACCAAAAGAGTGCATACAAATTAATCACAAATAAAAAGAAAAAATAAAGGAAAGAGAAAAAAAAAAGTAAAATAGTAAGCAACTACAATTAATATGAAAAACGGTCTATGCATGAATATAGGCAAGCACTAAGAGATATCCAGTTTAGAGCGTCTTGTTAAGCATTATTCGCCATTGGAAAGAACTCTCAAGGACGTCAGGTTGAAAATTCTTTTATTTCTTTCTTTCTAAAGTTTTCAACATCCTGCCATTACCATTGTGTCTTCTTTTTTTGCCTCGTCACTAAGTTGAGCTCGTTATCTTTTCGACTTTTTTTAAAATAATATCGGTAGCACAAAAAAATAAACTAACTCATACCCATACAGAAATAATTGAGTATCTATCACTACCGCCAGGATTTCTGGCGGTAGTAGGTCACTACTGCCAAGCCCTCTAGCGGTAGTACCTTTTTTTCCTGATTTTCTCAACGAAGCTCTTACTCGCCCTTAAACGGGCTAAATGACTGTTAAATTAGTGAATTAACTACTACCGCCAGAGGTAGTGGCGGTAGTGGCTAATTTTTTTATTTATTCATAGTTAACGAGTAATTAATTATTTGCAAAACGTTACTGTCAAAATAGCGTTATTTTTAACGAAATCATCACTACCGCCAAGTCTTATGGCGGTAGTGTGGATTTTCTAATTTTTACCATCCGACCCGTTTGTAACTTCTTCATAAAAATAATGCAAAAACGAAAATAAAAAAAAAGCATACTACCGCCAGGAGTAGTGGCGGTATGCTGGAGGTAGAGATTGGTTTTTTTTTTTGGTCTCTGGACAGTCATTGGAGTTGGAAATGTTTTAAAACAAGCAACTACCGCCAGACAGATTGGCGGTAGTAGTCTCTATCGCCAGCCCCTCTGGCGGTAGTGACCGTCTGACAGTACATGCTATAAAAAGGTCCAACTTCATCTCTCTCCCCATTCTAACCTAAAATCGCGCCCCCAACACCAAAAAAATGATTTTGAGGCGATTTTGAGGGTATTTTGAGCCAAAAAAAGAGGAGAAAATAGAGGAAATTAAGAAATAATTTAGGAGAAAAGAAGGAGGCTAAAGAAAATCAAGACAAGATTAGGTAATGTATTATAGATTATTTTGGAATTTTTGATTATTTAAGAAAAATCTTGTTGTTTATTAATTGAAATATTATTGCATTTAGGGAAAAACAAGAGTAAACTCTTGAAATAAAATGGCACAGAACGGACCAATTCTCGTATATTATGATGGTCGGGTTGTTCATCTATCGAACGGAATAAACTATGACCCACCTGAACCGTCCTATATACCAGAAAAATACGAACGTAAACAGAGATTATTACGAATTGTGTAACGAGATTTGTGAGAATATCGGTTGGTCCTATAGTGATGATCTTATAATCCGAGGTAGATTTTCTTCCGTTTAATGTGACAACGGGTTAAATTATAGGTTATTAAAAATTATGAACGATACACAATGGGTTAAATTTACGGAACACGTTATGAGGTTTAGGGTTGAATTAGAAACATATGTTGATCGCGTCCAGAATAAACAATCACATATAGGAACTAGTAGTAGATCGAATGTAGTTTCAAATACAAACAAAAATGAATTGGACGATGATGAAAATGATGGAAATGAATGTGAGAATGAAGACATTTTTGCGGCATTTGATATGGCCCGAGCGAGTAATAATATTTTTCCGGAAATAGATGAAGAAGAAAATGAATTGGATGAGGAACCAGAAATGGGGTCACAAGACGAAGAGGAAGAGGAAATTTATGAGCTTAATAAAGAAGAAACGGTAATGCGATTCCGATATACGAAAACGGGTGAGATGGTTAGTGTAGAGACTTTTGACGATCCGCCGGCAGCGGAGTTCGAAGATAGTTCAATGTGGGAATATGCGATAAATGATGTTATATCAGGTAGGCGTGTGACTGAAAGAGAGGATGAAATATTGTATAAGGGGAATACAGTGTCAAAATTAGAACTGCAATCGGCTGTAAGAGCATACAGTGTCAAGCATTACCAAGAAATAATAGTTGACCATTCAAGCAAAAAGAGATACATTGCGGTCTGCAAGCTTAAAGATGAAGGTACATGGTGTAGGTGGAGGATGCACGCTTCGATTAATAAGAAAAATGAATTATGGGAGATTAAAACATTTAAACAGCCACATGTGTGTACTAACCAGACCCCTTGAAAAGACCACAAACAATTAACGAGTGCACTTGTTGGGGGGATTAATTCTAGATATAGTTAGAGCGGATTTAGAAATTAAACCTGTAACCATAATAGAAGCAGCTAAATAGTAGGTTTAATATACTATATCATATTGGAAGGCGTGGAACGCGAAGAAACATGCGATTTGATTCTTATTCGGGGGTTGGAGTGAGGCATATAATTTGCTTCCTGAATTGATGGCAGCAGTATCAACAGCAAATCCTGGTACACGATATTTTTTTAGAACGGGAGATCCAAATAGTACGGGTGAGCTCGAGTTCGAAGGTCTTTTCTGGGCATTTGGTCCATCACTCCACGATTTTCAATGGTGCAAACCAATCATAACAGTAGATGGAACATTTCTAACCGGAAAGTACCAATGATGTTTGTTGATGGCAATTTGTAACGATGCTAATGGTCAATTATATCCTCTCGCCTTTGCATTAGTTGAGAGAGAGAAGAAAGAGACATGGGAGTTATTTTTTGATTGTTTGCGAAATGTAATCGGAAATTAAAACAGTTATTGTGTTATTTCGGATAGGCATCCTGGTATAATTAGTTGAATGAGAGGTGATAGATGGAAGCACCCTTACGGTTATCATCGTTATTGCATGCGGCATCTCGAAGCAAATTTCAGTAGGCACGCGACGAACAAAACAGTGATTCCATTGGTGCCGAGATTAGTATGCGCGCACAATAAATATAAATTCAAAAAAATTTGGGAAAAAATGGAAACGAAGTATCCTGAGGGAACTGAATGGTTATTGAGAGTACCTAAAGCAAATTGGACACTCTCGCACGATAAGGATAGTCGTCGGTGGGGCCTAACAACTAGTAATAATGCTGAAATTATGAATTATGTTTTGAAAGATATAAGAAAGCTGCCGGTTACGGCAATTATTATGGCGATATTTTACAAGTTGAACTATTATCATGTGAGATATCGAGCGGCTGCTGAAAGCTGGGATAAAAGATGCCGGATATGGTGAAGGAAAAAATGGAACGGAGAAGAAATAAGGCTGCTACGCATATCATTACGTGTTACAATTTAGACGAATGTGTTTATCAGGTGGAGACACGACCTCCGGGGACGACGAGTGGTATCGGAATTCCGGGAAATACTTGGGAAGTTAATTCAATGAAGGTAAATGCGAGTATCAGAAATCGATGATATATCGCTACCCGTGTTCTCACATCATATCGGTTTGCATGCATAAAGTAGTATCATCCGAGCCTTTTATTCATCCATGTTATTCCTTGGATAATCTGAAATATACGTACGAAAGAATTTTTTATCCTGTTAAGGAAAGATCACATTGGAGGCCACGCGAAGAAGTTTGTGATTTTACATTATATCCGGGCGATAGACTTGTAAGAAAAAATGCTAACGGAAGGATGAAACATGGACGATGTCGGTAGATACGTTTTAAGAACAATATGGATACCAAGGGCAAATCTGTCCGTGCAAAGTGTTGTAGTGTGTGCAAGTTGCCAGGTTGCACAAAAATAAAGATGCACACAAAGGGGCGGAGATCGATACAATGGGCCGTAGTTTGTTTCGAACTTCATATATTATTTTAAGAACCTGTAGTTTGTTGGAACTTGTAGTTTGTTGTTTTAGTTTGTTTTGAACTTTGTATTATTTAAGAACTTGTAGTTTATTGTTTTAGTTTGTTTCGAACTTATAGTATGTTGTTATGAATAGTCCAAACATAATACATTAATAGTCCAAACATAGTACATAAAAACATAACACATAACCACTAATTAGGAGTGTACCGTTCAATACCGCATCTAGCCCCCCGTCTAGTAGTGCGTCGCGTACCACGTCCTTTGGCAGGCTCTTGCGTAAGTTCGCTGACGCCTATGCCCTGGTCACCGTCATCATTGCCGCTGTCATCATCGTCACTATCTTCATCATACTCATTAGGAATGTCGAGATAATACCATGGAAGGCCGGTAGGGTATTCATTAGCCTCAACATACCCTTTTTGCATGTATCCTAACATATCCAGCATGATACTTCTCATCTTCGCCCCGTTCCATCTTTTACGAATGGCTTTTAACCCCTTTTCGCACGCCTCCATAAAGTTTCCCATCTAAATTAAATTAAAAATGTAATATTGTTATTTCTTTAAAATTATTCAAATTATTAAGCTATTAAAATTATTTCACATACCGCTTTTCTTTTGTCGGGAACAAGAGGACATACAAGTCTGTATCATGCGGGATGGTCGACTGCACCAATCTCACCTCCGATACCCTTTCGTACCACTCCATATACTCTAAATGCCTATCCGGATTATACGCCCTTCTCTTAAATTTATCGGAGTTATTCGTCCAATATTGCCATTTTTCAAACTCCCAATCCTAAATATATCTCGCGTGAACCGTAGACCAATCACCTCCGCGGCCATTAATCATCTTTTCCAAGAGATGATTGTATTTGCACTTTCCTTGAAAGGGTATCCTCTGATGAAACCCGAACTGTCGCATCACCCGTTGCGGGCGATAATGCCGGACGATCCACATGTACATCAACTTGGACCGAATAAGTGCGGAATCTCTCTCAAACTCGCAAATGGGTGGAAGTCTCGCGTGATACTTCTTGTAGGATCTCCACTCAATCTGTGACTCATGAAGGCTATCCAACTGATCAGATTGATATCTGCTAGTTGTACTTAATGCATATGATACATCTGGTCTAGTACAAATCTTCGCTACTTGGAACAAATTAGCCTTTTTTGGATAAGGGATGTAAAGGTCGTTCCAAGGCACCTTCATAAACGAAAACAAAAATAATAAATATATTTACAAATAAAAATTAATAATATTTATATAATATAATTAAAAAATAAGTACCGCAAGACGATGTTGCCTGAAACGGTAGGATTCGAATGACATCAACCCCTCTTCTTGCGCAAACTCCCTAGTCCTATGTTCGGCTTGTAGTACGTTGAGCGAATATGGCGGAGGATTATTTTCTTCGATCATACGACATTTTTCTTTGTCCGCCCGACTAGGTCGACTAGGTCCGCCTCTAGATGCCATCGGTCGCTATTTCTAAAACTAAAAGTACTAAAATAATTACTAAAATGAAGACTACAATTCTACAATTATAATTATCTAAAATATAAAATATCTAAAAAACATCTAAAAAAAATTCCTAAATAAATACCTACGATTAAAAATATCTAACAAAAATTCTACATAATTACCTATTATATATGTTGGGAAATCCGTAGTCATGTACGTTACATGCGCAACGGAACCTATGGATTTAACCCGCCCTAGGATCTACGTTGAGGGAATAAAAGTACGAGATTAACCATTAAAATTTATACCTCGGATCTTCCTGATCCGCGAGACAAGGAACGGATGTTGGTCTGAACTTCTCCGACTCGCAACCGTCGCCTTCCCGAAGCTCTGCTCGCCAAGCTCCTTCCTATTGCTCGGCTCGAAGAACTCCTTCTTGAAGCTCGGCTCGCGAAACTCTTCCTGACACTCGGCTCGAGAGATAGCTTCTTCTCCTCGGGATGAAGATAGATCACTCGCAAGTTCTCAAGGTAGAGAACCTCTACTCGTATCCACGCGAACTTCACTCGAACGGAACAACCGGACTTGGCTAGACA
Organism: Juncus inflexus; assembly: GCA_024447665.1. NCBI lineage: Eukaryota > Viridiplantae > Streptophyta > Magnoliopsida > Poales > Juncaceae > Juncus > Juncus inflexus. The sequence continues at coordinate 1,152,715 of JAJHPC010000003.1, forward strand.
AGTCCGGGAATACTTTCCGAATATCTCTCAAAACTCTCTCTCTCTTTTCTGTGTAAAGACGGCCTCTCAGGCTACAAAGTTGTGTATCAAATAGAGAGACCCTGCCCTTCTATTTATACTAGAGAGAGAGGCGAACAATTGCTCAGTTACCATAACTAAAACCCTAATCTGCGCCTATTCAGTTGCCAACGGAACTATTCCGTTGCGAACGGAATAGGTATTTCCATAATGAAATATTCGACAGCTAAGGTTATTACAGTTTTCATATATATTCCGTTGGTAACGGAACTATTCCGTTGCCAACGGAATGGCACTGTTTTGTTCAATCAATTATCCAATAATTGATTATTTCGTTCACCAATTTATACATCATATGTATAACTGTTTTGAGGCATATTCATCCCGTACGAATGGAGTTCATTGTGTGACCGTGTAGGTTCCATTTAACGATGGCAACGATCTTCTAAAGATCGTAAGTCATGAGTAACCTCTAGACTGATGTCATGACTACCCATGTTAAATGAAATGATCAGCGATCGTAATCCTATCTGAATAGACATTTGCTTATTCCTTTTGTTCTACGATATATGTCTTGATCACAAGCCATGGTAATATGTCATCCTTGAGTTTGATCAAAGTCTCTTTCCTGATCGAGAATTAGACTAAGTAAATACGAAATGATATTAACAACACATGTTAATCTATTTTGAGCATGGCCATGCATTTCCTTCAGTCCTAGTTCATCAGGGGGCCCAGAGATATCTCCCTCATGACGAGAGGAACAAATCCCATCTTGGTCACTCACATTTCTCGTCATGATTCAGTGCATACCTAACAATGACCCTAATGATCATCTCGTTACGGAAGACGTAAGATCATATTAAAGTATGTTGTTCCTCATACATGAATCCATGGTGACCTCAGGTCGTAGGAACAAGCACACTATTCATATGAGAATTACTAATGACATATACCATGCATATTCTCATAGTGTGGTTAGTCCAGTACATGTTCTCTAACACGTACCTATATTCCAGACTTGACATCTCTAGTGTGGATATGTAGCTTCTTACCTGAAGTTTGTCTATCTCTATAAACATCCTACATATCACTAGGGACAGTTTAGAATATCATTCGTTGGTTCACAGTTCTACTATCAGAATCACGTATTTTGATGACGTGAATCCGAAGTGTCATTCTTGGTTGTTATAAGAAATATACATTCACAACCCATACACACAGATATATATATAAGAAAGAACCTTTATTGAATAAATAATAATGTCTTAATACATAATCCATTTCCTAGCACAAATACATTTCGCCTAGGGCACTAATCCTACAATATACACTAAAAATATCCCTAAATGATAATAATAATAACTAAAAAAATTATTTAGTCTAACTAAAAAAATAACCTCAAAAAAATTATTTCTACTAAAAAAAATACCTAATGGAAGCTCTTCTCTCCTCTAATGGATGCTTAACGAGCTTTCTTCTTCCTCTACTACTTTCTTCTTCCTCTTATCTTCTTCTCCTTCTCCTTCTCCTCCTCCTACTCCTCCTCTTCTCTTCTCCTTCTACTTCTCTTCTTAATTTGGGTCGAAATTGGGGATTTTGGGAGTAGGGTTTGAGCAAATTAGGGTTTGGGGCTAGTTGGGTTCAAAAAATGGAAGAAGGGTTGGGTGGGTTTGAAAGAGAGAAGGAGAAAGAAGAAGGGGTCGGGTAGGTCAAAAAACCACACTCCCGTTAGACCCTTCGGCGGTAGTGTGTTTTTTTCTTTTTTTTCGTAAACGGGTTACAAACGGGTTCGGATGAAAAAAAAAATTAGAAAATACACACTACCGCCAGAAGGCTTGGCAGTTGTTGTGATTTCATTAAATTTAACGTTATTTTGATAGTAACGTCATGCAAATAATTAATTATTCGTTAACTGAGAATAAACAAAAAAAATTAGCCACTACCGTCACTCCCTCTGGCGATAGTAATTAATTCACTAATTCAACAGACATTTAGTCCGTTTAAGGGGGAGTAAAAGGTTTGCTGATAAAATTAGGAAAAAAAGCCACTACCACCAGAGGGCTTGGCGGTAGTGCTAGATACTCAATTATTTTCGTATGGGTGCTAGTTAGTTAAATTTTTTTTGCCACCGATGCTATTTAAAAAAAAAGTCCATCTTTTTCATGTAGAAGGTCTGTTTGATTGGAAGGGAGGTTCATCAGGTGTAGTTGCAGTTGCAAGAATCTTGTAGTGAAGGCACATCTAGAAAACAAGTGGTGAGTCGATTCGAGGAGTAATAATGTACATATTTGACATGACAAATTTGTGGCTAATTTCGTTTTTGAAGATTTTGTGCCATCAACAGTTTGCCCTTGATCAGTATCCACATAAATGTGCATGCTTTCAACGGAGCTTTGGGTTTCCATACTAAACTACTCCATTGGCAGGAATTACAGGGTTGAAATAATTTTTTATAGGTTGAAGAGGTGGAGAAGAGTCCTTTTGAAATCCATTTTCATTGTATTATCGGTGGGTTAGTGAAAGCTGAAATTTCGTAAAATTGTTGTAATCTGGTGAGATCATTAAGGAAGATAGCTTTTGGGTCGGTGGTTGAAAAGCTCGGTCCATTTGTAATATCATACAGATCTCTTAGGTGTGATGTCCATAATCCTTCTGGTTCTGCGTCTAATTTCCAATGTCATTTTGTAAAGAGTGTTTATTTTGGAGTTTAATGTCTATAATGTCTAGTCCATCCATTTTTGGGTTTCGCTACTGGACCTCAGTTGACTAAACAGTGACCTCCGGTGCAGGTGTCTTAACGTACGTCCTCCACAAAAATCTTCTGGTTTTTCGGATAACAAGAGGAAGCTCGCGCTTTGCGCGACATATTTATAATACTTTTCAATAGTACTTAATAAGGAATGAAAAAACACAAATACTAATGCGATAAACATAACTAAAATAAGCAAAAAATAAATCAAAGAATTTAGAAAACCCGGACGTTAATTTGCTAAGTTTATACAAACAAAGACACATACACAAAACCCGAATTTTCCAGAATATTTATACATACATAACATGAACAATAGATTCCATTCCAATCACAAAAATTGTAGTTATTTCATTACTAACATCTTTCTACAATAGACACAAAAGAAGCTAAAAATGATACACATTAGAATGGACATACTATAATATTAATCTCGTGAGACCCTTCTTTAGATTAATTATCAGATAATACTTCTGATAATCTCTTGAAATATTTATCATGGAAAATAAATAAAAAATAACATATCTATCCAAGCTAAAACTCTAGAACATTTCGGAAGAAAATATATGAATTTTTTGAAATTCCTTCAAATTTGGATATTTTGCTTAGAAACCTTAGGCACAACATTATCTTTCCATGCTTGTGAAATTATGATTTTTTTTTTTTGATGTTATGATTGTGAAATTTTGCATTTGTCTTGTTTTGTTCACTCATTAGTGTAAATTGAGCATTATTTTAATTGAGCCCCTTAGTAGCAAGTACAATTAATATAAAGTGTGAAAATTAAAGCCAATTGATTAAAATTGGATGGCTAATAATTTGTGGCTAACGTGGAACATTAAGGTGCAAGTACCGTAGAAATACCCATTCAAAATTATAATATATAAAACTAAATTGTAACATGAACATGAAAAGAAATCAATTTTTCTTCGCAAAATAAAAAAAATAATGTACCGTAAAAGAATGAGCAGTAGTAATAATGTACCGTAAAAGAATGAGCAGTAGTAGAAAACCCTAAAAGATAAATAATAAATCCCAAGTATTCTTCCAAAAACCAGCTTAACACTTAATGAATAATTATCACACTATTGACAAATCCTCATCTTGATCTATCCAATAACTGTTAGGACAATTAAAAATCTTTAATTCAACTGTTAGAACAGTTAAAAGTCTTTAATACCTCCAAGAACTGCAAAGAAGAAAACGTCAGTGAAAAAAAAAGACAGCATTTAGATACACAAAACAATTTAAAATCAATTGCATATAGAAGGTCAGTTGTAATCTCAATTCCAAAAGTAATAACCAATTGCATATTAACAACTGATCTGTAAATTCAATTCGAAAACAATAATCAGTTCCATGCAGCAGTAACCATTCTAATTATCAATCTTGACAATACAAACCACTACCTAACTCTTAAAAGGAAAAACATAGAAAAGACAGCAACATAAACCACAATTTAGATACACAAAACAAAATCAATTGCACATAGAAGGTGATTTGTAATCTCATTTCCAAAACTAATAACCAATTGCATATTAATAACTGATCTGTAAATTCAATTCGAAAACAGTAACATACTAAATTTAGATAAACGAAGAAACAACAACAACCATTCTAATTATCAATCTTGACAATACAAATTAGTACCTAACTCTCAAAAGAAAAAATAGAAAAAAGAATTTCTGAAAACATAACCCAATTAGAAACATAGACAGAAACATATATAAACTCAATTACCTGAAAATTAATGAACAGAAGAATTAAGAAATCTTCAATTTGACCATTCCAATAACTGTTAAAACAGTGACAAATCTCTAATTCCTTCGGTAACTGCAAAAAAAAAATTAGTAGAAAAATAACAGTAAAATAAATTAGAATTCAAAAACACAACAATTTGTAATTAGTTGCATACAGAACATGATTTGTTAACAATAACCAATTACAATTAACTGCTTGCAACAGTTACCAATATCAAAAAATGTCTGAAAACAGTAGAAGAAAAACAGTACCCAATTTCTGATAAAAAGAAAAACATAAAAAACCCAATTGCCTGGATATTAATGAACAGAAGAATTTTCTGAAGAAAGAAGAAACAAACAATCATCAATCTCTACCATGAAGTTCCAAATCCAAATCCAGAACAAATTAATAACAGACAATAACTAATTAATAGAGAAACAGCAACGATCTTTGATAACAACAAATGAAACAAATACAAAAAAAAAAAAAAAAAAACCCAGCTTAAAACCAATCCACTATGAAATCTGAGCAAAGAAAGAAAAATAAAGAACAAATTGCAATGGATCTGCCGACTTTTTGAGAAGACGCTTTCTGCAGACAAATCAAAGCAATTTTATGAACCCAGATTCAAAGCAAACTGAAAACGAAAAAGAGGAAAAAGAATGGCGAAAAGAAAAGAGGAAGAACGGAAGAGAAAAGAGACGGGAACCCAGATTGAGAGCAGACTGAAAACGAAAAAGAGGAAAAAAATGGCGAAAAGAAAAGAGGAAGAACGCAAGAGAAAAGAGACGGACAACTGTAAAATACAATTTGATAGCTGTAAAAAGGTAAATGCCACGCGTAAACTATAAACCAAAACGGAAAAAAAAATCTTAACCGTTGCCATCAGATCGGACGATACAAAATTGAAAAAAATCAGATAACACAGATTCAAACGGATCCAAATAAATGAACCCGTTAAATAAATCGGACGGTTCATAATTAGAAGACACGGTGTCTGGTTAATTGAGCTCAAAACCGGCCAAGATTTAATCCTATTTAGGTAGGAGAATTGCTTATATTCATTGATATAGCGTTGAGTACCGAATTGATGAGTATTACTCTACCCCCCAGTAAGAGAATTCTTCTTTTCCACGAGGATGAATTTATGATTGTTACTCTACCCCTCTAGTGAGAGTATTCTTCCTTCCCATGAGGATAACCACTTTTGTAGGGTTTGTAGTAAATGCAAGAAAAGTAATTTTTCTAGGTTTTCGAATAATCAATGTTAAGCCTAAGTAATTGACTGGTTTTTTAGGGTATTTGTTAGAATAGATATATATAGAGTAGAATTCATGTATCTATTGTATAATCATTGTAGGAGTTGAATTGTAGAGTAGAGATTGTATTGTAAGTAGATTAGATTGCAACTCTATAAATAGAGTAACTTGCTTGTAATCATTAATTCAATCAACACTAATCAATCATAATTAACAAACACTTCTCTCTTCTCTCTCTATACTTCCACATTTTAACATGGTATCAAGAGCAAATTATTGCTTCCACTTTTAAAACTCTCCCAATTTCCCTCTCTCTTTTTTCTAATTCTCTTCATCAAGAGTGCAGCAATTTGCACCTCTCAATTCAAGAACAGTTCAAAAACTGTTTTCTTGAAGAAATCTCATCAAATCATGACTGAATTCTTTCAAGAATTCATCAAGAAGAGGGTTATCAGAGGTGTTCGTATTAATCAAAGAAGTAGTGAGAAAGTGTGAGGTGTTGTGAGGCAGATATTGGAAATAATATTTTCAAAACCCTAAAATTTATTATACTTAGAATTTACCACTGTTGGGTAACCCGTAGCCATGTACATTACATGCGCAGCGGAACCTACGGGTTGAGCCCTCCCAAGGATCATCGCAAAGGATATAAAGGTACGAGATTATGCTATTAAAATTTATACCTCGGATCTTCATGATCCGTGAGACGAAGGATGGATGTAGGTCTGAACTTACTTCCGTCTTGCAATCGTCTCCTTCCAGAAGCTCGGCTCGCGAAACTCCTTCCTGAAGTACGGCTCGCAAGACTCCTTCCTGGCTTCTGAAGCTCGACTTTGAAAACCTTCTTGCTCTTCCTAGGGATTAAGAACTTGATCGCTCGCTAATCTCCAAGGCAGGAGATCTCTACTCGTATCCACGCGAACTTCAGACGCACGGAATAACCGGACTCGGCTAGACGAGTCCGGAAATACTTTTCGAATATCTCTCAGGACTTTCTCTCTCTCTTTTTCTGTGTTACGGTAACCTGGAGGCTCTGTGATTCTCTTTCTAATAGGGAGGGACTACCCTTCTATTTATACTAGAGAGTGAGGTGAAAGGTTGCTTAGTTACCATAACTAAATCCCTAATCTATTTCGTTGTCAACGGAATAGGTATTTCCATAACGGAATACTTGGCAGCTAAGGTTAGTACAGTTTCCATATCCATTTCGTTGGGAATGAAACTATTCCGTTGCCAACGGAATGGTACTATTTTGTTCAATCAATTATCCACTAATTGATTATTTCATTCACCAATTTATACTGAATTCTTCACAATCAGTCAAGATTCAATCAAGAATCGATCAAGACTCGATCAAGTATTGATCAAGACTCGATCAAGAATCGGTCAAGAACTTCAAAAAATCAATGAGTGTCAGGTCGTTCCTTCTCTTTACCTCTTTCCTCCATCCCTTTTTTTCCGACAAAAATGGATTAGGATTTTGAACATTTTCATTTCGGGCAATTGGTCAATCCTGCCAATCCTCAACTGGACAATTTGAAAAGATGAATACTTTTTACGAGCACCGAAAAAGAGAAAAAGGCGGTCAAGAAATTAATGCGAAAAATACAAATTATGGAGGTATCAAGTGCCAAATCTGCAAGAAGCGTAACCATATTGCGCTCCATTGTCGGAAACAGTTCGACCAAAACCCGTCAACCGCTCTTCTTGCAGAACCTCCTAGTGGTTCATCGGACGAGTGATTTCTTGATTCAGGTACGTCCAACCATATGACTGCCAACCTAACCGACCTCTCCACTCATGTATCGTATTCGGGAAAAGACCTCATTCGAGTCTGTAACGGAGCAGGCATACCGATACAACACATTGGTGAAACGGTTATCAAATTGTCAAACGGTTCATTGGTGCTCAAAAACGTTCTTCACGTAACCCAAATCACGAAAAATCTCATTAGCATCTCGCAACTAACATAAGACAGCAATTTTGTGCTCGAATTCCAACCCTTTACATGCTTGATCAAAGATCATGCTTCTAACAAGATTTTACTTCGTGTGGTTCTTGAGAACGGTCTTTATCGTCTCTTCAAAAGACCGGCCGCAATCCAACCCTCCGCGTTTCTTGGCGAGCGGGTCTCAGCGAATATATGGCATAGGAGGTTGTGTCATGCTTCTTTTCCCATCGTACAAAATCTAATGAAGGCAAATAAGTTGTTGTATTCAAATAAAAAGTTGGTATTTTGTGATGAGTGTTGTGTTGGCAAGGCGCATAAGTTACCATTTAATCAAGCTAAGGCGCGCTCCTCAAAACCTCTTGAAGTGATCCACTCGGATGTGTGGGGACCGGCTCTGGTTCTGTCCCATTCAGGAATCCGCTACTTCGTGCATTTCACGGATGACTACTCACGCTACACATAGATCTACTTTCTTAACTCCAAAGACCAAGTGTCTCAAGCATTTAGTCTCTTTTTAAATCTCAAGTCGAAAACTTTTTCTCGTGCTCCATAAAAATACTTCAAACCGATGGCGGCACCGAGTTTAAGCCTATTGCGCGTCTTTATCCCTCTATATCTCACATCACCACGTGCGCCTACACACCCGAACAAAATGGGCTAGCCAAAAGGAAACATCGACACATCGTTGAACTAGCCCTATCTACTATGTCTCAAGCATCTATTCCACTTCGGTTTTGGGATGACATGTTTTATAATGTTGTCTATCTCATCAACCGATTGCCGAACTCTGTAAGTCCACAAAAATCTCCCTTTGAAATTCACTTTCACAAAGAACCAGATTATAACTTCTTGCGAGTTCTTGGTTGCTTGTGCTTTCCATACACACGACCATATAATTCATATAAATTAGAAAATCGGTCCTTACCTTGTGTATTTCTTGGATATGCGCCAAACCAAAAGGGGTACAAATGTCTTCACATACCAACAAATAAAATTTATGTGAGCCGTCATGTCATCTTGAATGAAACACACTTCCCTTTTATGCATGAACAAACTCCCACATCCTCTCAAACGTCTTCTCTTCCAACTCAAACAACTCTCACCTTTCTTCCCTCAATTCCTTCCAATGAGAGTTCTCCCTCCCCTAATGAGTCCTCCACATCTTCACCCGAAGGTTCTCAACCACCGAGTGAAGATACTATGCCTCCCTCTTCCTCTTCTACGCCACCGCAATTCTCTCATCCGATGGTAACTCGCACACGAGACAACACAAGACGCACGCGATAATTTTCCGATTATGTCACGTATGCAGCCACCAAACACCACATTCCAACCACTCTATCCGAACAAGAAAGTGAACCCACATGTTTTACCAATGCCAACAAAGACCCAAAGTGGCGTGCTGCCATGCAAACCGAGTTTAATGCTCGGGTGCAAATGGGTGTTCAAGGTGAAGAGAAATGCGGATGTATCAATAGAACGTTACAAGGTGAGACTAGTAGCAAAAGGCTATCACCAAGAAGAAGGGATTGATTACAACGAGACATTCAGTCCAGTAGTTAAGCCAACTACCATTCGTGTAGTTCTTACCCTTGCTCTCTCAAAAGGCTGGCCAGTGCGACAACTCGATGTAAATAATGCCTTTCTCAACGGAGATCTCGAAGAAACGATATTCATGCAACAACCTCCTGGTTTTGTGGATGATTCAAGACCCACCCATGTGTGTCTCCTCAAAACGGCTCTTTACGGTCTCAAACAAGCCCCACGTGCCCGGTTCACAAAGCTCAAAGGTGCTCTCTTGAGTCTTGGTTTTGTTGGCTCTCGCACTGATACTTCTCTCTTCATTCGGTTTCGAGACAACGAACTTCTAGTACTCTTAGTATATGTGGATGATATCCTCATAACCGGAAGTAATCCGGTCTCAGTCGAACAACTCATCCAGGATCTAAATGCTCAATTCTCGTTGAAAGATCTTGGCCCCCTTCACTACTTTCTTGGAATTGAGGCACAAAGGGTACAAGATAGGGTTCTACTCTCCCAACCTCAATACATCTTGAATCTTCTTAAGAAGGCCAAGATGGAAGGTGCAAAACCGTGCTCTTCTCCCATGGCTGCTGGAGAACAACTATCCAAATTAAAAGGAAACCCAATGGAGGATCCAAAACTCTACCGAAGAACGGTTGGCGCACTTCAATATGCGACAATCACAAGACCAGAAATTGTCTTTGCGGTGAACAAAGTCTCCCAATCCATGAACTCACCAACCGATATCCATTGGGGCGCGGTTAAGCGTATCTTGCGATATCTCAAAGGCACAATAACCCATGGTCTTCTTCTTCGTTATTCTTCATCTCTATGATTCCAAGCCTTCTCCGATGCGAATTGGGCTGGTTGTCCAGACGATAGACGGTTCACGACCGGATATTATATTTTTCTTGGTCCCAACCTAGTTTCGTGGAGCGCAAAGAAGCAGGCAAAGGTAGCTCGATCTAGCATCAAAGTGGAATATCGCAGCCTTGCTACGGCTACCGCGGAGCTTGTGTGGATCCAATTCCTTCTACACGAACTCCACATCTTTCAAAAAGAAGTCACCATCCTATGGTGTGACAACATTGGAGCAACTTATCTCGCCGTCAACCCAATGTTCCACGCTCGCACAAAACACATTGAGATCGATTATCATTTTGTTTAAGAACTGATAGAACTCAAAACGCTCCAAGTTCGATTCATTAGCACCAAGGGTCAGATTGCTGACGTACTTACAAAGGGACTCACAACGCCTCGCTTCTCTCGCCTCCGTGACAAGCTCACCATGTTTCTACCCGGCTAGACTTGCGCGGTGTGTTAGAATAGGTGTATATAGAGTAGAGTTCATGTACCTATTGTATAATCATTGTAGGAGTTGAATTGTAGAGTAGAGATTGTATTGTAAGTAGATTAGATTACAACTCTATAAATAGAGTAGCTTGTTTGTAATAATTAATTCAATCAATACTAATCAATCATAATTAACAAACGCTTCTCTTTTCTCTCTATACTTTCACATTTTAACAATATTGTAGGTTATTTTTTGATATTCTCGTGCAAGTCTCGGGTACATCAATGAGTATAAAATAACTTTTTCCTCTATTAATTTGTAGGCTCGTTAATTGCATTGATATGCATCTTCACATGCAAATATTTCATCTACTACCGTCGTCACCGCATTCAGGTTTAACGGTTGGAAAGCATCACACATTCATGATAATAATATCTTTCGAATGATCCGCTTCCACGAATCAATCTTTGCACCAACACTTGCAACACTGACGTTTGGGTGGCATCGCCACCTTCACTCTTGGAGGGTAACTTCATGGCTTTCACCATCTTCCTCATAATTCCTATCTAGCTACCACCGATGAATGTTTCCAATATTTCTTTTCCTGGCCTTCTGATCTAAGTTCTCTATGGTTACATCTCTAAGAATTAATACATATTGGCTAGGCATTCTTTTCTTTCCATCAGGGTCCGACAACCTACAGCAAACCTCTTCGTTTCCATAACCTAGGATGGTAACCATTCAGTTCATATTCTCAATTTTTATTTGTGCTTGCAATAAAATATTTTTGTATTAGGGGTTCTGTTTATAAAATTGAGTTCAACTACTCTACCGTTAACATTATTTTTCCTCTTTGACGTAACCACGAGATCACCCCGTACAAATCGAATCTATGATATCAGTTAGGGAAAAATGGAGTATATTGAAATATATTCCTGAGAATTTTGTCAAACACTTTGCTACCAATTTTCTTTACGTATTATAAAAGAATCATGTTAAATAGAAAATATTTGTTTATTCAATATTTTTAACACAACGTATATTAACTTTATCTTTCTAAAAAGTGATATATCATCACTTACATGACAAAGCCGACTATCACATAAACACTTAACTGATAAGATGAGAAATAAACTAATTTAAATATTGTAAAATATTCTCACTCTTTGCTTAAACACTTTCTAAATGCATTATGTATTTATACATTTTTAGTTATTCATGATATCGTTGTATATAACTATTATATCTTTTCATGTATTCATTATATGTTTTTTAACATTATAAATTTTTAAATGAATGACAATATAATTATCATAATTTTTTATATGTTCATTATAATTTTTTTGAATGAAATGCTATTTATAATCTTTTGGATATTAATATATCTTTTTGTAATTCCACTATACTTTTGAATTCTGACTGTTCTGATGCGCTATATTAAGTCCCTGTAAACATTCAGTGATTAAAACTGAACCAAAAAAAATTAAAAGACATGAGTTCTATTTTGACTTCAAAAAATAAATAATTCATTGCCTAATATGCAATAACCATGACTTGAGCGAGGGGCCAAATCAGAGATTGTTATTTCTATTTTTAACGGCGCCAAAAAAATTAAAAAATCTAAGCCCAGCAATCTTTTTAAAACTCTTCCTCTCATAACTAGAGCTGGCAAAATCTGACCCGACCCAAACCCGAGTGACCCGAAACCCGAAACGACCCGAAACCCAAACGACCTGAAATCCGAACGACCCGCAACCCAAACGACCCGAAACCCGAGTGACCCGAAATCCGAATGACCCGAAACCAGAACGGCCCGCGACCCGAATGACCCGTGACCCCAATTGACCCGAACCCGAATGACCCGCCCGATTTGACCCGAAAATAAACTTTTTGTTTTGTTTTAATATCCAAAAAAATCTCGAAATTGAGAATTTTATGGCTTGTTCTAACATAATTGACCTGATAATATTGACCAGAATAATTCAAATGACCTGAAATATCAATTCGGATGAATAGCGACCTCTAATCTGAGGGCCTTTTGACCAGAATCTGACGTTGACCATAAGTCAATTGACCCGCGAACCGAACCCGAATGACCTGCGACCCGAACGACGCATGACCTGAATTGACCCAAAACCCGAATTGACCCGAACCTGAATTGACCCGACCCGAACCGACCCGCCTGTTTGCCACCTCTACTGTCATAACTCATTTCACTGCCCCCAATCTTCCATCCTTTCTTTAATAAGTGAACAAAAGAAAAACAGTCAGCTTCTAGTCATTTTCATGGCTTCATCCGCCTTCATCAGATCAACGGCCAGGATTTTTCTCTCCTCTCTCCGCCCATAGTGCAGTGGCTGACTCCAGGATGATATCACAGTTGAATGCAATGCGAGTTCTTTTCGGCCTCTCTGTCAAGATACAGTTTCCTAATGATTTTTTTAATTATTTATTTTTTGAACGTAAATAATTTTGTCGGAATAAATTGCCACGTCATAAACCTAATCAACTATGCTCATTTATATATAACTCTTTTGTGAATTTGGCATTTTTCAAAATTATCAGTACTTTGTAAAAAAGTAAATTTTTGGAGTTACCGAGTTACTAAGTATGATTCAAGATAAATATAGTGATAAATCCCGGCGTGAAATGTATATATTTATGTTAATAATATGTCAGCGCTTGATCAGTTTCAGAGAATTCAACACACAAATTCGCTCAATTGAATGAAAAAAGAGGTTGAAACTTGGATAAATTTGCCTTGCGGCTTTTAGCCCACAAAGTTTCTCACTTTAATACTTCTTAATTTTCTTACTCGTTCCAGAAACATGATCCCCTTTCGCACAAGTATGAAGGTTTAAAAAGATGCAATATTTTTTGAATGAGAGAATAATACTGATCCACAATTAAAAAGTATTCCAAGTAGCTCCTCCCCTTCCCCTAACCGGATCTGTCCTCTTCCTTGCAGTGAAACTTTAGCTCTATTCGTGTGTGGTTCTTAAAATCCCAGTCGTCACCGTCTTCTTCATGCGGAGAGACTTGCCCTAGTTTAATTGGATCTCATCTTCCTCTTGTGACGAAATCATAATCGTGATGCTATAGGGAGTCATCTTTTTCTTATGGAGAATTTTAACCATGAAGCCACCGGGTGTCATCTTCGTCTTACGGCTAAACACTAGCCATGGCGACATTGGATGACATATTCCCTTACAGCGAAACCTTAGTCAAGGCGCTTATGTGCGCCATCTTCTCATTGTGGTGGAACTCTAGCCGTGGCGTTATTGACATCGTCTTCTTCTTGGGTGAAACCGTAGTCCGTACCTCTCGTTGTACCATTGACGTGACGACGCACAAGTGGAAATTAGTTTCCTTTAAGCTAGAACTCTTTTTGAGTGTTTTTGTTTGTTTAATTTTTTTTCTTTATTATCTTGTAATTGCTACTTCTTATTAATATAAGTAACAATAAGCCATGGCTTATTGAGCAATTTTAAAAAAATGCAAAATTTTTTTATTCTTGTTTTGTTGTAGTGTTGGGATTATTTGAAAACTGTTAGATTGACATGAAAAGAAAAAGCCTATGAAGATATTTTTGTACTTAGTTATTTTTGTGCTTATAACTAATCAAGATGACAAATGTCCCTTTTCTTCAGTAAAGAAAATATGTTAGTTATTATAGCGAAATAGCTGACTATTCTATTTTATTTCAAGTATGTTCGGCAATGTACAAAATAGTTGAATTACGGAATAAGAAATAGCCGACTATTCTATTTTATTCCAATCATGTTCGGCAAGATGAATTTATCAAATAAAGGTATAGTAAAGAAATTATTATTTTTTATTAAAAAAGAAAGAAAGAGAGAAAAAGAAACCGCTCTATTCCATCTCTAATATGGAATAGTTTTTTTACCCTTTAATCTACTTTATTCCACTCGTATTCGGCGGAATAAATTTTTTTATTCTGCTTTATTCTAAGAAACCGGGCACTTAATGTTTTAAATATGTCAATTTGTGGAATGTTAAAACCTTGCTTCTGTCTTTTGCCACATAATATATCACATTTCATGATACGAAAATGGGAAATCAGGGACGGGGGTGTATTGTAACGATCATGTTGGGTCTCGGACGTGCATAACGCAACGAAAAATAAAAATTTCGTCCAAAAACCAATCCGAGGATCCGTGCGTATCGATTAAATCAAAGAAATAAATCTTAAAGATACCTTTCGGATTACGCTTAATCCGTGACTCTCAAACCATGCGTGTCGTCCATGCGCCTCTAAACCGGTTACCGTCCTAACCGATTTTCCGTCCATCTAGGCCGTCTAGGTCGGATCGTGCGGAAGTCATCTACCGCACACACAATCGGTCTCCACCAAAACTCTCAACAAACCGTTCCCATCTTCTTAGGCCGAATAGATCACAAGCACCGAAAGTACGAACGTCTCTACCGGTGTCCACACGAACAAACTTCTTAAAACGGGAAGAAGAACAATATATATGCTAGTAGCTTGTTCTCCTCTTGCATAAGAAAACTCTTCTTATTTTATCTCACAAAAGATGTCTATAATTCCTCTCATATAATCGCACTCTTTCATTTTGTCATACAAAAGGAAAGCACCCTTTCATAATTTTGTCATACAAATTAGAAAGTATATTTTCTCTCTTTTGTCTCACAAAAGAAAATGAGAAATAATGAGAGAAAGAATGATGTGGTCTATTATGAGTTTGGAGCCCTCTATGTACTTATATTGAGGTGAAGAGTCATGTCTCTTCACACTAAAAGATGTGTATGACATCACTCATCATTATCCATATGCCATCATCTAGACTCTTCTAGATTACATGATCTTTTGTGCTCAGAGTCTTTATATACATATATATCACATCTTATCACATAAGATGACAATATATTTTGTAACATTCTTATGCAACTCATCATATAAGTCGCTAGGATTTTCTGCACCCGTTTCAGTTTGTTCTTTGTGTGTGACCCGGTAGGTTCACTTAATGTTGGCAATAGACTTGACATTCTATAAATCATAAGCGGACCCTAGCAAGCCAAAGTGAATATCGGTGATCCGATTTACCTAATCAACAATCACGTATTTAGTCCCTTTGTTACGCGATATCTATATCGATCATAAGGCATGTAATATGCCATCCTTATATAAATCGATTAATATTTCTTGATCCCAAATTAAACTGAACAAGAACAAATGACATTAATAACTCTTATTAATTCATTTGAGTATGGCCATACATTTATTTAGTTCAATTCATCAAGAGGCCTAAAGATATCTCTCTCATTTATGAGAGGAACAAATCCCGTCTTGATTGCACTCATCCCTCTACATAATTTATTGTATACCTAATCATAACCATTATGACCACCCGGTTAAAGGCAGTGTTAGATTATATTAAAGTATAAAATTACTCATGTTGGGAACCGAGACAATCTCATGTCAAAGGACTATAAATACTTTATGTTACAAGAATCGCTAATGACATAAAAACATGTAGCATTCTTATGGCGGGTCAGTCCAATATATGGTCTCTAACATATACCTATGTTAATGACTTGATAACTATTTATCCATGATCAGTAAAACATAATCATCAGTCAACTAATATACTGGTGTACATTTATAGCTTGTATATAAATATATATATATATATATATATATATATATATATATATATATATATATATATATATATATATATATATATAGTATCTGCAAGTATATTTGTCTCCACAAATATCCTATAAATGACCAGGGATGATTTAGAATAGCATTCATAACACTTTGATGACATAAAGCCGAATTGCATATTCATGGTCTATTTTAATTATATTAAAATAACATATACGCACATATTATATGAAATATCTTAGAATAAATATTATGTTTGTTATTACAATCCATCATTTAGGTCACAAACACTTTGGCCTAAGGCATAACACCATCAATCTCCCACTTGCACTAGGCCAAATCAACCAAGTATCTCATACTCATTGATCTATGTGGTATCACATACCAGTTGACCTAACATGATTACCATCATTTAAGGGATTGGGTTCTTGAATGGATTATCAAACATTGTCATATGCAAATACTTTGCATAATTTTTATGTCCACCATAATCTAAGAAGAATACTTTATCCTTCTCAAGTATATAATCATACTCTTGATTATTATTTAGTGACTTTCACTAAGATTAAACTTATGTGTGCTTGTTACACTTAATTCACATCATATGTAATTATGCTCCCACTGAATTTCTTGTCAACATAAGATTTATCATTAATTTTTGATAAAACCAAATTGTTTGGTTATTTCATCAAATAATAAATATTCACCTAGAGATGTTTGCTTTAATTCATAAATGAATTTATGCAACTTGCAAACTCTTTTCAAAATTTTTTAGGATAGACAAAACTCCCAAGTTGTATCATATACATACTTTCATATGTTTCTATTACTATTAAGAAACAACGTCTTGACATCCACTTGGCATCTTTTATAGTCATACTATGAACATATGCCCAAGAAAAATTTGAAATACATAAGCATGATGACTTGGAAAAATATTATCATAGTCTATACTATGAGTTTAACTTAACCACAAATCATCCATTATATGTTTGCACATTATCCATGTCGGTCTTTTCTTTTAAAACCGTATTTTCATCTGATGGATCAATCAAATTCAAAACTTGATTGTCTGACATGGATTACATCTCAACTTTTAAAGTCTTTAACTATTAGAGCCTTGACTCATCATAGTCTATTAGTGGAATATGGACTCATCATCTATGAGTACAAAATTTTTATCATTAGACACGAAAAATCTATATTTTTCGGGCCTGCGATAAATTCTAATAGATCTACATGAATAAACTTATGTTATATACTCAGACTCTTCAACATCTTGAGAGTATAGTTGATTAATTGCAGACTCAACTGAATTAATTTTCATCCGAGCATTACTGTCAGTATGTGGAATTTGAACTTTTCAAATTTGCTCCCACTAATTCTTTTGGAAACACTTCTTCCAAAGAGATATAATTTTCGAGTAACAAACACTTTGTTCTCATATTAATTATAGAAGTAATATCCTTTACTTTTCTTAGGATATTCCACAATAAGCACTAATCCGATTAGATGCATGATGCTTCAATTAAGTATCATATCCTCAAATCTTGATAAAAGATAATATGATACACCTACCAGTCCATATCGCATATGGAGTCTTTTACAACTGCTTTAGATGGAATTATATTCAGTATGAACGCAATAAGAGCGTAACCCCGAAAGAAATAGAAGATATATTTGACTCATCATAATCGAACTATATCTAATAAAGTTCGATATAGTTATCATGATGATCAAATACTTGGTTCTCGACTCCTCGATCTCAACAAAGAAATTTGATTTTTCGAATCCAAGTTTTATTCTCTACTTCATTATTTGTAACTTTTGAACTTTTCAAAATATTTAAATTTATTTTTTCAATAAAGCGATGAATTAGTTTTCTCTAGCACCTTCACTCATCGATGAACATACATCACTTTGTATGAGAGCCAATAAGTAACTTGCTTTCACCTTACTTTGTGAAAGACGTATATGTCATCTTGTCTAATAAATAAGTTACAAATGTTTCAAATGATTCAAAATCAAATGAATTTAAAAATCCATCTTAATGGATTTAATAAATGTTCATCTTATAAGTAGACCAGGCGACAATGCTAGATTTAAATTCTTAATATTAATGTTATAGATAGACTTATAATTATCTTATTCGATATAACACATAAGGTAATTTTTCTATTGGAACATTTCCAATGAAAATTGACATTTGTGAATGGTGAAATTATTATGTTCAATAATAAATTAATAACCATTCATAGATAAACTCGAACTATAGATAATACAAAATTTATTGTCGACATTAAATAACAATTATTTATGTCGGCGATAAGTCCAAAAAGACAATGTAAATAAATGAGTTACTTGAGAAAATGCAACAACTTTTGCTACATTTGTCACTCATATGTTAATATCATATTTACTCAATAGTCTACAACTTTGTCAGCACATTTTTACAAATGTGTGATTCACATCGTGTATCTAATACACATGATGTGAAATAGACAAGTTAATTTCTATAACAAAATTACTTGAAGCGGTAGTCACACTATCCTTTCATTCCGTTTTTCATATCTTCTTGAGAAATTATGGTTTCTTTCAATGAACCGATTCACTGCAAAATATACTAATTCCTTACCTAAGGCCGAAGCCTCGACAACATCTTGCCCTTATCTTTGGGAGTACTTTTTACGTTCCTTTTAAGCACAAGAACATTATTGACAATACTTGTCCATGTTCATTTTAAAGATTATAAGCATCTTATACTATCTATCCTTCTCAAGGACCTATTGTGAGACATAAATAGATATACTATTCGAATTGAATAATATGCAAAGACTGTTATTCTTTAAATATTTCATATAATGGCTCCCACTATTTTTAATCAAATCAATAACTCTCAATCGCATTGATTCGGAAACTTTCAATGCATGAAGTTTCATAGTGAGACAAGATCCATATTTCAATTAATTCCTAAGTGAGCTTTAGCTCATCGCCCAGAACTTAACTTATTTAGGATAACTCATACAACTCTTCAACAATATAGGATAAGCATCATATGCCCGACGTATATATCCTATCGTATGCCCCGAGCCCAAGTCCGACTTTATAGCCCTGTTAAGTCAAACCATGTCTAATCATCAGCAAAATAGTACCCAACACACTCAGCTTTGACATGACCTATGTTGGCTCCTATTTCCCGCATTCTCTCCTCCTAAAATTGTCCCTACATACCCAGCTTTGGCATGACCTATGCAGGGTCAATCAGAGTATCGAGAGATTTAGACTTATGGAAGGCACTTCATGACTTAACATTGTTTTGAGGGATTTTATTTAACATTATATGTTATTATGCAATATTCAAAGAACATCACATGTACCAATAGAATAAAGATAATAACGATGATATATCATGGTCTTGATATTTATGAACTAACATAAAGATTTCCTAATATATATTTCATCTCTATGAAATTTTTCTTAGAATGTATATGAAAATCTTATCTCCATGTATAGAAATCAATGAACTCTTTCATCGCCATGATGTGTGGTTAAAAATGAACTTGTCATCTTAATGATGTATTCATGATAGATGATGAACTCCTTCAACTCCATGATGGATGTGTTATGCCTAATGAACTCTTTCATTATATCAACACGTATCAACAAATATATCAAATATAAATATAATCATATTATGTTTCGATTATTTAACCATTTATAAAATCTATATATATATATATATATATATATATATATATATATATATATATATATATATATATATATATATATATATATATATATATATATAAAGGCTTGTGAATGCGAATTTGGGGCACGGTCGTCATTGTCAATATTTGACAAGTCAAAAACCAATATTTGATTTGGTCAACATTTGGCTCGGTCAACGATCAACATTTGACAAGGTCAACAGTCAATGGTCAATATTTTGACTAGGTCATGATCAACTTTTGACCAATTTAATGGTCAACAATCAAGGGGTAAATTAGTGTAGTCAACTGTCAACAATTAACAGTCAATACAATCAACAGTTAACATAGTCCACAGTCAACACAGTGGGTCAACAGTCAACTGTCAACATGATCAACATGGTCAACACCTGGTCAACTTTGTCAACACATATTTTTCTACACATTAATACATCATAGGCATCTTTTCATGAATTCAATACATCACATGCAACTTTTCATGAAATAATGCATCACATGTACCATTTCAAAAAGGCAATTCATGGTATGCACCATTTCATAAAGACAAAACTATTCAAGAGGTCGCAACTTTTTCGATTGCACCTTTTCGGTCGTACCTCTTAGTTGCGCATGTCGATTACACCCGTTGGTCGCACCTCTTGGTCGCAACCGTTAGTCGCAACCTATTGGACGTGATATTTGGATCATATCCATTGGTCACACCCTTTAGTCACACCCTCTGGTCGCACCCTTTGGTCGCACCCATTCGTCGAAACCTTATGGACGTGACATTTGGATCGCATCCGTTGGTCACACCCTTTAGTCGCACCCTTTGGTCGCAACGTTTCGTCGCGTCTTTTGGATGTGACATTTGAATCGCATCCCTTGGTCACACCCGTTAGTCACACCTTTTGGTCGCACCCATTCGTCGCAACCTTATGGACGTGACATTTGGATCGCATCCGTTGGTCACACCCTTTAGTCGCACCCTTTGGTCGCATCCGTCGATCGCAACCTTTCGTCGCGTCTTTTGGATGTGACATTTGAATCACATCCCTTGGTCACACCCGTTAGTTGCACCTTTTGGTCGCACCCTTTGGTCGCATCCGTTGGTCGCAACCTTTCGTTGTGTCTTTTGGATGTGACATTTGAATCGCATCCCTTGGTCACACCTGTTAGTCGCACCTTTTGGTTGCGCCCTTTGATCGCATCCGTTGGTCGCAATCTTTCGTCGCGTCTTTTGGATGTGACATTTGAATCGCATCCCTTGGTCACACCCATTAGTCGCACCTTTTGGTCGCACCCTTTGGTCGCATCCGTTGGTCGCAACCTTTCGTCGCGTCTTTTGGATGTGACATTTGAATCGCAGCCCTTGGTCACACCCGTTAGTCGCACCTTTTGGTCGCACCCATTCGTCGCAACCTTATGGACGTGACATTTGGATCGCATCCGTTGGTCACACCCTTTAGTCACACCCTTTGGTCGCAACTCTTGGACTCAACTTTTGGATCGCTTTCCTTGGTCTCACCTTTTAGACGCAATCCTTGGTCGTGACCTTTGGATCAAATTTCTTGGTCGCAACCTTTGGATCGTATCCCTTGGTGGCATCTTTTGGACACAACTTCTGGATCACATCTATTCATCGCATCTTTTGATCGCATCTTTTGGACATAACTTTTGGATCACATCCTTTGGTCATATCCTTTGGTCGCATTCTTTGGACGCAACTCTTGGATCATATCAATTATTCGCATCTTTTCTATTAAGAATATTCAACACTTGAATACTCTATATGCAAGCCTTATAATTATAAATCAAAATTATAAACGGTATCTAAATAGTATATATCACATATATACCGACACAATTTAACCAAAACACGCACGTCGCTCTGATACCACTGTTGGGATTCGGACGTGCATAACGCAGCGGAAAAACAAAATTTCGTCCAAAACCAATCCGAGGATCCATGCCTATCAGTTAAATCAAAGAAATAAATCTTAAAGATACCTTTCGGAGTACTCTTAATCCGTGACGCTCAAACCATGCGTGTTATCCATGCGCCTCTAAACCGGTTACCGTCCTAACCAATTTTCCGTCCGTCTAGGCCGTCTAGGTCGGATCGTGCGGAAGTCATCTACCGCACACACAATCGGTCTCCACCAAAACTCTCAACAAACCGTTCTCATCTTCTTAGGCCGAATAGATCACAAGCGCCGAAAGTACGAATGCCTCTACCGGTGTCCACACGAACAAACTTCTTAAAACGGGAAGAAGAACAATATATATGCTAGTAGCTTGTTCTCCTCTTGCATAAGAAAACTCTTCTTATTTTATCTCACAAAAGATGTATATAATTCCTCTCATATAATCGCACTCTTTCATTTTGTCATACAAAAGGAAAGCACCCTTTCATAATTTTGTCGTACAAATTAGAAAGTATATTTTCTCTCTTTTGTCTCACAAAAGAGAATGAGAAATAGTGAGAGAAAGAATGATGTGGTCTATTATGAATTTGGAGCCCTATATGTCCTTATATAGAGGTGAAGAGTCATGTCCATTCACACTAAAAGATGTGTATGACCTCACTCATCATTATCCATATGCCGTCATCTAGACTCTTCTAGATTACATGATCTTTTGTGCTCCTAGTCTTTATATACATATATATCACATCTTATCACATAAGATGACAATATATTTTGTGACATTCTTATGCAACTCATCATATAAGTCGCTAGGATTTTCTGCGCCCGTTTCAGTTTGTTCTTTGTGTGTGACCCTGTAGGTTCACTTAATGTTTGCAATAGACTTGACAGTCTATAAATCATGAGCGGACCCTAGCAAGCCATCATGACTACCCAATTTAAGTGAATATCGGTGATCCGATTTACCTAATCAACAATCACGTATTTAGTCCCTTTGTTACGCGATATCTATATCGATCATAAGGCATGTAATATGCCATCCTTATATAAATCGATTAATATTTCTTGATCCCAAATTAAATTGAACAAGAACAAATGACATTAATAACTCTTATTAATTCATTTGAGTATGGTCATACATTTCTTTAGTTCAATTCATCAAGAGGCCTAAAGATATGTCTCTCATTTATGAGAGGAACAAATCCCGTCTTGATTGCACTCATCCCTCTACAAAATTCATTGTATACCTAATCGTAACCGTTATGACCACCCGGTTAAAGGCAGTGTTAGATTATATTAAAGTATAAAATTACTCATGTTGGGAACCGAGACAATCTCAGGTCAAAGGACTATAAATACTTTATGTTACAAGAATCGCTAATGACATAAAAACATGTAGCATTCTTATGGCGGGTCAGTCCAATATATGGTCTCTAACATATACCTATGTTAATGACTTGATAACTATTTATCCATGATCAGTAAAACATAATCATCAGTCAAGTAATATACTGGTGTACATTTATAGCTTGTATATAAATATATATATATTTATATGTATCTGCAAGTATATTTGTCTCCACAAATATCCTATAAATGACCAGGGACGATTTAGAATAGCATTCATAACACTTTATAGTTTTACTATCAAAGTCACGCACTTTGATGACATAAAGCTGAATTGCATATTCATGGTCTATTTTAATTATATTAAAATAACATATATGCACATATTATATGAAATATCTTAGAATAAATATTATGTTTGTTATTACAATCCATCATTTAGGTCACAAACACTTTGGCCTAGGGCATAACACCCTCAGTTGATTCGAAGAAAAATAGTGGGAGTACATTATAAGAAACACCAAAACATAACAACCCTAATGAATAAATTATAATGGCACTTTACATTTTAACTCGTAGAATAATGGCAAATAATAATTCAAATGGGTTGAATTTGCGATCTATCCTTGAGAATGATAAGCTCATTGGGTCTAACTTCCTTGACTGGTTTAGAAACCTGAGAATTGTTCTCAAGGCTGACAATAAACTATATGTCATAGAAGAGGCTTACCCAGAGGAACCAGAACAGGGAGCCACAAGGGCTGCCTGAGATGCGTATGCTAAATATGTTAAGGACGACATGGAGATAGCTTGTCTCATGCTAGCGACCATGACCTCCGAGCTTCAGAAGCAACTAAAGGACATGAGTGCTTACTATATGATCATAACTCTCAAGGAAATGTTCAAAGAGCAGGCTAGAGTTGAGCGCTACAAAGCGACCGTCTCTCTGACTGACACAAAGATGGCTGAAGGTTCATCTGTGAGTGCTCATGTACTCAAGATGAAGAGCTATCTTGAACAATTGGAGAGGCTTGGTTCAGCTATGCCGAGAGAATTGGTTATTGACATAATTCTCGGGTCGTTACCTCCTAGTTTTAAGCAATTCATCATGAACTATAATATGCATCAGATGGAGAAATCCATCACCGAGTTGCATGGGATGCTTAAGAATGCACATGAGGACATGAAGACAAATGTTGTCAAAGACGTTCTAATGGTTCACAAGAAGAAGGGTAAGAAGACCGGGAACAAGAGCAAGGGTAAAGACAAGGTGTTGCCTAAACCTAAGATCAAGAAAGACAAAGAGGGAGTTTGCTTCCATTGCAACAAGGTTGGCCATTGGAAGAGAAACCGCAAACTCTATCAGGACGAAATCAAGAAGGGTAGTGTGACTACCGCTTCAGGTATTTTTGTTATTGAAACTAATTCACTTACTCCTAAATCTTGGGTATTGGATACCGGATGTGGTACTCACATTTGTAATGATGTGCGGGGACTACAAAGGAGTAGAACATAAGCTAAGGGCGAAGCCGACCTACGTGTGGGAAATGGAGCAAGAGTTGCTGCATTAGCCGTAGGAACTTATTTACTGACTTTGCCTAGTGGACTTGAATTAGTACTTAATAATTATTATTTTGTACCTGCTATGAGCAGAAATATTATATCTATTTCTAGTCTAGCTTTGGATGGTTATAAATTTGTTATTGAGAATAATAATTGTTCTATCTTAAAGGATAATCTCTTCTATGGAAATGTTCTATTAGAAAGAGGTCTTTACGTGCTAGATCTTAAGAAAGAGAATTATAAGTCCATATATAACATTAACACTAAACGATTTAAACCGAATGACTCAAATACAACATAACTCTTGGCACTGTCGCTTAGACCATATAAATGAGAAACGCATTTCTAAACTCCACTCTCATGGACTTTTAGACTCATTTGATTTGGAATCGTTTGAGACATGCGAGTCTTGTTTACTTGGCATGACTAAAAAACCCTTCACAAAAGTTGGAGAAAGGTGATAAGAGGTATTTTTGCAGTCGTTATACACTTACCAAAAGAAATTTGTAACCCTAGACTTAACTACAATAAAGTAGACAGTGGAAGTAGGGGTCGAACCACAGAGAGCTATTTAGACTAAACCGGGTGAAAAGATTACTTCTCTAATGAAAATGGACTCAACAAAAATAGAAAACTAAAATAAAGAGAAACCAAGACCGTAAATAAAACCAAACACAAGACCTAAAACAAGACACACAATTGGGGGGGTTGTTGATTGGTTGATTGCAACAAAATGAAAGTAACAAGTAAAGAGGAAACTTAGAGTAAAAATCAAGAGATGTGGTGGTTTTGTGAAATGAGGCATAGTTTTGTGTAGTGAATTTGTGTGTAACTTTATCCTTGACTATAATAATGAATTTGGAATTAATCTCTTAAGTGCAGTAAGATGAGCTCTAACCAATAAATAACTCAAACAAAAAGATAGGGTTTTAGTTTAGATGAGCTCATAAATAAAAACACTAACCTACTTGAATATCATAACCAATTCAATAGAAATCATTGGTTATTTAAACAAATCAAAACCTCCTAAACAATGAGCTTGTTCGAACTCTGTTTAGATCGTTGTGAGTTATTTGCACTTGGCTATTATTCAAATTCTAATGGAGGCTATTGAGCAAAGCAACCATAGGAATTTTGTGGCCCTTGTTAATTACTATTGAACATAGAATTGACCGAAATAAACTTAAAACAATTCATTGAACATGAAAGATAATAAGTAAATAAAAACAGAATATAACCGTTCAAATGAAATTCATTATTAATGGTCTCAAAAGTTACAACATAAAAACATAAACACTAACTATGCCTCGAAGGGCTTACTCGAAATACATGGAAAATAAAGAAAATAAAATAATGATAGAACCTATTAATGAAGCGTGGATGGAAGGGTGAAGCTTGCTTGACTTGCCCAACTCCAAGAGAGAGAATTATGAAGTTAAAAGGTGTTTAGAATGGATGTCTTGCACCTGGTTATATAACCCTCTCAAAAGGTGATCATGAGGGATGAACGAAGCTCCATGCAAAGAGTGTGAAGGAAGCATGGCAAAGGCATGAAGAGTGCATGCAAAGTGCATGAAAGATCTGTCCAGAAGATGGTCAATTTGGGTCATGTAGACTTCGGAATTGGGGTCTGGTGATAAAGAATGAATTGTGGGCTTTGTTCTCTTCTTTCCAACGGTATATAGTATGCATCTAGAGGAGGCCCAGATTGTGAGTTATGGCCGAAATACTGCAACTGTGTCGGCAGGTCCGAGTCTTGATTATTATCTCTCTCTTGTGCTCCAACTTCTTTTCCCCAAGTTATGCTCCATCTAAATTGCACCTGAAATCATATAAACATCTCATTAGTAGTATCAACATTCGAGTTATGATTATTATCCATATAAATAGCATATTAACACTTATAATGGTGCAATATCATATATTTATAGGGTATAAAATGTGTATAATTAATGACTTATCAAATCACCCCACACTTAAACATTTGATCGTCCTCGAGCAAACATTGTAACTTGCATTGGTAAGATGGGTCCCATATTTTTGACTCGCTCTTCACTTATATACCAGCCAATAATGATCTTTGGTCCCTTGTGTAGGATTCCATGCACTTTGGTGAAACTCGCACTCACTCTCTTTTTGTATAGTGGAATATGAATGTGAAATATGTGGAGTGTCTCTCATAATATCTCTCAGTTCTCAGATGAATCATGATTTCCTACCTTTGTCGTGAGGGGAATTCTCAAGTTATGTTTGGTGGAATATGATGGAATTTTGTGGATAATACATATATGTATATACTACATAATTGGTTTGTTTGTCTACTTCGCCACTTTCAGTCAAATTGTCACTTGGTTTTCTAAACTCATGCCTCTACTCTCCGAAAAGATATCGCCTATACCTCTATCTTCTTGGAATAATGAACCTCCTAATGTGCATACCTCCTAGCACCTTCAGTCATCTGGCCCAAAATGTGTCAACCTAACTGCTGGCCTGAGATGTATGACTGGGATCCACTCTTTCTCACAAATCGGGTAAACTAAGGTTTAGGCCATGTACAAGGGGAACAAGTTTGAGTCATGCAATCTCCCTTTTTTTTTTATTTATTTATTTATTTTGTTTTGTTTGTTTGTTTTTTTTTTTTTTTTTTTTTTTTTTAAGATTGTGACTCAAATCTATTAGATTATAGGGGCCTAACTTGCCTTTGTCTCTAAGATGCATCTCCTCACGAATACACTCGGTGCACAAAGCTCATCTTCTACACATAAGCCCTCAACTTCTGACACTAACCTCTACTTCCCGTCCCCAATCTTCTTATATAATGCCTAACCCTCCTTCTCCAAAACCAAGCAACAAAGTGACTTTAGAAGCTAATAGACTTGGATATTATTTATATATATACGAGATGATATAGTGGGTTATTATGGATATTATACTATAAACAACTTGAGTTCCGGGTCACGGTCCAATGGTAAGTTCTCACATAATTTCTCGCGCAAATCTCTAAATTATTGGCACTCAACAACAAATCGAGTTCACCAGTGACAAAAGATCCCTAAACCAACGACCTCAATTCTTCTTGAACTGGTCTATATGTTCCTTTTGAGTCTAAACAAGTTCCACCACATTATTCAATACAAGTTACAGTTCTCTCTCAATCTTTTTGATTTTTAATTGGGCATTTTTTTTTTAATTTGAGGCTTAAAAATGGGTTTTTATTATTTGTTTTTATATTTTTTTATTTATTTTATTATTATTTTTTTTAAATTTTTTTTTTTTTTTTTTTTTTATACTACCTAACATGCAATAAAGACTCCACCCCACACTTAAACTTTTACTCGTCCCCGAGTAAAGCTAAGCACAAAGTAGTGATGCAATGCAAGAAAAAGAAAATAAACAAAGAAAAACACAACCTTTATTCGCAGGATTGCCTCCCAGTAGCGCCTCTCTTTAACGTCGTTGGCCCGACGTTTCCATCTCCTCAAGCAGTGGATGCTGGCTCTCCAAGCTCGTGAATGTCAATCCAGCTCGCATCGAAACTCTCATGAAACCGCTTCAGCCGGTGCCCGTTGACCTTGAAGACTTTTTCGGAATCCAGACCCTGAATTTCTGCTGCACCATAATCGAACAATTTGGTCACAAGAAAGGGCCCTATCCACCTACTTTGTAGCTTGCCCGGGTGTAATTTGAGTCTTGAGTTAAACAAAGAACACCTTGTCACCCACTTTGAAATCCTTGTGGGCAAGCTTCCTGTCATGATACATCTTGGTCTTCTCCTTGAAGATTCGGGAGTTCTCATACGCGTCATTTCGGATCTCCTCTAACTCTTGGATTTGCAACTTCCGGTTGAGTGCATCGTTTGGATAATCTAGATGGCACTTCTTGATGGCCCAATAGGCTTTGTGCTCGAGTTCAACCGGAAGATGGCAAGCCTTTCCATAGACTAGCCGATAAGGGGACATGCCTACAGGGGACTTGAACGCAGTCCTGTAAGCCCGAGTGCGTCATTTAGCCGAAGACTCCAGTCTTTTCCCGGTGGGGTTCACCACTTTCTCCAAAACGCCCTTGATCTCCCTATTCGAAAGCTCTACTTGGCCATTGGTTTGAGGGTGGTAAGTCGGTCGAGGTTTTATGTGTGACATGGTATTGCTTCATTAATGCCTCGAAACTCCGGTTGCGAAAAATGGGTTCCTCTATCACCGATGATGACTCTCGGGACCCCAAACCTACTAAAGATCTTGTCCTTGACAAAATCCACGACTGTTTTTGCATCTGCCCGTTTTGTGGCCTTGGCCTCAACCCACTTGGAGACATAATCGACTGCTAGGAGGATATACTCAAGGCCATATGAGGGAGGGAAAGGTCCCATAAAGTCGATACCCCACACTTCAAAAACCTCACATGCAAGAATATACTTCATCGGCATCTCGTCTCTCTTGGTTAGTCCTCCCGTTCTCGGCATCGCTCACATGACTTCACGAAGAAGTAAGCATCCTTATGTAGAGTGGGCCGAAGAAACCACACTCAAGGACCTTATGAGCTGTCCGCTTAGCGCCAAAGTGTCCTCCACACTCCGAGAGTGACAAAACTCAAGAACGGATCTAACCTCATTATCGGGTATACATCTCCGAATAATCCGATCCGCGCAAATCCGAAAGAGGTAAGGCTCATCCCAAATATAAAATCGGGAATCATACCGGATTCTATCGGCCCGTGCACGCGTAAGATCCTCTCGTAGGTCTTTAGCCACCAAGTAATTCACTATATCGGCATACCATGGTGTATAGCCTTGCACGGCATAGAGATATTCCTCAGGGAAAAACTCCGATATTGGGGTACCCTCCTCAATACTCATAGGAAGGCGGCTAAGGTGATCTGCAACTAGATTCTCGGATCCTCGTTTATCTTTAATCTCCAAGTCGAACTCCTGGAGCAACAATATCCAACGAAGCAGCCTCGGCTTGGATTCCTTCTTCTTGAAAAGATGCCTCAACGCGGCATGGTCAGAGTCTATAATCACCTTAACCCCTAAGAGATAGGACCTAAATTTCTCTAGTGCAAAAACAATGGCTAGCAGCTCTTTTTCTGTAGTTGTATAGTTGCACTGAGCATCGTCTAAGGTCCTGGAGGCGTAAGAGATAACATGGGGTTCTCGCCCATCCCGCTGCCCAAGAACAGCTCCAACTGCCCTATCACTCGCATCGCACATGATCTCGAAAGGCAGATTCCAATCGGGAGCTTTAATGATGGGGGCGAAACATAATTTCTCCTTGAGAAGGTCGAATGCCGCTTTGCATTTCTCATCAAACTCAAAAGAAGCCTCTTTTTGGAGAAGAAGACAAAGAGGTTGAGCGATTTTTGAGAAATCTTTGATGAAACGCCTATAAAATCCGGCATGACCAAGAAATGATCGAATGTCCTTCACACCGGTTGGGTATGGAAGGGATCTAATGACATCGATCTTGGCTTTATCCACTTCAAGACCCCGAGAGGAAACCACATGGCCTAAGACGATGCCCCGATCCACCATGAAATGACATTTCTCGTAATTCAAGACCAGGTCGGTCTCTACACACCTTTGAAGAATCATCTTTAGGTTTCCCAGGGCAATCATCGAATGAATCACCATAGACGGTGAAATCATCCATGAAAACCTCAATAATTCGGGTGACATAATCGAGAGAAGATGGACATCATACATCTCCGAAATGTACCGGGTGCGTTACACAACCCAAAGGGCATGCGCCTATAGGCAAAGGTGCCAAAAGGGCACGTGAAAGTGGTCTTTTCTTGATCCTCGGGGCGATGGCTATTTGAAAGTAACCAGAGAAGCCATCTAAGAAGCAAGTAATGGTGGCGCCCAAGCAAGGCGCTCGAGCATCCGGGTCAATGAAAGGAAGGGGGAAATGGTCTTTCCGGGTGGCAGTGTTTAATTTGCGATAATCAATGCATACTCGCCATCCATTTTGTGCTCTCGTAGGAACTTTTTCACCATCCTGATTCTCAATTATCGTAATACCAGTTTTCTTGGGTACCACATGGATTGGTGACACCCATTGTGAATCAGAGATAGGGTATATGATTCCTGCATCAAGGAGTTTGATGATTTCCTTCTTGACCACTTCCATCATTGGAGGATTTAGCCTACGCTGCGGCTCACGGGATGGTTTAGATCCATCCTCCAATAATATACGATGCATACACGTAGAAGGGCTGATTCCCTTAATATCAGCCAGAGTCCATCCAATCGCAGTCTTGTGGTCCCTCAAGACATTAACTAACTTCTCTTCCTGAGTAGCAGTGAGGCTACTAGAGATGATCACTGGAAGAGTGTCTCCTTTACCCAAGTATGCGTACTTGAGATGAGCTGGTAGAGGTTTTAGATCAAGAGAGGGGGGATTCACAATGGAAGGTTTGGTGGGCTCAAGAGAGGGTTTCAAGTCTATCAAGGGAGGAGAAGAAGAAGAGGAAGAAGCCTCTCCAATGGCCAAGGCGAGATAGACTTTGAAGAAGGTCCTGCTCATCTGGAGAGAGATCAAGAATGGTCTCGAGCAGATCTATGAACTCAAAAGAGGAGAAGTTGTCGACACACTCATCAACTGGGTCGATGGTGCAAATAGCGGATACATTCCCGTCAGAAGGATGCTTGAGAGCATCAAAGATGTTGAAAGAGATGTTCTCTCCGTCAAATTCCATAGAAAGAGTGCCATTGTGCACATCAATCTTGGTTCGGGCAGTTTTAAGGAAGGGTCTTCCCAGAAGAATGGGAGTCGAACTCGGTGAGCTATCGGACTCATCCATACGCGAGAATATAGAAATCCGCGGGGAAGATAAGGCCATTGACCTTAACCAGGACATCCTCTATAACTCCCTCTCGCACACAAAGAGTAGAACGATCAGCTAGTTGAAGGATCACCCCGGTCTTTTTCAAAGGTCCTAAACCGAGGGAAGAATAGATAGAAAAGGGCATGACATTGATAGATGCCCCAAGATCAAGCATGCACCGAGCAAATTCAAGGTGCCCAATGCTGCAAGGAATGGCAAACATGCCAGGGTCTTTTTGCTTCTCTGGAAGCTTCTTGCGAATAACCGCAGAGACATTCTCACTCATTGTTACTCTCTCATGACCATTTAGCTTTCTCTTATTCGTACACAAGTCCTTGAGAAATTTCGCATGGCGAGGGAATCTACGAATGTAATCGAGTAGTGGAATGTTTATTTCCACTTTCTTGAAAACCTCTAGGATATCTCTCTCTGCCTCATTCTTTTTAGTGTTAACCGCTAGACGGCTAGGAAAAGGGGCTCTAGGTTTATAAGGTGGTATTTCCTTGGGCTTGTCTTTCATCTTCTCGGATTCCGGCTTAATTACTTCAATCTCTCCTTCACCTTTCATGTTTTCCTTACTCCCTTCTATTTCTTTACCACTCCTTAAGGTGATAGCACATGCATTCTCACGGGGGTTTAGAGTTTGGGAAGGAAGTTGTGAGGACCCCTGAGTTTTTAACTGGTTTAATTCAGAGGATATTTGAGCAATTTGGGTGCCCAGATGTGTTAGGGCACTTTTTGTATCCTTCTGAAAAGAAGTAGTTGATGTGGCCAAGGAGGTCACAATGTCAGAAAGACTTTTCAAAGCAGGGTCAATTGGAGGTGAAGAAGAAGAATTTTGATGATGGATTTGAGGAGGTTGTTGTTGGTTTCCTGGGTCACGCCATCTGAAGTTGGGGTGATCACGCCATCCAGGGTTGTACGTTTTGGAATAGGGATCATAATTACGGTTTTGACCCCCATTTGAATTTCCGTGTTGGTTTAGCTTGAAGATGCCGCAAGCTGTGGACGTGACTTTCTCCTCATCATGGAGTGTTGGGCACGCATCAGTGGTGTGTCCTGTCTGAGTGCAGGCACCGCATGCTTTTACTTCCATTTTGGTTCCCATGAATGACGCCATCATATTAGCCAGGCTATCTAATTTGGCGTCCATACCATTCACTCGCTTCTCCAAATCACAGTCTCTAATCTCATTAACTCCCCTAATTCTAGATCTGGTTCTACTAGATTGGGCATTTTTGGCCATGGTTTCTATCAAGGTACGTGCTTGCCTAACGGTTTTATCTATGAAAGCACCCCCACTAGCAGAATCTACATTATCCCTAGTCTCTTGAAGCATCCCATCATACAAGTGTTGAATCAAGAGATTCTCTGGGGACTTGATGGTTGGGACTTTTGCACACAACTTCTGGAAGCGATCATAGTACTCGTAGAGGGTTTCCCCTACTTCTTGTTGAATACTACAAATCCGCTTCCTAATAGAAGCGGTAAGAGAGACAGAAAAATACTTGTCTAGAAACAACTTTTGAAGTTCTACCCAAGTTGTTGGAAAAGGTGCTAGATGGTAGTACCAGTCCTTTGCTGGTCCTCGAAGACTGTATGAAAACAGTCGCAGCTTGTAAGGACCTTCATCTTCGATCTCTGCCGGCATCATTGTTGCGGTGATATGGTTGAACTCCCGCATGTGAGAGTGCGGATCCTCTCCGGCGCTCCCATTGAAAGTCGGTAATAATTGAAGAAGACCCGTATGGATCTTAAAATTTGGGACCGGTGGTAATACAATACCATACTGGTTGGTAGCAAAATCAAAGGTAGACAAGTCCCTAAGTGTCCTATCCTCAAAATTAGCCATGACCGTAGTGTTACCTCTTGTAGCGTGAGGAGGAGCTGGTGGAGTAGGAGGTTTGCTTTCGCTGTCCAAGTTCTCCACCTTTTCAGTTTCTTCGGCTGCTTTCGGTGCTTCCGGAATTGCTCTTCTTCGCTCCAGGTGTGTTCTCTCAATCTCAAGATCTAATGGTGCAAGTGGAAGATTAGAACTACGAGTAGCTTTCATGAACTGGAATCAAGTGTAAGAGAGAGAATTAGTGAATGCAAGTAATGCAGACTCAAAGTGAAAATAAATAGTATGACTGACTCTGACAAAAAGTGAAAAAGATAACAAAGGTAACGAAAGTGTGACTCTGACAAAAAGTAAAAAAAAAATGTGACTGACAAAAAGTAAAACGAATTTGGTTTACTCTGACACAAATGCAGACTACCGTACTACACAAGAGAAGTGTGAATATTGACCTAGACTAGTCGCGTTGCTAGCTCCCAAGGCAACGGCGCCATTTTGATAAGAGGTATTTTTGCAGTCGTTATACACTTACCAAAAGAAATTTGTAACCCTAGACTTAACTACAATAAAGTAGACAAGTGGAAGTAGGGGTCGAACCACGAGAGCTATTTAGACTAAACCGGGTGAAAAGATTACTTCTCTAATGAAAATGGACTCAACAAAAATAGAAAACTAAAATAAAGAGAAACCAAGACCGTAAATAAAACCAAACACAAGACCTAAAACAAGACACACAATTGGGGGGGTTGATTGGTTGATTGCAACAAAATGAAAGTAACAAGTAAAGAGGAAACTTAGAGTAAAAATCAAGAGATGTGGTGGTTTTGTGAAATGAGGCATAGTTTTGTGTAGTGAATTTGTGTGTAACTTTATCCTTGACTATAATAATGAATTTGGAATTAATCTCTTAAGTGCAGTAAGATGAGCTCTAACCAATAAATAACTCAAACAAAAAGATAGGGTTTTAGTTTAGATGAGCTCATAAATAAAAACACTAACCTACTTGAATATCATAACCAATTCAATAGAAATCATTGGTTATTTAAACAAATCAAAACCTCCTAAACAATGAGCTTGTTCGAACTGTTTAGATCGTTGTGAGTTATTTGCACTTGGCTATTATTCAAATTCTAATGGAGGCTATTGAGCAAAGCAACCATAGGAATTTTGTGGCCCTTGTTAATTACTATTGAACATAGAATTGACCGAAATAAACTTAAAACAATTCATTGAACATGAAAGATAATAAGTAAATAAAAACAGAATATAACCGTTCAAATGAAATTCATTATTAATGGTCTCAAAAGTTACAACACAAAAACATAAACACTAACTATGCCTCGAAGGGCTTACTCGAAATACATGGAAAATAAAGAAAATAAAATAATGATAGAACCCATTAATGAAGCGTGGATGGAAGGGTGAAGCTTGCTTGACTTGCCCAACTCCAAGAGAGAGAATTATGAAGTTAAAAGGTGTTTAGAATGGATGCCTTGCACCTGGTTATATAACCCTCTCAAAAGGTGATCATGAGGGATGAATGAAGCTCCATGCAAAGAGTGTGAAGGAAGCATGGCAAAGGCATGAAGAGTGCATGCAAAGTGCATGAAAGATCTGTCCAGAAGATGGTCAATTTGGGTCATGTAGACTTCGGAATTGGGCTCTGGTGATAAAGAATGAATTGTGGGCTTTGTTCTCTTCTTTCCAACGGTATATAGTATGCATCTAGAGGAGGCCCAGATTGTGAGTTATGGCCGAAATACTGCAACTGTGTCGGCAGGTCCGAGTCTTGATTATTATCTCTCTCTTGTGCTCCAACTTCTTTTCCCCAAGTTATGCTCCATCTAAATTGCACCTGAAATCATATAAACATCTCATTAGTAGTATCAACATTCGAGTTATGATTATTATCCATATAAATAGCATATTAACACTTATAATGGTGCAATATCATATATTTATAGGGTATAAAATGTGTATAATTAATGACTTATCAAAAGGGTCAATGACTTATTAGAACTCATACATACTGATGTATGTGGACCAATGAGTACGGCCGCTAGAGGTGTGTATCGGTACTTCATAACTTTCACTGACGACTTCTGTAGATATGGTTATGCCTATCTAATGAAGCACAAGTCTTAATCCTTTGAAGTGTTCAAACAATTTAAGAATGAAGTACAAAATCAACTTGGCAAGAAGATTAAAGCACTTCGATCTGATCGAGGAGGCGAATATCTTAGTCAGGAATTTGAGGATCATCTCAGAGAATGTGGAATAGTTTCACAATTGACTCCTCCAGGAACTCCTCAGTGGAATGGAGTGTCCGAAAGGAGGAATCGAATCTTATTGGATATGGTTCGATCGATGATGAGTCAAACGAGTCTTTCAATGTCTTTCTGGGGTTACGCTCTTGAGATTGCCGCATTCATACTGAACAGGATTCTATCCAAAGCAGTTCAAAAGACGTCATATGAGATATGGACGGGGAAAAACCCCAAGTTGTCTTTTCTTAAAATTTGGGGATGTGAGACTTATGTCAAACGTCAGTTTCCCGATAAACTCGGACCCAAATCTGATAAGTGTCTGTTTGTGCGATATCCAAAGGAAACCAAAAGATATTACTTTTACCACCCATCGGAGAACAAAGTGTTTGTTGCTTCCAATGGAGCCTTCTTGGAAAGAGAGTTTGTCTCTATGAGAAGCAGTGGGAGTAAAGTGCAACTCGAAGAAATTCGAGACCCACCTATAGTTGCAGAACCAATGATGGAGGAATAAACAAGCTCTCAAGAAGTTGGCGAGCTTGAAACACAACAGACTCAATGTACGGATTTATCGTGTCTAATGATGATGATGTGACATTCATAGATAATAAACCAACGTCCTACCAAGATGATATGAAGAGTCCCGACTCTCATAAATGGTTAGAGGACATGAGAGCCGAGATGCAATGCATGCAAGACAATCAAGTTTGGAATTTGATTGACCCATCCGAAGGCTTAAAGACCATCGGATGTAAGTGGGTCTTCAAGAAGAAGACTGGCGTTGATGGAAAGGTACAAACCTACAAAGCTAGGCTTGTGGCGAAAGGTTTCAAACAAGTTCATGGTATTGACTATGACGAAACTTTCTCACCAGTAGCTATGCTTAAATCCATCAGAATTATGTTAGCCATAGCAGCATATTATGACTATGAAATATGGAAAATGGATGTCAAAACAGCTTTCCTAAATGGAAATCTGACCGAGGACGTGCATATGATGCGTTGACGATCCTAAGAATTTTGGTAAGGTTTGCAAGCTTCAGAAATCCATCTATGGATTGAAGCAAGCATCTCGAAGTTTGAACCTTCGTTTTGATGAAGTCATCAAAAGTTTTGGTTTTACCTAAAGTGAAGGTGAGCCTTGTGTTTACATGAAGTTCAGTGGGAGCACGGTAGTATTCCAGGTGCTTTACGTAGATGATATATTACTCATGGAAAATGACGTCCCGACATTATTGAACGTCGAGAAATTGTTGGGAGATAGTTTCTCTATGAAAGACCTAGGAGAAGCCTCCTACGTGCTAGGAATCAGGATCTATAGAGGTAGATCTAGAAGGCTTATAGGTCTGAGTCAAAGTAATTACATAGACAAGGTAATGAAACGGTTCAGAATGCAAGAATCCAAGAAAGGATTTTTGCCCTTGTCACATGGCGTGTCTCTCAGTAAGACACAGTGTCCTACAAGTGAGCAGGAATGAAGATGCATGACTAAGATCCCATATGCTTCGGCTATAGGATCTATCATGTATGTCATGATATGTACTAGACCGGATGTGTCATACTCATTGAGCGCAACAAGCAGGTTTCAGTCAATTCCAGGTGAAAATCACTAGATAGCTGTTAAAAGAATCCTTAAGTACTTACGAAGAACTAAGGACCTGTTCCTAGTCTATGGAGGCTAGGAAGGCGAGCTCGTTGCAAAGGGTTACAATGACGCAAGCTTCCAGACAGACTCAGATGACTTCAGATCGCAATCAGGTTACTTATTTTGCCAAAATGGAGGCGCAGTGACATGGAAGAGTTCCAAGCAATGTACTGTGATAGATTCTTCAACGGAAGCAGAATATAGCCGTGCAGAAGCGGCTAAAGAAGTTGTTTGGATAAAGAACTTTTTGGAGGAGCTAAGAGTAGTTCCGAGTATCTCGGAACCAGTGGATCTATATTGTGACAACATTGGAGCGATTGCACAAGCAAAGGAACCGAGATCTCACCAAAAGTCCAAGCACATACTGCGACGCTTCCATCTAATCAGAGAAATCATACAAAGGGGTGATGTTAAAATGTGTAGAGTGTCATCGGACGACAATGTCGCCAATCCATTAACTAAACCACTCCCACAAGCGAAGCATGAGGGTCATGTTGGGTCTATGGGCATAAGATGCTTAGAATTGGCCTAGTGCAAGTGGGAGACTATATGATTAGTGCCCTAGGCCAAATGTATTTGTGCTAGGAAATGGATTATGACATTATTATTTATTCAATAAAGGTTGTTTCTTATATATATATCTGTGTGTATGGGTTGTGAATGTATATTTCTTATATCAACCAAGAATGACACTTTGGGTTCACGTCATCAGAATACGTGATTCTGATAGTAGACTGTGAACCAACGAATGACATTCTAAACTATCCCTAGTGATATGTACGATGTTTATAGAGATAGACATACTTCAAGTAAGAAGCTACATATCCACACTAGCATATTCGCATGCTGGATTATCATGTTCTGCTGATTATGGACATAGAGATGACAAGTCTGGAATATGGGTACGTGTTAGAGAACACGTACTGGACTGACCACACTATAAGAATATGCATGGTATATGTCATTAGTGATTCTCATATGAATAGTGTGTTTGTTCCTATGACCTGAGGTCACCATGGATTCCTATATGAGGAACTGCATACTTTAATATGATCTTATGTCATCCGTAACGGGATGATCATTATGGTCATCGTTAGGTATGCACTGAATCATGACGAGGAATGTGAGTGACCAAGATGGGATTTGTTCCTCTCGTCATGAGGGAGATATCTCTGGGCCCCCTGATGAACTAGGACTGAAAGAAATGCATGGTCATGCTCAAAATGGATTAACATGTGTTGTTAATATTATTTTGTATTTACTCAGTCTAATTCTCGATCAGGAAAGAGACTTTGATCAAACTCAAGGATGACATATCACCGTGCCTTGTGATCAAGACATATATCATAGAACAAAAGGAATAAGCAAATGTCTATTCAGATAGGTTTACGATCGCTGATCATTTCATTTAACATGGGTAGTCATGACATCAGTCTAGAGGTTACTCATGAATTACGATCTTTAGAAGATCATTGCCAGCGTTAAATGGAACCTAAACGGTCACACAATGAACTCCATTCGTACGGGATGAATATGCCTCAAAACAGTTATACATATGATGTATAAATTGGTGAACGAAATAATCAATTATTGGATAATTGATTGAACAAAACAGTGTCATTCTGTTGGCAATGGAATAGTTCCGTTCCCAACGGAATATATATGGAAACTGTAATAACCTTAGCTGCCAAGTATTTCATTATGGAAATACCCATTCCGTTGGCAACGGAATAGGCGCAGATTAGGGTTTTAGTTATGGTAACTGAGCAATCGTTCGTCTCTCTCTCTCTAGTATAAATAGAAGGGCAGGGTCTCTCTATTTGTTACACAACTCAGAAGCCTAAGAGGCCATCTTTACACAGAAAAGAGAGAGAGAGTTTTGAGAGATATTCGGAAAGCATTTCCGGACTTGTCTAGCCAAGTCCGGTTATTCCGTTCGAGTGAAGTTCGCGTGGATACGAATAGAGGTTCTCTACCTTGAGAACTAGCGAGCGATCTATCTTCATCCCTAGGAGAAGAAGGAGTCTCTCGAGCCGAGCTTTAAGAAAGGGTTTAGCGAGTCGAGCTTCAAGAAGGAGTTCTTCGAGCCTAGCAACAGGAAGGAGCTTAGCGAGCCGAGCTTCGGAAGGAGACGGTTACGAGTCGGAATAGTTCAGACCTACATCCGTTCTTCATCTCGCGGATCAGGAAGATCCGAGGTATAATTTTTAATGGCTAATCTCGTACTTTTATTCCCTTAACGTAGATTCTAGCGCGGGTTAAATCCACAGGTTCCGCTGCGCATGTAACGTACATGGCTTTGGATTTCCCAACATGAATCACAAGTCACCATGCACCGCTTTGTCCTCAAATACATTAGAATAGGGTGTACTACTAATAGAGAGTACTTGTGAACTATGGGAATCGCACAAGTAAGATAAGCCGGACGTTTGGTCCGAAATTGTGACTTGCTCATGACGAGGAAGAGTAAGCTTAGGGGATTCTTATCGGGCAATCTTGTATCTTAATTTATTTAGTCTCAGCAGTAATTTCAGTAGATTAGCATTGTTTTAGTTCATGAATTAATTTACTGACAAGATCATGTGTGATTGCGTGGATCCCAAGGAATCATAACTCAAGTAGAGCGGTTCAACAACATTCAACATTAATGCTGCAATCACAGATTTAATTGAAGATTTGGTTGGTAATTTGAGAGAAAGTCTAGCCACTCGAGCCAACCATACTCTAGAAGCAGCAGAGCCAGAAAGAATCATTCAGGACTTATTACCCGAAGATTTGCAAAGATCTCTGGATATGCTGCAGGTCTTCTTCGAATGCTGGAAACCCTAGGGTTCACCTCCCTACAAAAGGACAAATTTATAGAGAGAAAATAGAGAGAAAGAGAGAGAGCTAGAGAAATTTATGTTCAGAGACGCAGCATGACAACGCACAACCACGGAAAGATGATTAGGGAGTTTTATGATCTATTCCTCTATGTATCTTGATTTTGATTTTAGTTGTAGTACTATGTATTGTAACTAAATCTACCCCTATGTTGTGGTGTTAGTAGTTTATGAATGTAGTTGAATTTTCATTAAGTTACTTCTCTTTAGATATTGTTGTTGCTATGCTTTTGTTAGCATAAATTTAACCCTTACCTTGAAGGGTGTAGCACGGCACAGTTCTCCGTACTTAGGAAAGTAAGCAAAGTACCGAGAGGAGAAGTCAAAATCCAGACCCGCGAGCAAAACGTAGACAGATGAGGCACGACGATAGCCGGGACATTTGACGATAGTAAGAAATGCCACAAAGTACAAAGGACTTGCACCTTGGTCAGGCAATTACCCATGGGTGGGGACACTATGATTCATTGCAACGGCCGTCTTCGTGACAATAAATGTTGGATTCCACATGCGCAGCGGAACCTATGGATTCAACCCGCCCTAGGATCATTGTTAAGGGAATAAAAGTACCATATTAGCGATTAAAATTTATATCTCGGATCTTCCTGATCCGCGAGACGAAGAACAGATGTAGGTATGAACTATTCTGGCTTACAATCTTCTCCTTCCTAAAGGTCGAATCCGCGAACCTCCTTGCTTTTCCTAGGGATGAAGAGCAATCACTCGCATGTTCTCAAGCTTTAGAACCTCTATTCGTATCCATGTGAACTTCAGGTAAACGGAATAACCGGACTCGGCTAGACGAGTCCGGAAATACTTTTCGAAAATAACCTCCCAAAGCACTCTATTTATTTCGATATCATGACGGCCTCTAAGGTTTCTAAATTGTGTATCTAATAAAGAGGCACTACCCTTCTATATATACTAGAGAAAGAGGCGAACGATTGTTCAGTTACCATAACTGAAAAACCAAATCTGCGCCTATTCCATTCCCAACGGAATAAGTATTTTCTTAACAGAAAACTCTGCAGCCAAGGTCATTACAGTTTCCATATCTATTCCGTTCTGAACGGAACTATTCCGTTGAGAACAGAATTATTCCGTTGAAAATGGAATATCACTGTTTTGCATAATCAACAATCCAATAGTTAATTATTTAATTCACCAATTTATATATCATATGTACAACCATTTTGAGATATTTTCATCCTGTATGAATGGAGTTCATTGTGTTACCGTGTAGGTTTTATTTTAACGCTGGCAATGATCTTCTAAAGATCGCAAGTCATGAGTAACCTCTAGACTGATGTCATGACTATCCATGTTAAATGAAATGATCAGCGATCATAAACCTATTTGAATAGACATTTGCTTATTCCTTTTGTTCTATGATATATGTTTTGATCACAAGACATGGAAGTATGTCAACCTTGAGTTTGATCAAAGCCTCTTTCTGATCGAGAATTAGACTGAGTAAATACAAAATAATATTAACAACACATGTTAATCCATTTTGAGCATGGCCATGTATTTCCTTCAGTCCTAGTTCA
Organism: Juncus inflexus; assembly: GCA_024447665.1. Classification (NCBI taxonomy): domain Eukaryota; kingdom Viridiplantae; phylum Streptophyta; class Magnoliopsida; order Poales; family Juncaceae; genus Juncus; species Juncus inflexus. The sequence goes on from JAJHPC010000003.1 coordinate 1,194,456, forward strand.
TCAGGGGTCCCAGAGATATCTCCCTCTTGACAAGAGGAACAAATCCCATCTTGGTCACTCACATTCCTCGTCATGATTCAATGCATATCTAAAGATGACCCTAATGATCATCACATTACGGATGACGTAGGGTCATATTAAAGTATGTAGTTCCACATACAGGAATCCATGGTGACCTCAGGTCGTAGGAACAAGCACACTATTCATATGAGAATCACTAATGACATATACCATGCATATTCTCATAGTGCGGTCAATCCAGTACGTGTTCTCTAATACGTACCTATATTCTAGACTTGATATTCCTATATCCATGATCAGTAGAACATAATCATCCAATCTGCGAATATACTAGTGTGGATATGTAGATTCTTACTTAAGTATGTTTATCTCTATAAACATCCTACATATCACTAGGGACAGTTTAGAATGTCATTCGTTGGTTCACAGTTCTACTATCAGAATCACGTATTCTGATGACGTGAACCCGAAGTGTCATTCTTGGTTAATGTAAGATATATAAATGTGCATTCATAACCCATACGCACAGATATATAAGAAATAACTTTTATTGAATAAATAATAACGTCTTAATACATAATCCTACAATAAGGTGGATCCCCCTCACAAGCAACAACAAGAAGTAAAGAAAGAGTAACCCAATAGAGCAATTAGAGAAATAGGTGAAATACAAAGCCCTAGACTACTCTCTACTAGGAAAATACACGATACCCTCCCCCCCGCGAGCACCGAAAATGCAAGCGCGGCACCTTTTTATTTACCTTTATTTACTTTCTATGTACAACTCAACCAACAAATAGATAGGTTTAGATTACTAAGCCAAATTCTAGTCCGCTACTCCACCTTTGCTCTCCATACGGATCGACACCCCAACATAATTACAATGCAAGGTTGTGATGGCAACCGCGCAAGTAAACCGAGGTTTATAAATTTGATTTGGGACATATTTTTTTCTATATACCACACGGACATCATGTAATGTGAATGCCTTCGAGCTACATGGACTTCATCAGGTAGTAGAGAATGGTTTTACCATAGAATTTGTGAAAGTACAACCCACACTGACCTAACAACAACCAATATTATAATTGACATTGTGGCAAAAAATTCATTACTCACAAACATGTTAAGCACTCCATCAGTAATAACGGATGGTTGTATTAATGAACCATCAAATGTAGTGAGCTCTCCTAAACAGATTTGAGGGAATAGTCAAACAAAAGGGACCAAATTAATGGGATATGAACAACAATTTGAATATTTTTGGATGATCGAAGGTAAATTCGTTGAGTATATGTACACTCATATGTCGCAAATATGAAATGGATACACCACTTTTGGAGAGACCCTAATGAATTCTCGAGTTATAGGTAAATTGATCAGGGCAATGCCGCGAACCTAGGAGACACTTCGAGTTTCGTTGGAGGCGATAATGGCAATGCAAGATATCGGGCCAGAAGATCTAATTAACTACTTCTGGAACTATGAAGCCAAGCTCAACCAAAATGAACCTCAATTGACAACCATAGCAATGCTGGCCAACGACATGCACAATGAAGAGATGGTGTTTCTTGTGAAATGATTCGGTGATTTATGAGCGCACGAGAAACGATTTACCAACAACCGTCAACGTAACAACTAGAAGGCACATTGTTTCGAGTGCAACAAGAAGTACAATAGACAATTGCTTCACACTTCATCTTGGGTTAGTCTCGTCATCATGCTACCCAAGATCGCGTGAAGATTTTTCGAGTTGGCTCATCCGATGGAGTCGACAATATTTTCATGAAGTCACTGTAAGAAGTACAAATCGTGTCGTCTTTCAATTCACGATCTTAGCAAAAATATTTTTTAGTCCTCTAAATAATTTCACAAGTGTCGATCCACAAGGAGGTAAGTCCTTAAATGATTAACTTTTTAATCTCACTTTTCATTTAGTGTTGTAGTTAAAGAAGTTGTTGTTGATGTTTTAGTAAGAAAAGATTTAAGAGAAAATAAAAGAAATAAAGTTTTGTTTTAAAAGTTCAAAAAGAGAAAGTACGGAAATGATGACGATTCATGTAACATATAAATCATCAATCACAATACGTAGCACTTTATTTAAAAGGTTTAAAAAGCAAGGCTCGACTAGATTTCTTCCAAAAAATAATCAACAAATAAATCAAATATTAGATCTACTCAAAAACTTCCACTTCCAAAATTTTCATATACTTGATTTAAAACCTTATTTGAATATAACAAAAACTCTTCCATGTTCTTAATAGTTAAACAAATCTCAACACATCACACAAGAATTTCAAATTAAGTTATCCTTCCAAATAACTCAACTCAAATCTAATTTCAAAGTGCCAAAATTTAATCGTAAAATACCACAATAAAATGCAAAGTTCAACTCAAGATTTCATCAACAAATTGTTAGTAGAATGCCCTAGGCCAATATATTTGAGACCTAGATGTATGGATTGTGTTAAACAAACATTGTGTTTATTTAGAGATATTTTATATAATAAATGTGTATTGGTTATTTTATTCTTATTACAAAAATAAACCTTGAATATGATTGATAAGATGTATTTTTGCAGTCGTTTTACGCTTACCAAAAGAAATTTGTAACCCTAGACTTAACTACAATAAACTAGACAGTGGAAGTAGGGGTCGGACCACAGAGAGCTACTTAGACTAAACCAGGTAAAAAGATTACTTCTCTAATGAAAATTGACTCTAATAAAAATAGAAAACTAAAATAAGGAGAAACCAATACCGTAAATAAAACCAAACACAAGACCTAAAACAAGACACACAATTGGGGGGGTTGTTGATTGGTTGATTGCAACAAAATGAAAGTAACAAGTAAAGAGAAAACTTAAAGTAAATACTAAAAGATGTGGTGGTTTTGTGAAATGAGGCATAGTTTCGTGTAGTGAATTTGTGTGTAACTTTATCCTTGATTATAATAATGAATTTGAAATTAATATCTTAAGTGCAGTAAGATGAGCTCTAACCGATAAATAACTCAAACAAAAAGATAGGATTTTAGTTTAGATGAGCTCGTAAATAAAAATACTAACCTACTTGAATATCATGACCAATTCAATAGGAAACATTGGTCATTTAAACAAATCAAAACCTCCTAAACAATAAGCTTGTTCAGAACTGTTTAGTTCGTTATGAGTTATTTGCACTTGGTTATTATTCAAATTCTAATGGAAGCTATTGAGCAAAGCAACCAAAGGAATTTTGTAGCCCTTGTTAATTACTATTGAACATAGAATTGACCGAAATAAACTTAAAATAATTCATTGAGCATGAAAGATAATAAGTAAGTGAAAACAAAATAATAACCGTTCAAATGAAATTCATTATTAATGGTCTCAAAAGTTACAACACAAAAACATAAACACTAACTATGCCTCGAAGGGCTTACTCGAAATACATGGAAAATAAAGAAAATAAAATAATGATAGAACCCATTAATGAAGCGCGGATGGAAGAATGAAGCTTGCTTGACTTGCCCAACTCCAAGAGAGAGAATGATGAAGTTCAAAAGTGATTAGAAATGATGCCTTGCACCTGGTTATAACCCTCTCAAAAGGTGATCATGAGGGATGAATGAAGCTCCATGCAAAGAGTGTGAAGGGAGCATGGCAAAGGCATGAAGAGTGCATGCACATTGCATGAAAGATCTATCCAGAAGATGGTCAATTTGGGTCTTGTAGACTTTGGAATTGGGCTCTGATGATATGGAATGAATTGTGGGCTTTGTTCTCTTCTTTCCAACGGTATATAGTATGTATATAGAGGGGGCCCAGATTGTGAGTTATGGCCGAAATACTGAGGCTGTGTCGGCAGGCCCGAGTCTTGATTATTATTTCCATCTTGTGCTCCAACATCTTTTCTCCAAGTTATGCTCTATCTAAATTGCACCTGAAATCACATAAATATCTCATCAGTAGTATCAACATTCAAGTTGTGATTATTATCCATATAAATAGAATATTAATACATATAATGGTGCAATATTACATATGTATAGGATATAAAATGTGTATAATTAATGACTTATCAAATCACCCCACACTTAAACATTTGATCGTCCTCGAGCAAACATTATAACTTGTATTGGTAAGATGGGTCCCTTGTTGAAGATTCGCTCTTCACTTATATACCAGCCAATAATGATCTTTGGTCCCTTATGTAAGATGCCATGTACTTTGGTGAAACTCGCACTCACTCTCATTTTGTATAGTGGAATATGAATGTGGAATATGTGGAGTGTCTCTCATAATATCCCTCAATTCTCAGATGAATCATGATTTCCTACCTTGGTCGTGAGGGGAATTCTCAAGTTATGTTTGGTGGAATATGATGGAATATGATGGATAATATATATATATATACTACATAATTGGTTTGCTTGTCTACTTCGCCACTTTCGATCAAATTATCACTTGATTTTCTAAACTCATGCCTCTACTCTCCGAATAGATATCGCCTATACCTCTATCTTCTTGGAATAATGAACCTCCTAATGTGCGTACCTCCTAGCACCTTCAGTCATCTGGCCCAAAATGTGTCAACCTAACTGCTGGCCTGAGATGTATGACTGGGATCCACTCTTTCTCACAAATTGGGTAAACTAAGGTTTAGGCCATGTACAAGGGGAACAAGTTTGAGTCATGCAATCTTTTTTTTTTTAATTTATTTATTTTTTTATTATTTTTTTTTTTTTTAGGATTGTGACTCAAATATATTAGGATTATAGGGGCCTAACTTGCCTTTGTATCAAAAATAGAGTTTACCCGAGAATCTAACCTCTACTTCCCGTCCCCAATCTTCTTATATAATGCCTAACCCTCCTTCTCCAAAACCAAGCAACAAAGTGACTTTAGAAGCTAATAGACTTGGATATTATTTATATATATACGAGATGATATAGTGGGTTATTATGGATATTATACTATAAACAACTTGAGTTCCGGGTCACGGTCCAATGGTAAGTCCTCACATAATTTCTCGCGCAAATCCCTAAATTATTGGCACTCAAACAACAAATCGAATTCACCAGTGACAAAAGATCCCTAAACCAACGACCTCAATTCTTCTTGAACTGGTCTATATGATCCTTTTGAGTCCAAACAAGTTCCACCACATTATTCAATACAAGTTACAGTTCTCTCTCAATCTTTTTGATTTTTAATTGGGCATTTTTTTTAATTTGAGGCTTAAAAATGGGTTTTTATTATTATTTTTTATTTTTATTTTTTTTAACTACCTAACATGCAATAAAGACTCCACCCCACACTTAAACGTTTACTCGTCCTCGAGTAAAGTTAAGCACAAAGTAGTGATGCAATGCAAGAAAAAGAAAATAAACAAAGAAAAACACAACCTTTATTCGCAGGGTTGCCTCCCAGTAGCGCCTCTTTTTAACGTCGTTGGCCCGACGTTTCCATCTCCTCAAGCAGTGGACGCTGGCTCTCCAAGCTCGTGAATGTCAATCCAGCTCGCATCGAAACTCTCATGAAACCGCTTCAGCCGGTGCCCGTTGACCTTGAAGACTTTCCCTGAATCCAGACCCTGAATTTCTGCTGCACCATAATCGAACAATTTGGTCACAAGAAAGGGCCCTATCCACCTACTTTGTAGCTTGCCCGGGTGTAATTTGAGTCTTGAGTTAAACAGCAACACCTTGTCACCCACTTTGAAATCCTTGTGGGCAAGCTTCCTGTCATGATACACCTTGGTCTTCTCCTTGAAGATTCGGGAGTTCTCATACGCGTCATTTCGGATCTCCTCTAACTCTTGGATTTGCTACTTCCGGTTGAGTGCATCATTTGGGTAATCTAGATGGCACTTCTTGATGGCCCAATAGTCTTTGTGCTCGAGTTCAACCGGAAAATGACAAGCATTTCCATAGACTAGCCGATAAGGGGACATGCCTACAGGGGACTTGAACGCAGTCCTGTAAGCCCAAGAATGCGTCATTTAGCCGAAGACTCCAGTCTTTCCTGGTGGGGTTCACCACTTTCTCCAAAACGCCTTTGATCTCCCTATTCGAAAGCTCTGCTTGGCCATTGGTTTGAGGGTGGTAAGCTGTCGAGGTTTTATGTGTGACATGGTATTGCTTCATTAATGCCTCGAAACTCCGGTTGCAGAAATGGGTTCCTCTATCACTGATGATGACTCTCGGGACCCCAAACCTACTAAAGATCTTGTCCTTGACAAAATCCACGACTGTTTTTGCATCTGCCCGTTTTGTGGCCTTGGCCTCAACCCACTTGGAGACATAATCAACTGCTAGGAGGATATACTCAAAGCCATATGAGGGAGGGAAAGGTCCCATAAAGTCGATACCCCACACTTCGAAAACCTCACATGCAAGAATATACTTCATCGGCATCTCGTCTCTCTTGGTTAGTCCTCCCGTTCTCTGGCACCGCTCACATGACTTTACGAAGAAGTAAGCATCCTTATGTAGAGTAGGCCAGAAGAAACCACACTCAAGGACCTTATGAGCTGTCCGCTTGGCGCCAAAGTGTCCTCCACACTCCAGCGAGTGACAAAACTCAAGCACGGATCTGACCTCATTATCTGGTATACATCTCCGAATAATTTGATCCGCGCAAATCCGAAAGAGGTAGGGCTCATCCCAAATATAAAATCGAGAATCATATCGGATTCGATCGGCCTGTGCACGTGTAAGATCCTCTGGTAGGTCTTTAGCCACCAGGTAATTCACTATATCAGCATACCATGGTGTATAGCTTTGCACGGCATAGAGATATTCCTCAGGAAAGAATTCCGATATTGGGGTACCCTCCTCAATACTCATAGGAAGGCGGCTAAGGTGATCTGCAACTAGATTCTCTGATCCTCGTTTATCTCTAATCTCCAAATCGAACTCCTGGAGCAATAATATCCAACGAAGAAGTCTCGGCTTGGATTCCTTCTTCTTGAAAAGATGCCTCAACGCGGCATGGTCAGAGTACATAATCACCTTAACCCCTAAGAGGTAGGACCTAAATTTTTTCAATGCAAAAACAATGGCTAGCAGCTCTTTTTCTATAGTTGTATAGTTGCACTGAGCATCGTCTAAGGTCCTAGAGGCATAAGATATAACATGGGGTTCTCGCCCATCCCGCTGCCCAAGAACAGCTCACACTGCCCTATCACTCGCATCGCACATAATCTCGAAAGGTAGATTCCAGTCGGGAGCTTTAATGACGGGGGCAGAACATAGTTTTTCCTTGAGAAGGTCGAACGCCGCTTTGCATTTCTCATTGAACTCAAAAGAAGCCTCTTTTTGGAGAAGAAGACAAAGAGCTTGAGCGATTTTTGAGAAATCTTTGATGAAACGCCTGTAAAATCCGGCATGACCGAGAAATGATTGAATATCCTTCACATTGGTTGGGTACGGAAGGGATCTAATGACATCAATCTTTGCTTTATCCACTTCAAGACCCCGAGAGGAAACCACATGGCCTAAGACTATGCCCTGATCCACCATGAAATGACATTTCTCGTAATTCAAAGACCAGGTCGGTCTCTACACACCTTTGAAGAATCATCTTTAGGTTTCCCAGGCAGTCATCGAATGAATCACCATAGACGGTGAAATCATCCATGAAAACCTCAATAATTCGGGTGACATAATCAGAGAAGATGGACATCATACATCTCTGAAATGTACCGGGTGCGTTACACAACCCAAAGGGCATGCGCCTATAGGCAAAGGTGCCAAAAGGGCACGTGAAGGTGGTCTTTTCTTGATCCTCGGGGGCGATGGCTATTTGAAAGTAACCAGAGAAGCCATCTAAGAAGCAGTAATGGTGGCGCCCAGCAAGGCGCTCGAGCATCTGGTCAATGAAAGGAAGGGGGAAATGGTCTTTCCGGGTGGAAGTGTTTAATTTGCGATAATCAATGCATACTCGCCATCCATTTTGTGCTCTCGTAGGAACTTTTTCGCCATCCCGATTCTCGATTATTGTAATACCAGTTTTCTTGGGTACCACATGGATTGGTGATACCCACTATGAATCAAAGATAAGGAATATGATTCCTGCATCAAGGAGTTTGATGATTTCTTTCTTGACCACTTCCATCATTGGAGGATTCAGCCTACGCTGAGGCTCACGGGATGGTTTAGATCCATCCTCCAACAATATACGATGCATACACGTAGAAGGGCTGATTCCCTTAATATCAGCCAGAGTCCATCCAATCGCAATCTTGTAGTCCCTCAAGACATTAACTAACTTCTCTTCCTGAGTAGCAGTGAGGCTACTAGAGATGATCACTGGAAGAGTGTCTCCTTTACCCAAGTATGCGTACTTGAGATGAGCTGAGGGGGGATTCACAATGGAAGGTTTGGTGGGCTCAAGAGAGGGTTTCAAGTCTATCAAGGGAGGAGAAGAAGAAGAGGAAGAAGCCTCTCCAATGGCCAAGGTAGATAGACTTTGAAGAAGGTCCTGCTCATCTGGAGAGAGATCAAGAATGGTCTCGAGCAGATCTATGAACTCAAAAGAGGAGAAGTTGTCGACACACTCATCAACTGGGTCGATGGTGCAAATAGCGGAGACATTCCCGTCAGAAGGATGCTTGATAGCATCAAAGATGTTGAAAGAGATGTTCTCTCCATCAAATTCCATAGAAAGAGTGCCATTGTGTACATCAATCTTGGTTCGGGCAGTTTTAAGGAAGGGTCTTCCCAAGAGAATGGGAGTCAAACTCGGTGAGCTATCAGACTCATCCATACGCAGAATATAGAAATCTGCAGGGAAGATAAGGCCATTGACCTTAACAAGGACATCCTCTATAACTCCCTCTGGCACAGCAGTAGAACGATCGGCTAGTTGAAGGATCACCCCGGTCTTTTTCAAAGATCCTAAACCGAGGGAAGAATAGATAGAAAAGGGCATGACATTGATAGATGCCCCAAGATCAAGCATGCACCGAGCAAATTCATAGTGCCCAATGCTGCAAGGAATGGAAAACATGCCAGGGTCTTTTTGCTTCTCTGGAAGCCTCTTGCGAATAACCGCAGAGACATTCTCACCCATTGTTACTCTCTCATGACCATTTAGCTTTCTCTTATTCGTACACAAGTCCTTGAGAAATTTCGCATAGCGAGGGAATCAACGAATGGAATCGAGTAGTGGAATGTTCAATTTCACTTTCTTGAAAACCTCTAGGATATCTCTCTCTGCCTCATCCTTTTTGGTGTTAACCACTAGACAGCTAGAAAAAGGGGCTCTAGGTTTATAAGGTGGTATTTCCTTGGACTTTTCTTTCATATTCTCGGATTCCGGCTTAATTACTTCAATCTCTCCTTCACCTTGCATGTTTCCTTTACTCCCTTCTATTTCTTTACCACTCCTTAAGGTGATATCACATGCATTCTCACGGGGGTTTAGAGTTTGGGAAGGAAGTTGTGAGGACCCCTGAGTTTTTAACTGGTTTAATTCAGAGGATATTTGAGCAATTTGAGTGCCCAGATGTGTTAGGGCAGTTTTTGTATCCTTCTGAAAAGAAGTAGTTGATGTGGCCAAGGAGGTCACAATGTCAGAAAGACTTTTCAAAGCATGGTCAATTGGAGATGAAGAAGAAGAAGAATTTTGATGATGGATTTGAGGAGGTTGTTGTTGGTTTCCTGGGTCACGCCATCTGAAGTTTGGGTGATCACGCCATCCAGGTTGTACGTTTTGGAATAGGGATCATAATTACGGTTTTGACCCTTTGAATTTCCGTGTTGGTTTAGCTTGAAGATGCCGCAAGCTGTGGTCGTGACTTTCTCGTCATCATGGAGTGTTGGGCACGCATCAGTGGTGTGTCCTGTCTGAGTGCAGGCACCGCAAGCTTTTACTTCCATTTTGGTTCCCATGAATGACGCCATCATATTAGCCAAGCTATCTAATTTTGCGTCCATACCATTCACTCGCTTCTCCAAATCACAGTCTCTAATATCACTAACTCCCCTAAGTCGAGATCTGGTTCTACTAGATTGGACATTTTTTGCCATGGTTTCTATCAAGGTTCGTGCTTGCCAAACGGTTTTATCTATGAAAGCACCCCCACTAGCAGAATCTACATTATTCCTAGTCTCTTGAAGCATCCCATCATACAAGTGTTGAATCAAGAGATTCTCTGGGACTTGATGGTTGGGGCATTTTGCACACAACTTCTGGAAGCGATCATAGTACTCGTAGAGGGTTTCCCCTACTTCTTGTTGAATACTACAAATCTGCTTCCTAATAGAAGCGGTAAGAGAGACAGGAAAATACTTGTCTAGAAACAACTTTTGAAGTTCTACCCAAGTTGTTGGAAAAGGTGCTAGATGGTAGTACCAGTCCTTTGCTGGTCCTCGAAGACTGTATGAAAACAGTCGCAGCTTGTAAGGACCTTCATCTTCAATCTCCGCCGGCATCATTATTGCGGTGATATGGTTGAACTCCGCATGTGAGAGTGCGGATCCTCTCCGGCGCTCCCATTGAAAGTCGGTAATAATTGAAGAAGACCCGTATGGATCTTAAAATTCGGGACCGGTGGTAATACAATACCATACTGGTTGGTAGCAAAATCAAAGGTAGACAAGTCCCTAAGTGTCCTATCCTCAAAATTAGCCGTGACTGTAGTATTACCTCTTGTAGCGTGAGGAGGAGCTGGTGGAGTAGGAGGTTCGCTTTCGCTGTCCAAGTTTTCCACCTTTTCAGTTTCTTCGGCTGCTTTCGGTGTTTCCGGAGTTGCTCTTCTTCGCTCCAGGTGTGTTCTCTCAATCTCCGGATCTAATGGTGCAAGTGGAAGATTAGAACTACGAGTAACTTTCATGAACTGGAATCAAGTGTAAGAGAGAGAATTAGTGAATGCAAGTAATGCAGACTCAAAGTGAAAATAAATAGTATGACTGACTCTGACAAAAAGTGAAAAAGATAACAAAGGTAACGAAAGTGTGACTCTGACAAAAAGTAAAAAAAAAATGTGACTGACAAAAAGTAAAACGAATTTGGTTTACTCTGACACAAATGCAGACTACTGTACTACACAAGAGAAGTGTGAATATTGACCTAAACTAGTCGCGTTGCTAGCTCCCCGGCAACGGCGCCATTTTGATAAGATGTATTTTTGCAGTCGTTTTACGCTTACCAAAAGAAATTTGTAACCCTAGACTTAACTACAATAAAGTAGACAGTGGAAGTAGGGGTCGAACCACAGAGAGCTACTTAGACTAAGCCAGGTAAAAAGATTACTTCTCTAATGAAAATTGACTCTAATAAAAATAGAAAACTAAAATAAGGAGAAACCAATACCGTAAATAAAACCAAACACAAAACCTAAAACAAGACACACAATTAGGGGGGTTGTTGATTGGTTGATTGCAACAAAATGAAAGTAACAAGTAAAGAGAAAACTTAAAGTAAATACTAAAAGATGTGGTGGTTTTGTGAAATGAGGCATAGTTTCATGTAGTGAATTTGTGTGTAACTTTATCCTTGATTATAATAATGAATTTGAAATTAATATCTTAAGTGCAGTAAGATGAGCTCTAACCGATAAATAACTCAAACAAAAAGATAGGATTTTAGTTTAGATGAGCTCGTAAATAAAAATACTAACCTACTTGAATATCATGACCAATTCAATAGGAATCATTGGTCATTTAAACAAATCAAAACCTCCTAAACAATGAGCTTGTTCAGAACTGTTTAGTTCGTTATGAGTTATTTGCACTTGGTTATTTTTCAAATTCTAATGGAAGCTATTGAGCAAAGCAACCAAAGGAATTTGTAGCCCTTGTTAATTACTATTGAACATAGAATTGACCGAAATAAACTTAAAATAATTCATTGAGCATGAAAGATAATAAGTAAGTGAAAACAAAATAATAACCGTTCAAATGAAATTCATTATTAATGGTCTCAAAAATTACAACACAAAAACATAAACACTAACTATGCCTCGAAGGGCTTACTCAAAATACATGGAAAATAAAGAAAATAAAATAATAATAAAACCCATTAATGAAGCGCGGCCGGAAGAATGAAGCTTGCTTGACTTGCCCAACTCCAAGAGAGAGAATGATGAAGTTCAAAAGTGATTAGAAATGATGCCTTGCACCTGGTTATAACCCTCTCAAAAGGTGATCATGAGGGATGAATGAAGTTCCATGCAAAGAGTGTGAAGGGAGCATGGCAAAGGCATGAAGAGTGCATGCATATTGCATGAAAGATCTATCCAGAAGATGGTCAATTTGGGTCCTGTAGACTTCGGAATTGGGCTCTGATGATATGCAATGAATTGTGGGCTTTGTTCTCTTCTTTCCAACGGTATATAGTATGTATATAGAGGGGGCTCAGATTGTGAGTTATGGCCGAAATAGTGAGGCTGTGTCGGCAGGCCCGAGTCTTGATTATTATTTCCATCTTGTGCTCCAACATCTTTTCTCCAAGTTATGCTCTATCTAAATTGCACCTGAAATCACATAAATATCTCATCAATAGTATCAACATTCAAGTTGTGATTATTATCCATATAAATAGAATATTAATACATATAATGGTGCAATATTACATATGTATAGGGTATAAAATGTGTATAATTAATGACTTATCAATGATATTCAACTTTATATCATCAAAGAATTTGACTTTAATAGTAAAACTATAAATTATTATGAATGATATTCTAAACCATCCCTGATCATTCATAGGATGTTTGTGAGACAAACATACTTTATGATAAGCTATAAGTGGACATCAGTATGTTAGTTGACTGATGGTCAAGTTTTACTGATCATGAATAAGAGTTATTTAGTCATTAACGTAAGTATATGTTAGAGACCATATACTGGATTGACCCACCGTGAGAATACTACATGGTTCGGGTCATTAATTATTCTCAGTAAAAAATGTATCTGTAATTCTTAGACTTGAAATTATCTGAGTTTCCTACATGAGAAATTGTATACTTTAATATAATCTAACATCACCTTTAACCGACGGTCATAAAGATTATAATTAGGTATATAATGAATTATGTGGAGGAAAGAGTTTAATTAAGAAAGGATTTGTTCCTCTCATAAATTGAGAGAGATATCTTTAGGCCTCCTGATGATTTGATTGAAGAAATGCACGGCCGTGCTCGAGTGAATTAATAAGGAGTTATTAATGTCATTTCATGTTCAATCAAATTCGGTGTCAAGAAATATTTATCGACCAACGTAAGGTTGACACATACCATGCCTTATGGACGATATAGATATCGTGTAACAAAGGGATACAATGCATGAACATAAATTAGGTTTGATCGAATCATCCATACCTGCTTAATTTTGATAATCATGATGTCTTGCTAGAGGCCGCTCATGATTTATAATCCGTTGTGATTATTGCCAACATTAAGTAAACCTACAGGGCCACACACAAAGAACAACTATTGAGAAGTACACAGAAAAATCATAACTTATGTGATAAGTTGTATGAAGATCTAAATAGTCAAGTGACACATCCAATCCTACATCTTATATGATAAGGTGTGTTGCATATATGGTTACATAGTTATCATGCACATAGGATATGAAACTTATGGACTATATAGGCACAAGAGACACCCCAAAATGAAAAAAGAAGGTATATTATTTTCGTCCAACTTTTGTGAGACAAAAGGAGAGAAAAAAAATTCGAAAATTATTCTCTTGTTATTTCTGTGAGAAAAATAAAGAACAAATACTAGCATATATCGTTCTTTATCCGTTCAAAGGGGTTGTTCGTGTGGATACTGGTAGAGGACGAAGTGAAGTGCGGCGTCTTGGTGATTCGGGTTGAAACCGTGGTTTGTTTGGAGAATCGGTTTGTTTGAAGAATTGGTTCGTTTGGAGATCGCTTGGAGATCGGTTTGTGAGACCGGTTAGGCGAAACATACAAAAGCTCGATTTGAGAACCGGTTTGGAATCAGGCAAAGAAAAGCGTCAATCAAATTCGCTTTCGGTCATCACAGATTAAGCGTAATCCGAAGGTACAAAGTTATGAACTTTTCTTTGATTTAATTGTAATTCACGGATCCTTCTTTTGGGTTTCAAATTCGATTTTGTTTCGTTTTTGTTTTTCCATTGCGTTATGGACGGTAGAAACCCAACAGTGGTATCAGAGCCAAGTGAATTCCAATTAAATTAAGTCGGATAAACTATTTTTGAAATATTTCTTTTGATTTTGAGTCGTTATTTTTCAATTTTTGAATTTTGGTGATGAACGGTTGCAATTTCATGAAAGGGTGCGACTTCATGAAAGGGTGCATGTGATGTATCTTGATCATGAACGATTGCGATTTTATGAAGGATGCGACTTCATGAAAGGTTGCATGTGATGTATCTTGATCATGAACGGTTGCGATTTCATGAAGGATGCGACTTCATGAAAGGGTGCATGTGATGTATCTTGATCATGAACGGTTGTGATTTCATGAAATGATGTGACTTCATGAAAGGGTGCATGTGATGTATCTTGATCATGAAAGGGCGCGACTTGATTGAAAGGGTGCCTTGGGTATGTCATGAAGGGATGCATGTGATGTATCATAACTTTCGGATGGGTGTCTAAATTTTATGAAAAGGTGCGAAACTATATGATACACTAAATAAATTTTGAAAAGATTTATTCAACACATCAAGTTTTTAAAGAAATTTTGAGTTTCGGCACTATATAAAATAAAATTGCGGGGCCGCGCTCCGAACCCCGCACACACGCATAGATTAATTGTAGACCCCGAATTTCATATTCGTAACGCCTTATACATATTTCGTAAAATGGTTTAAAGTACAACATAATGCATATAACATGGCCTATCAGATATGTGATGAATGGTTGTGATTTGTGTGTGATGATGTGATTGTTGGGTTTTTAGATGTGCATAACGCAGCGGAAAACAAAAATTTCGTCCAAAACCAATCCGAGGATCCGTGCGTATCGGTTAAATCAAAGAAATAAATCTAAAAGATACCTTTCGGATTACGCTTAATCCGTGACGTTCAAACCACGCGTGTTGTCCATGCGCCTCTAAACCAGTTACCGTCCTAACCGATTTCCATCCGTCTAGGCCGTCTAGGTCGGATCGTGCGGAAGTCATCTACCGCACACACAATCGGTCTCCACCAAACCTCTCACAAACCGTTCTCATCTTTTTAGGCCGAATAGATCACAAGCGCCGAAAGTACGAACGCCTCTACCGGTGTCCACACGAACAAACTTCTTAAAACGGGAAGAAGAACAATATATATGCTAGTAGCTTGTTCTCCTCTTGTCATAAGAAAACTCTTCTTATTTTATCTCACAAAAGATGTATATAATTCCTCTCATATAATCGCACTCTTTCATTTTTGTCATACAAAAAGAAAGCACCCTTTCATAATTTTGTCATACAAATTAGAAAGTATATTTTCTCTCTTTTGTCTCACAAAAGAGAATGAGAAATAATGAGATAGAGAATGATGTGTAGTGTTATGAATTTGGAGCCCTCTCTGTCCTTATATAGAGGTGAAGAGTCATGTCTCTTCACACTAAAAGATGTGTATGACATCACTCATCATTATCCATATGCCATCATCTAGACTCTTCTAGATTACATGATCTTTTGTGCTCATAGTCTTTATATACATATATATCACATCTTATCACATAAGATGACAATATATTTTGTGACATTCTTATGCAACTCATCATATAAGTCGCTCGGATTTTCTGCGCCCGTTTCAGTTTGTTCTTTGTGTGTGACCCTGTAGGTTCACTTAATGTTGGCAATAGACTTGACAGTCTATAAATCATGAGCGGACTCTAGCAAGCCATCATGACTACCCAATTTAAGTGAATATCGGCGATCCGATTTACCTAATCAACAATCACGTATTTAGTCCCTTTGTCACGCGATATCTGTATCGATCATAAGGCATGTAAGACGCCATCCTTATATTAATCGATTAATATTTCTTGATTCTGAATTAAACTGAACAAGAACAAATGACATTAATAACTCTTATTAATTCATTTGAGTATGGCCATACATTTCTTCAGTTCAATTCATCAAGAGGCCTAAAGATATCTCTCTCATTTATGAGAGGAACAAATTCCGTCTTGATTGCACTCATCCCTCTACATGATTCATTGTATACCTAATCATAACCGTTATGACCACCCGGTTAAAGGCAGTGTTAGATTATATTTAAGTATAAAATTACTCATGTTGGGAACCGAGACAATCTCAGGTCAAAGGACTATAAATACTTTATGTTACAAGAATCGCTAATGACGTAAAACATGTAGCATTCTTATGGCGGGTCAGTCCAAAGATATGGTCTCTAACATATACCTATGTTAATGACTTGATAACTATTATCCATGATCGGTAAAACATAATCATCGGTCAACTAATATACTTGGTGTACATTTATAGCTTGTATATAAATATATATTTATATGTATCTGCAAGTATATTTGTCTCCACAAATATCCTATAAATGACCATGGACGATTTAGAATAGCATTCATAACACATTATAGTTTTACTATCAAAGTCACGCACTTGGATGACATAAAGCTGAATTGCATATTCATGGTCTATTTTAATTATATTAAAATAACCTATACGCACATATTATATGAAATATCTTAGAAGAAATATTATGTTTGTTATTTTAATCCATCATCTAGGTCACAAACACTTTGGCCTAGGGCATAACACCATCAATGATATATGTAATATATGTATGTATGTAAAAACGAGCATGGTTCCGTTCTTGGTTGATGTGATGTAATTTATTTTGATGGTTAATTATGACGGGCATGGTTCCGTTCATTTTATATATAATATAACTACCACGATCATACACATCATGGAGATGAAGGAGTTCACCATCCACTTCATACGCATCATGGAGATGATAGAGTTCACCATCCACCTCATACACATCATGGAGATGAAGGAGTTCACCGTCCACCTCATACACATCATGGAGATGAAGGAGTTCATCTATGCCTTGTGGTTGAATGTATCTTAGGAAATGATTTTAATGATTGGCTCATTTAGATCATCAAGGCCATGTTATATCATATCATATTTATTTTATCTGTGCATGTGATGTTCTGTGATGAAATACATGATAAAATAAAACAACAAAACAAAAGATTAAACATAACAATCCCTCATATAATATTGAATCATAGAAATGCCTCCCATGTATCTATACTTATTATCCCTTCGATCATGCAAAATTTGGGTATGCCAAAGCATAGTGAATTAGCATAATCTTAGGGTGATAAGAAGCGAGAAATGGTGATTCTCGATATTTAGACATGGTTACATTCAACTAAACTATCAAGTCAGACTTGGGTTCGGGGCATATGATAGGATGCATATGCCGAGCATATGATGCTCATCCTATGGATTAAACGAGAGTTGTATAAGATACAATTGGAAACGTTCCTACCTAAATAATTAGGTTCTAGACGATGAGCCAAAACTTACTTGGAACTTGATGAAATATGGATCTTGGCCCACTATGAAATTTAAAGTTAAAATTTCTGAATCAATACATTTGAGGGTTATTGATTTGAATAAAATAGTGGGAGTTAAAATTATATTAAAATATCTCAAATCACATATTAATATAAACCAACATTTAATTCTGTGTAGAAAATGGCAACAAACAACACATCAACTTTAACATTGCGATCCGTCCTTGAGAAGGACAAGCTCAATGGGAAAAACTTCCTCGACTGGCATCGAAATTTGAGAATTGTTCTCAAACCAGAAAGGAAGAACTGTGTCCTTGAAAGGCCCATTCCTAACCAGCCCACTAATGATGTTGATCAAGAAGTAATAGACACTTATGCCAAGAATATAAGTGACTCTAATGATGTGACATGTCTCATGTTAGCCACCATGGATGCCGATCTTCAAAAACGGTTTGAAAATTTAGAGGCATTTCCAATGTTGGCACAGCTCAAGGAAATATTCAAGAGCAAGCTAGAAATGAGAGGTATAATGCACATTGTGCATTAGCAAGTTGTAAGATGGTTCCCAACTCCTCGGTCAGTGCTCATATTCTGAAAATGAAGGGATACCTTGATCAATTTGAGAAACTAGGCGCAAAGGTTGGCAATGAGATGGCTACCGATTTGATCCTTAGGTCTCTTCCTCCGAATTTCAAGCCATTTATAATGAACTATAATATGCATAACATGGACAAGAGTCTCACGGAGTTGCACGGCATGCTGAAGAACTTCGAGGGGACTATGAAAACAAATGTTGTCAATGATGTTCTCTTGGTTCAGAAAGGCAAGGGTCAGAAGAGAAAAATCAAGGGCAAAGTCAAGGCAAAAGGTAAGGGCAAGGTGTTGTCTAAACATAAGAGCAAGAAACCCAAGGAGGGTGTTTGTTTCTTCTACAACAAACCAGGCCATTGGAAAAAAAATTATCAAGCCTACTTGGAGGATCTAAAGAAGAAGAAGAAGAAGAGTAGTGAGACTACTACTTCAAGTATTAATGTTATTGAAATTAATTTATTTACTTCCTCATCTTGGGTATTAGATACCGGATGCGGTCCTCACATTTGTAATAATGTGCAGGGGCTGCAAAGGAGTAAAAGATTAGCGAAAGGTGAAGTTGATCTACGGGTGGAAAATGGAGCAAGAGTTGCTGCATTAGCCATGGGCATTTATTTATTATCTTTACCTTATGGACTTGTAATAAATTTAAATAATTGCTACTATGTATCTGCTGTGAACAGGAATATTGTATCTATGTCGAGATTGGTTTTGGATGGTTTTAAGTTTGTTATTGAGAATAATAACTTTACCATAAATAA
Source organism: Juncus inflexus (assembly GCA_024447665.1). Lineage (NCBI taxonomy): Eukaryota > Viridiplantae > Streptophyta > Magnoliopsida > Poales > Juncaceae > Juncus > Juncus inflexus. Next base: position 1,213,324 of record JAJHPC010000003.1, read on the forward strand.
AGAAAATATTTTTTATGCGAATGGTCAATTAGAAAATGGTCTTTATGTTTTAAATCTTGATCATGAACATTATAAGTCTATCTATAGCATTAATACAAAGAGATTTAAATCTAATGATTTGAATCCGACATATTTCTGGCATTGTCGGTTAGGACACATAAATAGGAAACGCATTTCTAAACTCCACCAATATGGACTTTTAGACTCATTTGATTTAGAATTATTTGAGACGTGCGAATCTTGTTTATTAGGTAAGATGACAAAGGCTCCTTTCACAAAGAGAGGTGAAAGGGCAAGTGAGTTATTGGATCTCATACATACAAGATATATGCGGACCAATGAGCACACCAGCTAGAGGTGATTTTCGATACTTCATTACTTTTACTGATGACTTAAGTAGATATGGATATGTTTACTTAATGAAACATAAATCTGAATCTTTTGAATTGTTCAAAATTTTCAAGAGTGAAGTAGAAAACCAGCTAGGTAAGAAAATAAAAGCAGTTCGATCAGATTGAGGTGGCGAATATTTAAGCCTAGAGTTTGACGATCATCTTAAATATTGTGGAATAGTTTCACAACTTACTCCTCCTGGAACACCTTAATGGAATGGTGTCTCGGAAAGGAGAAACTGAACTTTATTAGATATAGTTCGGTCTATGAAGAGTCAATAAGATCTTCCGATATCCTTTTGGGGTTATGCCATTAAGACTGCCGCGTTCATACTAAACAGAATTCCATCAAAAGATGTTCAAAAGACTCCATATGAGATATGGACTCTCTCATTACTCACTGAACAAGAACTTGAACTCAATCTATGCTCCTAACCCTACACAGTTTCTAAAAAAAAAATTTGCCAGTTTCGCCCAATGGGTTGGCGAAAAATCATTTTTTCGATTTTTTCTTTAAATAACAGTTTTTTTCACTCTAATAACTGAAGGGGTTGCAGAAAATAAAAAATTCGTTGTTTCGGCTAGTGGTTGGGCGAAATGTCTAGTTTCGCAAATAATTTGAAAACTTGGCTATTCTTATTCTTGTTTTGTTTTTTTTGGGCAGTTCAAAAAAAAACGTCGTTCCTAAAGGAGTTTCAATTTGAAGTATACCATCACGAAAATAATGAGGAAAATTCCCATTGGGTCAAGTTGGGTGGAATTGGAGACATGATGCTTTTCATACAAAATAAAACAATTCAAATTTCAACAGAGAATAATGGATTTAGCTTGATGGGCACCTATTTTGATGGACTTAGAGAGAATTGCATCTATTTCACTTATAATGTTACAAAAGGTGGCCATTTTAATCTTGCAGTATGTAGATTTGACTTGAGGGAGAACAAAACATAAGTAGTGCCTTTACCAACAATGTTTTGGAAGGTTGGGTCTATGAATTGGTTTGTTCCTGCTCTCTATTAACATCTTATTCATATCATGATGATTATTTTTCTTATTTGTGGATATTTTGAATTAGTACCTATTTTGGGTGTTCTCATGATAAAATTAGTAATTATTTTGGGCCGGGTTTGAATCATGGGGAATCCACGCATAAAATCCCAGTAGTTTTTGTTATGAAATGATAAATGGAATTTTTTTGAATAGTAGCATTATTTTGAAGAATAATTAATCAAATAGCATTTTTTCCGAAATATTTGGGTAGGTAGCACTTCCGCCAGACCCTCTGGCGGAACTGAAATAGTTCCGCCAGAGTCTCTGACGGAACTAGGTATTTTTTTTTTTTTGCTAATCTCGGCCATTTGGCACCCTTAAACACGCTTAATTAATGACAAAGGCTAGTTCCGCCATACCATCTGGCGGAACTAGATAAAATTTATTTTTGGCCCAATTTGGACGGTGAAATTGGCCCAAAAATGATGAAAATATAGGTTCCGCCAGACCCTCTGGCGGAACTAGTTATTTCTACATAGTTCCGCCAGAGTGCCTGGCGGAACTAGACCATATTTTTAACTTCCATCCTGACCCAAAAAAATCAAAAAAAATGGTCTAGTTCCGTCAGGCACTCTGGCGGAACTAGCTCGAAATAACTAGTTCCGCCAGAGGTTCAAGCGGAATTAGACCATTTTTTCCGACTTGCATCCTGACCCAAAAAAATCAAAAAATGGTCTAGTTCCGCCAGACCCTCTGGCGGAACTAGCTCGAAATAACTAGTTCCACCAGAGGGTCTGACGGAAATAGACCATTTTTTTCAACTTGCTACCTGACGCAAAAAAATAAAAAAAAATAGTCTAGTTCCGCCAGACCCTCTGGCGGAACTAGCTCGAAATAACTAGTTCCGCCAGACCCTCTGGCGGAACTAGACCATTTTTTTCGACTTGCAACTTGACGCAAAAAAATAAAAGAAAAATGGTCTAGTTCCGCCAGACCCTGTCTCAGTGTGTCTTCCGGACATATCTGACCCCAAAAATTAAAAAATAGCCTTAGTTCAATCATTGGACGCTCTTATAAAACGACAATCTTTCTCTCTCTCCCCCAATCTAACCTAAAGTTCGCCCCCAACAAAAAAAATCCTATTCAGGCGATTTTGAGGTGTATTTGAGGTGATTTTGACCCAAATAAATAGAGAAAATAGAAGAAAAGGAAGACGGAAATTAGGTATTCTATTATAGATTTTTTGATTCATTAAATAATTAATTGATTTTATTATAGATTTGTTGTTAATTTGTTGAAATATTATTGCAATTAGTAAGAAGAAAATGGCACAAAACTCTCAAATTATTTTATATTACGATGGTCTTATTGTAAATCTACCGAACGGATGCAATTACGACCCGGAGGAACCGGCTTATATTCCAGAAAGTACAACCACAAATAGGGATTATGACCAACAGTGTAATGAAATTTATGAGAATCTCTGTTGGTCGTATAGTCATATTCTTTTAATCCGAGGTCGGCTTCCTTCCCTTAAGAAAGGCATTTGGCATTATAGATTAGTGAAAATTATGAATAATACACAATTGGTTCCGAGTCTGCATCTGAGTGAGATGACTGACATCTTCTCCTCCTTCCTCTCCTCCCTCATCTGCTATCGGTTCATTGAGCATCTCCCACTCAATATCGTCGGGATACTCATTAAGCTGAGTACAAATGAGTTTTTGGCATCCCAACCACTTTCTGACGCCATCCCTTACTTCCGCCCTCATGTTTGCACTAAACTCTCTGAGCATTCTGAACCCTATGCAAGCTCCCTCTATAGCGGTTTGTGCCTTAAAATATTAAAAAAAATTAATATTAAAATTAAAAATTTAACTTTACATATATTAAAAAAATTTAAAATATTATTGCTAATCTTTTATCCGGGACCACAGGGCGGTATGTGCTCGAACCGTGCGAAATGGTGCTCTGCACCAACGGATTGGAATTCTGCCGATACTAGCTCATGTAACCATCATAATCTAGAGGGTATACGGCTCCAGGAGATCCATTTGCGAATACCAATACCATTTATCATTCCAACGTGTAATCCAATTCTTGTGAATCTTACGCCAATCGTTTCCGCGAAAATTCGTCAGGCCGCGTAATTCTTTGTCGGTAATTTTGTCGGCTTCAGGTATTTCCGGGGGTACTTTTTTGCCGACACCCGAACTGTCGCATCACCCTCTCAGGACGATAACGCTCGATGATCCAGAAATAAATCAACGGCACACTGAGTAGTGTCGTAGTTCTTTCTTCCCAAAAGATATTCAACTCTTATGGCTCGTAAGGTGCCCAAAAGATATCACTTGGAGGGATGTTGTCTAACATGTCGCGGTTCGCCCACAAATGAGTAGTCGACGGATCATCTTTAACTCTTGCATCTCTCCAGAGCATGCCAACCCTACCATTGTAATCCGGATCATCGTAGATATTCAATCTTGCCGGGTTCAATGAAACTCTCGGTCTTCCGGTCGCAAAATATTCCCAAGCCCATAATTGTAGTAATAAGATGCAACCTTCCATATTTTTCCAATCGGGACATGTACTTTTGCACAGCTCTCTGTACAGGTAAGCAAGTACCCCACTCCCAAATGCCCACTCATGCAAATTTTTCATTTCTTCTAAAAGTACCAGGGGCATGAGCGAATAACAATCCCCATTCAGATCCGTAAATAAAATGTCGGAAAAAAATCCGATCATGTAAGCTCTACAATAATGCTCGACTCGTAATATGGGGGCATCACACTCCAAATCGGCAAAATTCTCCATGAACCATTTTTTATTTAGCAACACGTTGCTTTTCTTATTTCCTGATCCTCTGAACATCTCTTGGGGGGGTATTTTTCCAAGTAGTTCCCCGGCTTTATTTGCTCAATTAATATTGTTGTTCTTCACACATAGGGCCTTGCCTTCCACCCGCAACCCCAATAAGCATAAAACATCCTCTAACGTTATGGTCATTTCTCCGTGCGGCATGTGGAACGTATGCGTCTCTTTTCTCCACCGTTCCTGCAGAACGGTTATCAGTATGCCATCGATTGGTACATAACCGATTCTCTGCATTTGTAACAAACACGCACTCGCAAAATATGGCTCGAATTGATAATTCCATGGCACCTGCGGAAACGAAACATATAAGTAAATTATTTTTACATAATTAAATAAATAGATATATAGAAATAATTTTATATACAATACATTAATATGATGTTGCCTGTATCGGAAACCCCCTTTCGCTTTAGCCTTGGTGTTGTCCGGTTGGCTAAAACATACGGTTCTGTGATCATCCTGGAATTCGTTCAGCGGACGATATACCGGAAGGCTCAACTATAGGAGCCTTCCCCCGATCCGCACGACTAGATCCACCCCTAGATGACATCCCTATATAAATTTTATTTTTTAAATATAAATAATAATTAAACAATTACTATAAATAAATTACTCCAATCTTTTTTTAATATAAACAAATTACTTCAATCTTTTTTTTAATAGGAATAATACTATTAGTCAAAAATAAAAATCTACCAAATCACTATAAATAAATATATTACTAAACAAATATATATTATATTTTTTCTTAAAATAACTAAATATTGAAAATTAATTATTAAATATTTTCATACCGAATAAAATTGATAAAAATATCCCTATATAAATACCTTATATAAATAATAATTAAACAATATATTATTACATAAATAAATTACTTCAATCTTTTTTTAATATAAACAAATTACTTCACTCTTTTTTTTAATAGGAATAATAGTATATGGTCAAAAATAAAAATCTAACCAATCACTATAAATAAATATATTACTAAACAAATATATATTATATTTTTTCCTTGAAATAACTAAATATTGAAAATTAATTATTAAATATTTTCATACCGAATAAAATTGATAAAGTTATCCCTATATAAATAATAACTAAACAATATATTATTACATAACTAAATAAACATACTATTTAAGACAAAAATAAACAAATTGCTTCATTTTTTTTTAATACAAAAAATTGTATATTACAAAAAAATATAAACAATTACTATAAATAAATATATTACTAAATAAATTTATATTATATTTTTCTTTAAAATTACTAAGTAATAAAAAATAATTACACAATTTTTTCTTACCGAATAAATTTGATGAAAAATTTACTCTTTCTCCTTCTTCTTCTTCTTCTTCTTCTCCTCCTCCTCCTTCTTGTTCTTCTTCTTGTTCTTGTTCTTATTCTTGTTCTTATTTTTCTCTAAACAAATCAACAAAAATTCAAACAAATTTCAATACTATCAACCTATTTAAACCAATTTCAAACTAATCTCACTAAATCCATACCTATTTCGCACTAATTTTACTCAATCAAAACTTATTTCAATTCAACCAAATCAACAAAAATAACTAATCAAAACTCAAAATCAAACAAAATAACTTACATATTTCTTCTTCTTTCTAACTTCTCCTTCTCTTCCTTTAATTTCTCCCCTCTTTCTCCTTTAATTTCCTCTCAAATCGCATGAAATTTCGCCTCGTATTTTCTCTTTTTTTTCGAATGGACGAGTAGGGTTAAAATGAGGGTCGGACGGGTTTAAATGGGGATTTAAAAAAATGCAGTGGGTAGTTCCGCCAGAGGGTCTGGCGGAACTAGTTATTTTGAGCTAGTTCCGCCAGAGGGTCTGGCAGAACTAGACCATTTTTTTTTATTTTTTTGCGTCAGGTTGCAAGTCCAAGAAAATGGTCTAGTTCCGCCAGACCCTCTGGCGGAACTAGTTATTCGAGCTAGTTCCGCCAGAGGGTCTGACGGAACTAGACCATTTTTTTGATTTTTTTTTTGGGATCAGGTTGCAAGTCGAAAAAAAATGGTCTAGTTCCGCCAGAACTTCTGGCGGAACTAGTTATTTCGAGCTAGTTCCGCCAGAGGGTCTAGTGGAACTAGACCATTTTTTTGATTTTTTTGGGTCAGGATGCAAGTTGAAAATATGGTCTAGTTCCGCCAGGCACTCTTGGCGGAACTATGTAGAAATAACTAGTTTCGCCAGAGGGTCTGGCGGAACCTATATTTTCGTCATTTTTGGGTCAATTTCACCGTCCAAATTGGGCCAAAAATAAATTTTATCTAGTTCCGCCAGATGCTATGGCGGAACTAGCATTTTCCATTAATTAAGCGTGTTTAAGGGTGCCAAATGGCCGAGATTAGCAAAAAAATAAAATTCCTAGTTCCGCCAGAGCCTCTGACGGAACTATTTCAGTTCCGCCAGAGGGTCTGGCGGAAGTGTTACCTACCTAAATATTTCGAAAAAAATGCTATTTAATTAATTATTCTTCAAAATAGTGCTACTATTCAAAAAAATTATGATAAATGAGTGAGTTGTGGTTTTATTTGTGGTTGGAGCCTCATCCTTTCTATTCTCTCGTTTGACATGCAATTGCACTAGGTAAGGGAGCTAGTAGCTGGTACTACTGGATTTTTTTTATTTTTTTTTTAAACTTTTGAAAAAAGAAGTTTCCTCATCTCAAAATATAGCAAGAGCGAACAATGCATGAGGACTTCACCTCTCTTTTGTTCTATGTAGTAGTATGAAAAATAGGATAAAAATGCAAGATCCTTTAGTTCTACAAGTGGTAACTCTAGCTCCGCTTCGAATAAATTAATTTGTTATTCTGATTAATAAATTTTAAATTTTCTTAACATTGAAATTTGCAATTGATTAGTATGTAATGTTTTAAGTTCTTTAAGAGTTCATATATGATTTAGAGTTTTTATGAACTAATATATAATTTTGAATAACTTGTTCTTTTGGAGATTAATAGTTTATATAATTATAATTTACAATTTGAACTCCAACTGACCCGTTTGTAATCTAAATTAATTGAATTCCAATTCAATAAGAATAACATTTCACCTGTTGAATGGTGTCATAATTTACAGTTTAACTTCCCAAAGGAGATAAATTCACTTCACTTTTGTATACTGACAAAATTTTAACTCCAATATTATCTATGTTAACAAAAATTGTATATATTTAAAATTATATTTTAGGTACAAATTATGTTATTATTTTTTATATATTTGTTCAATGGTGATTATAAATAAACTTATCATTGAACTGCAATAGTGTCAAAATAAAATTATTAGATTAAAATTGTGTTTAAAATAATTGACTATAAATAAACCAATATATTTAAATTAAGATAATCTTACGGCCCTTTCTAGCAAAAAAATTTAAATAAAATAAATTTATACATTGATCACCATTTGATAAACTGAACTGTAATATATATCATAGTTATGCAATGTATGTTTAAGATTTTGTTGATCTTTTATTTTATAAAATTAATATACTTGATAGATTTCAAAAATATTTGTATTCTATATACAACATAAATCATACCAATACTAACAAACAATTTTACAAAATAAAAAAATCGAAGTTACTTTAAAAATATTTTACATGATAAATATTCGTATTAGAAAGTTGTTAGTAAAAATTAATTATGAAAGCTAATAATTATATGAGTAAAATTATTTAGATAATAAATATATTTTTATTGAAGGATCTTCTTGTAATAATTACTTTTCCAAATTGAAACAGACCATAATGGCATTGACAAAATTAAATATGTAGATGAAAATGATCCATATATTTAATGCACGGATTCAACCAATAAATAGAGAATAATTGGTAAGACTCATTTTAATCAATGTTGCAGAAATCGCTAATCGGGATTAATCGGACGGGCCGAAAATTTTCGAGTAGGGGATTAATCGGGATTAATCGGAATTAATCGATTTGATCTAATCGGACTGAATTTTTATATATATTTCAAATAATATTAACATTTATAACAAAAATATTCAATATCCTAAACTCATAATCTAATAAACACATATAATTTAAAGTTCAAATACATAATTCCAGTTAAAACATAAACGATTTTCAATACATAATTTAAATTAAAATATAATCCAAAAAAACAACACACATCAAAGTCTAAACAAACAACACGTATCAAAGTCCAAACCAAAAACACACAACAAACTCCAAAATAAAAAATTAAATGGGCCGGGCCGGGTGAAAACTAAAGAAAAAGGATGAAAATATAAAATAAAAAAAAGTGGTTGATTTTTTTGGGTTTTGAATGGGTCAGGCCGGAAAATATTAAAATTAAAAACTGAAATTAAAAAAAAGGTGGATTTGGGACTAATCGGGTGAAAAAACGGCCCAAACCGGCCCAAAACGGGCGGCCGATTAATGCAGCCAATTAGGATGTTTTCTGCATGGTGAGTGCCGTTTTCCGATTAATCGGCCAATTAATCCGATTTCTGCAACACTGATTTTAATAGGGACATCTTCATTCTAGATTACGCATTTATATATGAACCGGTTCCATCTAATATTTCTCACACAATGAACAATAACGGGTAAACAAATATATATTAATGAACCCCACAATTTGTTTTTATTAGAAGAAAAAGTTAAACCATAGGATCTTCTACATCATGAAATCAATATATCTTTACTAAATAACTTGATCTATATACCACATGGTCACGTAAAATCCTGCAAAAAATTTTATTAGTGGGGCGTGCAGTCTTTTAGCAAAATTATATCTATTGTCAATTATCTAATGGGTTGCACTTACTGACTTATTAAATGATTTGTTACACATGAGGATGTAAATAAAATTCATAAATAACATTCAAAAAACACGTGTCAGCTATGTAGCAAAATTGAAGAATTGTATATAGGGCAATGCCATATAAAACATACAAATATCAGTAGCATTGCTTTTATATATAGAAGACCAGTCTCTTTAAAATTTTTGCTTATATGTATTTTCTTCTGGCCAAACCCTACAGAAATATTCAGTAGTGAGAGATTGGAGAAAACTATAACCATGAAATAGTATCTAAGGTTTTGTGATAATAAAAGGTTTAACATAACTTTGTTACAATTTCGACTTAAAAAAAATAAAAAATAAAAAAAAAATTCATATTTTTAACTGAAACAAGATTTTCAACAAGTGCATGCATCAATGAACAACCAACAACGGCAGAAACGGAGAGGCTTTTTGTCATTAATGTGTGACTATTATACCTTTTTAGTTCAATTTTTCTGATGAATAAAATTTTCTTAGAAGTTTTTTCACCAATAATTTTCTGAACTAAGAAATTTCTCAATACAAACTTTCAGATTTCTTCCTCCTCAATTCTCAAGTCTTCCTTTCAATTTTGATCCTTTGTTCTTTTCCCACATACTACCTGTAATGTCCAGTTTAATCATGCAACCTAGGGATTCAATAAATTAAAGTATTCTTTAGATTGCATGTGCACATATAAAAGTATTCATGCATCTGATGGGTTTGTGATTGTATTGTGCCAATTAGAAGTGTGAATGCAATCTGATCGTTAGTAAAACAGTCAAAACAGTCCGGACGGAACAGTAAACATGATCTCAAAAGCAGCAAGGCACACAAACATTGAATTCAAGTTTTTTAAATTAAAAACTACCAAGTATGCACAAGCATTCATATCCTACAGCTACTTACGAGTACGCAAAAGCATTCAAATCCTACAGCTCCAGAAACAAAGAATATGTACAAACGCAACTAAAAAAAATAACCAAGCATCCATCCAGATCCCCCCTACAAGCTCTATACATAAAAAATGCTGTTTCAAAGTCAGAAATTAAATTAAAAAATACGAAGAATAAATCAATGGCTGACATCAGAGCCGGCAGAAGAAAGCCCGTCATCCATAGCTTTAGTTATCGGACCGGCCCCACATGACCTCGATACGGATTCAAACAGCTTTTCGATATCTGGTGCAACACGGGTGAAAGGACGGTTCCAGAAACTGTACCTAGGGTTCTACACAACAGACAAAATAAAATGAATTTACTTCAGCTTTAAAAAGAACAAAAAATTGTACAAATTCACTACTTCATTGTATTCTAAATATTATAGTTATTTGCAAACCTTGATCATCTCAATGAAGGTGATGAGAAGTCCCCAAGGATGAGGGCGGTTAACAATCAGACGCTCCAAAAGCACTCTAGTTATTTGTTCCTGTATTAATTCCTGCAAAACAAGTACAAAAAAATGAGAAACAAACAAAGAATGTAAAAGTAATACTTCCATTACTGAAAGACAAAATAAAGGAGGAAATATCATGTATATTACATCCCTCCCAACATAGCTAATATAATCTAGTCTATAACGGAAATAACGAAATTATTAGGGTTTAGGGTTTAGGGTTTAGGAACTCACACTGCTGGCTTCGGCCCAGAGGTAGAGAAGCACAAAGGAGAAATAATGGGTGTGATTATTAGGGTATCTGAGCTGATTACAAATCGCATTGACTAAATAATAACGGCCCTCTGTGTCCAAATTCTTAACTAAACTCTGATAAACGTCCATTGCCGCTCCGACTAGAAATATATCCATCGGGCTGTGAGTCATCTGTTGGGCCGATTGTGACTTGCTCTGTAGTTGTTGTATCGCCTGTGTTTTACAAAATAATTAGGTTATTTGTGTTGTTAAATTACTTCTTTCATTTTGTGTTGTGTTTTGAGTGGAAGTTTACCTGCATGCCAATGTAAAGCACGAGGGAGTTAATGAGAGGAACATTGTAGCGAGTGCCAGCTTGGCTTGCTTCATTTTGAGAGAGCAAGAATTTGTGCTTCAGTTCAGCTAAGAAGGGTGAGTTTTCAGGCCTTGTCTGATTACAAAAAAAATAGTATAAATATCACACAATACTAGATTAAAATGGTAGTTGTTCTAAAGTTCTAAAGTTTTAAAATTTTACCTTGAGATATTCATCAATGTCAGCCTTGAGCTGTTTCGACTTGAGAGCAGCCTCCACATCCGATAGAATCCTCGGTGGCTGTAGTATTTCAGGCAACAGATCAATCTGCATTAAAACAAAAAAAGACATATGATAAATGCTCTCATATATTCTTAACAAATAATAATAATTTCAGTACTACAAGAACAGAAACTTGACCTTAATTAAAGGTAGAGTAGAAGGGTCCAACAACAACAAACAAACATATGATACGTTCTTAAAAATTCATAACAACGAAATAAATATTAGACAAACATGACCTTCAAATTAGGGCTAGAAGTGTTGTGCAACAACAAAAAATAAATATATGATACATTATTAAAAATTCATAACAAGGAAATAAATATTTCTTTTAAAATGACCTTTAAATTGGGGGTGGAAGGGTCAGGCAGCCTCATGTTGCGAGGGAAAGCGCTGAGGATCAAATTACGCAGCTGAATGCACGAAGGAGGAATCACGTCGCAGAAACTGAAGTGAAAGTCGCACAAAAACTCGGGAAAATCGTGTAACAGAACAAGCAGCATTTTCAATACGCCCTTGTACAAAAACACAACCTATACACAAGGAAATATAAAAAAGAAGATCCTAAGAGGAGAAAAATGAAATATTTATATGGTCAATGAAATGAAACTTAGTAAAAGAAGCGAAGGGAAGAGGAGAAAAAAACGAACCGGCTCAGGAATTTCTTTGTTTCTCAAAAAGGGTTCCATGAATTTGAATAAAGCGACCAGTAAATGCTGAAAGTAAGGCCAGCCCTTTGGCGAGTTGACTGTCAGTATCTTTGCCATGAAGTTTCTGTGGCACAGCAACTCAAGCCACGCAAAACTGAAGAATGAGAGAAAAAGTGTCAGGAAAGAAGAATAAAAGATAATAGTGATGATAAGTTTTAAATATTTTTTAAAGGAATTGGGCAAACCTGAATCCTGGGACTCGCTGGGGCTGTAAAGCATGAAGTGCATTTGCAAAACAAGTCAACACCTGAAAAAAGAGAGACGATCAATTAAATAAAAATAAAATGCACAAAAAGTTTTCCTTCAAACACAAAAGCCATTTGGCCGTATGGTAACTCTTTTCCACCTTAAAGAGTATTCTATCTAAGGATTTTGTTTATTTGTTGTATGATTAAGATTTAGTTGATTTGATCTTTGTTTATATATGTCTCTTTTCTCTCTATAACTAATGCATGAAGTTTTACATAGGCAAAATAATTAATGTCCCATAATAAACAAATCAGATATGAATGACTTGAATGTTTATACATGATGCATACCTGTAATTCCTCTTTGTTTGAGAAAAAACCTGATGATTGCTGTAAAAAAGAAAATGCAAGCTATTGTTGTCAAATCGAGATTTGAATCGGGAATCAAAGCTATTACTCAAGGGATCAAATTATCATTCATGGGAGGAGTCAAATAGGGAATCAAAATGATCAATGGGTGAATCGTGAAAAAAGAATTGAACATGGAATCAAATCGAATCATAATAATTCGGTGAATCATGAATTGAGAATCAAATCAAATCAAATAAAAAAGAACCATCCAAATTAATTTCCAACAATGATTACGACATAACACAATAAGTTCCCGATTAGCAATACGGAATCCATAATGCAAATAATATGAGGATGCTTAACAACATGATGTAATCAGAATTTAGAACAAATCACCTTTGTAAATCACATAATTGACTTAAATTCAACAATTCAGTCCTATGATTCTGACTACCTGGAAATTAGCACCATCAAGTTCAGGAGAAATAATGTCCATAAGCCAATTAACAAATAGCCTAAAATACGGTCTTGGATTGAAAGCTGTTTTCTTTTCTTCAGCATCCTTTTGGACAACCCTAACTGTCACAGACAGAAGCTGAAAATGCAAAGAGCAAAGAATTGATGATGTCAAGTAAAAAAAGATTACAAAGCTAATAATCCTTTTAAAGGTTATAGAGCAAATTAACCACCTTCACAAGTAGAAACACTTTATTGGGCATTTGATCCACAGAAGCATACTGAGAGAAGAAAAAAATGTGAGTAAAAAAGAATGTTAAACTAAGCTATAATGAGATATAGAAAAATATCACATGTATAATTACTAAAAATGATCATACCTTGAGAATTATGACGGTAAGTTTAGCATAAGAATCAATTGGGAAATAGGAAATTGGCGGATTTAGATTTGACTGGTTTGGCATAGAACCAGGAGAGACTTGTTCGTTTACTAGAGAATGTGCAACGGATAGTTCCTAGACAAATCAAATAAACATAAAATTAATAAAACAATTACTTTTTAATAGGTCTCAAAAGGCAGGAAACAGATAAAAAAACCAATGACAATTTTCGAAGGGTTAGTATATACAAAAGGATTTCCATACCATTTTTTCTCCAAATTCACTTCTTTTTTATATCTTTATTTTAGATTATTGTACATCATTAAATTGCTCAAGTAACGCATATTATATGCTTTAGTCAAAACTCAAACATCATGTTTCAGAAAGATAACATAAAATGAACCCTAAACAGATAAATGTACAAGGTACTGATATATCGACTTTTGACAAATAGCACCCTAAAGAAAAAAGAAAAACCATAAACTGGTCAAAACAGAAATTATTTTTGAAGTACCATGAGAATACGGAAGAAACGTTCGGTGATGTCATCACCCTTCAAGAGGCCATTCTGTTGAAGCTGAGAGATAAAATGATTATATGCAATATCATTCACAACTGGAAGGTCGCACAGCTGGCACCACTCGGTGAATAACACGGCAACCTATAAAAGAAAGAAAAAAGCGTTATAAATGGAAAAAACAATAAAAAGTATACTTATCAACCCATAGTTTTATAAGAAGTTGCACATTTTGCGGGTTTTCTCTAATTCTAATTTTTTTTTTCAGTTTGATATGACAAGTTCACTATAGAGAAATAAGCTGCATTATATTATATGACAAGTTTACTATAGAGAAATAACACAAGGTAAAAAAAAATGCAAATCTGTTAAATTACCTGATCTTGGAAGCCAGCTGGATCCGGCAAAGAAGCATCACCTGATGAGCCATCATCCTTACGAGTAAGAACCTGCCATTCATAATTAAAAAAAAAAGTATGACTTTTAGAAACTTAAAGAATAATGCCAGATTAGATAATTTCACTGAGAATGAAGCTAGAAGTGACCTTTTTGTCTCTGGATTGTCTGGCCTTTTCTTCCTTAAATGGGGCATTACTGTTCTTCACAATCTCGATCAATCGTTGCAAAGATTCAGGAGAGCCAGGCCTATTTGCAATCTGAAAAGAAGAAACAAAAAACATATATAAATTTTAATTATATAGAGAAAGGTGTAGCAAGAGGTCATGGGTTCAATTTCCGGCAAACACAATATAGCACATATTTAGCAAAGTCTCTCAACCGGGTTGAACATCAAAAAAAATTATATAGAGAAAGATATTTCTTAATGAAATGTAGAAAGGATGCAATAAATACCTTAGACAAAGCATCAACAACATTAAACAGCTCGGAAATGAAAACACCAGATTCTTGAGTAACCAAAGTCTGAACTAGGGAAATAGCAAATTCCGTGGCCGCTTCTGCAATAAAAGGAGAAAAAACTCAAAATAAATTAACATCATTTGTCGTTCTAACTTACATGACTTACTGAAGCTGACTAAATTTGAAATAAAATTATTTACTGAAACTTACTATTCCTTCCACCATCAATAAGCTTGGCCAGATGGAGATTGTATTCACCAAGATTCAGCAATTCAGAACGGATAAGACCAATCGTGATGTCAACATTGAACTTCTTCTCTTCATCTGAGTATATCACCTACATAAGAACAATAATGTGAGCATTATCATAACATAATACTCGTTCAAATGAATAATGAATGAAAATAGAACAAAATATAAGTGATTTTAACAAACAAACATACCCAGCTAGTAAGCTCTTTGACAGCAAGTTTGCACACATCACGTATTGCGACCAAAACCGCAAGGTAAGACGCGACATGAACCCCATTTGATGCATTTTCATACAAGCTTCTAAATACCTATCACAAAAAAATGTACATGTAACAAAACAGAAACAATAGTATTTCACTTCCAATATAGTTTAAAACAAAAAAAAAAAAGAGCACCTTTTGGGCCATAGCTAATGCAGCCTCATCTCTGCTGACACATCTACGTATTATATCAGGCACCTCAGCAACAACCGCCTGTATAGAAATGAATTAATTAAATTTTAATATTCATAAACAAAATTTAATTAATTTAAAAGAGTATTAAGATATGCGAAGGAAAATGAAGAAAGTACCTGAAGTTCTACTTCCCTGCCTTCTTTAGCAATCAAGGATTCCAACTGGAAGACAAAAGACATTTCAAAAAACAAATCATAAACACTAGCGGACTAAAAACTTTCTGAACCAAATAAATCAGCTCATGACTCGCACAACCCTAAATTCAAATAAACAAACTACAATTCTCCCTTTTCAATTCTCATTTGTGTTACCTTTTGTGAAACTTGCAGGTACCGTTCCAATGCATCGCCAGTGCTCAAAGGTTCAGGCGTAATCGTTCCTAATCGGTCCGCAACAACAGGTGTAGGTGAAGGCGGCACAACAATTCCCAAATCCTGTTACAAAATAACCACAAAGTTAGAAAAAATATATGTACCGATTTTGATTAAATGATGTAATTATATACAAATTTTACTTTGGTAACGACAGTTGCAGTTTCCGCAACAGGCAGCTCAGGAGTGGCCACTCTAGTAGCAATTTGAGATGGAATGTTACTACCAGGAGGCAGGTCACTACAGCAAATAGAAAAAATAATATGTTAATAATCAACATTAATCATAATAATAAAGTAGGTACAAAGAGTAAATACATGCGCCATATTTTGAAAATATAATTTGATCCCAATTTATTATGTTCTGTTTAGTATTTTTGTGCTTTGAGCTCCCTACTTTAGTGTAACATCAAAATATGGCCATAAAACAACGACAACCGGTACGATATAACATTTGTACTGGTACATACTGGCTACAAATTGAACTATGACACTTGATATACGTACATAGGAATTTGAGCAGTGATACGATCAAAATCATCGGCCGGCAGTTCCAACGGCTGAGATTGCGCGGCTGAGTAAACCATCTGTGAAGCAGGGTTCGGAGAGTAAGCTCTTGGCGGAACAGAAGCGCCAGCAACATTATTAGCCGCCTGACCAGCGGGCCCAGCATTCGGATTCGGATTCGTTTGCCATACGTTCACAAAGTCCTATACAAAAAACAACACAAAATTCAATCAGTAAGAGATCAACAGTAACACATCATCAAGTAGTTCACCAGCATTACAAAAAAGGGATGAGCGCACCATTAGTCCTTGTACTTTAATTGAGTTGCAAGTTCGTCCCTGTACTACTCATTTAACATGTGGAGTAGATTTGCACTATTTTATGAAATTAAGGGACTGAAAAAGTTATATGTGTAGTACAGGGACTAACTTGCAATTTGCAACCCGATTAAGGTATAGGGACTAACGGTGCATTTATCCCTAAGAAAAAGATATCCACTTTATATTTTTCATTTCTACATTTTTTAGGCAATTATGAGCAAGTCTTTTTTGTAGTTGACCCTACGGATGATTCAAACCTATATTCTAATACACATGGTTGGCCCAACCCATATTTCAATACAGCTGTGCAAATAATAATAATAATAATAATAATAATAATAATAACAATATTTAATACCTCATAGACGTGGAGTTGAGCGTGAGAGAGTTGGCCGGGCTTGGGGCGGAGTGCCTCAGGGACTCGTGCGTACGGGCCCTGAGCATATGTGTACGCGTCGTAGTAAGCTGAGCCCGCCACGTCTCTTTGCTTCCTTAGTTGAGCAAGCGCTAGATTTATTTCCGAATCTATCATATCCACAGACTGCACAGAAAAAAAGATTGTTAGTAGCTTTAGAGGCGATTAAATTTTGACCAAATTTACAAATCTTTTGAGCATTATGTCGTACCTTTTTGGTAGCGACGCTCTCAATCAAGGCGCATCCGAGATCAAGATGGTCGTTGATGAGTATCTGAATGATGTGTTCACTGTTCTCAACGTTCAGAAGTAAGGACCTTAGATGATTTGTTAATGCCACACGTAGTGGTTCCTGCAATAATACTCCATTTGTCAAATAAGTTAAAAAGTACAACAATTTAATGCTCAGAAGAAAAAAGAATGGATTTTAACAAGACCTTGCAAGTGACATGGGCTAAACTGCCAGAAAGAGTGCCAACCATCAAGTGTGCAGCACGAGTTATTATATTGTCATCAGTTTCCAAGGCATAGTCCTTCAGTATGAGAAGAAAAAATTGTTTAGATTTGATTTACTCTTCTCAACTAAATTATGTTAAAAAAATGATATGCAACAAAAAAAGACACCTTTAGAATAATCTCCTTGGTTGTGCGGCTAGCTATGGTAACACTCCTCTGAATAACAGGAGAAACAATCTCTTTCACAGACTTCTCCATTGCAGCTTCAATTATCCTGCAAATTAAACAAAAACATTAATAAAGAATATAGATAATCCAATGAAAAATCAAAATCAAATCAGGGCTCAAAACACAATACCTGTTTAACGGAATCTGAGGACCCACCATAGCAGTGATCTTCGGATTAATTCTGAAGTACGTATCGGCCCGCGGAATCGCTTGCAAGAGCTGCCCAAAATAACAAGCAACGTCATTAATATTTCAATTTACAGACCACGTATATTTTTCCAGCAGAATAAATTTAAAGTGTAAAAAAAGGAAGGAAAAGCAAACCTGGCTGAGCGACAAGGGATTAGGCGATGGGGAAGGAGGAGTGGCTGAGACTTGAGGGATGCCACCATGATTTGTCACCAGCTGGTCAGGCATTATAAGAGCACCCAGCTTCTCTTCTTCCGCCATCGAGCTAGTCGTAAAGTGAATCGGTCCAGCGTACTAAAGGCAAAAAGACAGTTAGTATCTTAAATTATGTAGTTGCGTTTGGCACATAAAAAGTACACAAATGAATTTGGCATGTAATAATAAAACAAAAATGCATGACCAAAAAGCCAACACGGTCTACCGAATATGGCTAATAAAAGAAATAATATTTGCACTATAGACCCTGTCAGGCTTTTTGGTCATGTTGCGTAGCATTTTTTTATAATAAAAACAGGTACAATCACATAAAAACAGGTACTGTCATATACACTAATATATACCTGATTCAGTATGCTTGGTACAGAAGGACGGGTAGAAGCCATACTACTAATATCAGGCGGCAACTCAACATGACTCGCCGCTGACATCATCGCTGATGTGGCGTCCGGCACGACGACAGGCGGGACTGGCTGAGACGCAGCAGCGATCAAGTCTTTATTCGAGAAATCAGGGTTGCCTTCAATCTCGCGGACCCGGTCTTTGATCAGCGAGGCCGGCTTGACTTCCTTCATATCCCATCCAAGATTCTTAAACAAGACCTATAATCAAAACGGACTGAATGGTAAATGAGAAAAATAAAAACAAGATTCTTATTTTGTAAATGAGGTATTATTAAGATAGTGAAAGGACCTCTATGTCAAATTTGAGGTTCATTTTGAGGTTTGGAAGATTGTAGATTTCAACGAGTAAGCTTAGGATGCCCATGGTCCAAGGATTAGGAGGCCGGTAAGCGATACTTGAATTGCACGGTTCCAAAATCTGAAAAAAAAAATGAGAGAAGTTTAGATAAAGTTAAGTCATATGAACTGTAATGAGTGAAAATCTATGGGGTATTAGAATTTTAAATAAGTAAATAATGAACCTTTGAAGTAAACGGAATCACAGCAATCATCAGACCCCTTTCATATGCCTGTCCAGTAGCAAAAATTGAAAATTACCAAGTCAGAAAAACAAAAGACAGAAGAAAATAAAACAAACAAAAAGAATAATCAATCTGTATATAATACCTCTATGATTAAAGCTTTTGGATCTATTTCTTTCGCTCTTAAAGATTGGTTCCTACCAATAGTGAATTTCCCCAGCCAGCTCCCAAGATTTTTGAGCAGCGATCTTTCCTCAGAACTTGATTTTATAAGCTCAGATCTCAAAAGAACCTAAAACCACAAATGGCCAAATAATATTATTATTAATAACATGTGAAAGCTCAATAGTACGGAATTTGGTACATTATATATAAGAGTAAGCAACCAACCTTGCAATTTTCATAAGTGGCTTTCAGTATTTCCTTGTTCAATGCTTTTGAGTTGACTTTGTCAAGGAACTTCAGATATAAATCGTGAAAATTCGGTTCAATGCTCGCTCTGTCATCATAATATACAAAAGAAAAATTATCAGACACAACACATCAACATATAGAAAAGAAATACTAATTAGAGATGAGAGTCATTTGATCCGATGGAAAATGGAAAGTAAAATTCAGGTATTCACTTTAAAGGTAAATGAAAACAATTCCATTCTACTGGTCTCGTTTACTTATTTTATTTGCTTCAAGAAAAAGAAAACAAAACAAAAATCTGGAAAAGAACTTCTCATGTAATCTTCATTTCCCAAACTATAACAAAAAATTCTTCTTTTTTTGCACAGAAACAAAGCTTAGAAACAATTTCATCTTTTTTTATCACGCACCTTTTCATGACCATATACTGAGCGAACCAAGGGAAGTACTGTTCAGGTAGCACATCACTAAATTCCTTCGCCTTGGACTCCATATTCACCACCGACGTATTATTAATCATGAACAGAATCTTGTCCTGGACTTCTGACGGTGGGGTCTACACGAAACAACACCAACACAAATTAGTTGAAATATACTCAATATAGTCAGAATGTCAATGTAACAACTAGTAAGTCAGCCAAAAATGTCAAAGTAAGAACTAGTAAGATCTTTAGGTCGAAATGGTACTGAAAAAGTAGTACCTCAATAGGTGTGTCTCTTCTTTCAGCAGCCGCAACAAGTGTTTCGATGTTTAAAGCGGAACCGAAACCAGAGGAAGTCTGTCTAAGCACACCTGTATCAGATAAAACAGTAAAGAAGCTCGTATATCATTCTATGAAATGATTTGAGGGACCAAATGAAGAAAAAAAAGATGTGAAATATAAACCTGATGTGGCTAAAGTTCGAGGCCGTGAGTAAGGGGCAGCGGAAGATCCGGAAGATGAGGATGCGAGCAAAGATTGAGTAACAGGAGGCTGAAATAATAAAGTAAATTTTTACTTGTTATATTAAAAATTGATACAGCTTTGATCATGAGTCGAAATATGATCTTTTCGTTTTCTAGTGCTCCTAACTAAAAAGGCTCAATATAGCGGCTTTTTAATCATTTTATAAGATTTTGCTTGTTATATGTGAATACTTATACAATAAGTTAATAAAACTCAGAGAAAATTTTATGGATGCCCTAAAAGGTATAGAGGGATATAATATCATATATTATATACCACTGATCCTCTTTTCTCCCTCATTTATGTAGAGAAAAAGAACAAGAGGATATTTTTCATGCTTTATAGGTGATGCCACTCAATCTTGCTTAGTCTTCAAGCAATTTCAAATTAGAAAGATTATAAGAAAGGAAGAAGGTTTCTTACGAAAGATCATAAAAAATTTACATATTACTATGTATTTTTCCATTTCCTGTTTTATATTTTATATTAGGAATTATTTTATGATAAAGCTTAGAATTTAGGAAAGTGTCTTTTGGCAACAACCCTCAACCCTCCCCTATATTCAGGGTCCATTGTCTATGTCGAGTTGTCTACTATAAGAGACACAAGTCAATTAATAATAAAGTTATTTCTTTAGTCAACTGTTACTCCTCTTTCTACCATGTCTCCCCTTCATTCCTATGTTTTCTAAACTGTACCAACACCTCCATAAGAAAATAAGAAAATGAGTTCGCACAACTTACTTTAGGAATGCTCGGTGCAGGATCAGTGGGCCCGCCAGCTGTAACCACTGCTTGATTGACACTAGAACTCTGAGGTTTGCTCTGATTGGTCGGAACAGGTGGCACTGACGTGGTGCTCTTCAGAAAACCTTGAGGAGGAGGCACAGCAGGCCTCTGTTGCTGCTGGATCTGGAAAGATGAAACTTGCCGCCCAAGTTGAGACGGCACGGTACCTGGCAACTGCCACGATGCTTCTCCCCCCTGTTAAAAACATCAAAATTATAATAAAAGGTTAAAAAATCAATAAACAATACAAAAAGTCTGCTGCGATATTAATTTGGGTAAATGCACTGTGTGTCTATACTTTAGTCAGGTTGCAAGTTGGTCCCTGTACTATCCATTTAACTTTTCTAAAAATTATTAAAAGATTAACCATGCACTAGTTTACAGAGTACAGGGACCAAAGTTAAATGGATAGTACAATGACTAACTTGCAACCCATTTAAAAGTACAGGAACTAACCATGCATTTATCCCTATCAATTTTATGTGAATTAACAGTTTCATACCTCGATGGATTCCATTGAAGTAACATGTTGGTCCATGGAGAGAGACTGGGCCCCATTGATCGGCTCGTTCTGACTGGACGAAACCCTAGCGAGGGTCCGCTCGATCACGGCGACCAGGTCAGCATGGGTCCCACGTAGATGAGAGATTTGGAGTATGTGGTTGCAGTACTGGGGCCACTCCACCAGCCGGTCCATGAATTGTTCCAATGCCTTCGTGCCAAACATAAACATCTGTAGACAAAGAAGAAAGAGAACGTTTCCATTGGCCCTCAAAGAGTAGAATAAAGTTTAATGTGAAGATAAAATATTCACAAGCTATGACCAAAAGGTCGTTACATAACCCAAATATTATCATGTACAGTATGCATGGCATTTCCTATGTTTTGTGGGGGGTAACTTGTAAAATTTCTAGCTTTTCACGGGTATGCAAGATATTTTACGGTTTTGCAAGAGTTTTCTTTTTGTAAGAATGTTGACTAACTAAACCTTTGAGTCAACAGATTTACGCAAGGCATCAAGAACACCACGTAGAGCGATTCCCAGAGCGAGATGCGTCACGAGCTGATGCTTTATAAGAGAACCTAGAATCAAACATCAACATATCAATACATGTAAAAATGAACCTAGTGTGCTAGTTAATTTACTATAACTGATTAAATAGATTGTAATTTCATTTTATCCATGCAATTTTAAATTTAGAAAAAGAAATCGAAGACGTAAATTTAATGATATTATTGTACAAGCACTCACCAAAGAGAACCGCAGCATACTTCAGTTGCTTATCAGGGTACCTAGGAAAGAACTTGTATTCTTCAAATAGATTTGCAATCATGCAGTTGAATATCAAGTTCTCCCTGTTCAAAAAGAAACATTAATCAAACATTAGGAAAAACAAACATTACTAAATGTATGCGTGAATTGCAAAACCCGATATAAGCTAAAGCTAAACCCTGAAGGACAAAAACATAAAAAAAACAATATTTTCTTTCGAAAAGCTTTTGTAACTAATCATATCTAGAATTCCGGTCCAATGTTAGGAATTAAACCACAGATTCCTATTCTATCACAAGTAGTTCCAATTTTGTAACAGTCTGAAACAACAAAGAACCAATCACGAAAAACAAACTCAACTCATCATCAACAATGTGCCCCATTTATCATTTTTAAGTATAATCAAAACCATTTTAGTTTATCATTACCTTTTGACAGAGGATTCCTTGAAGCCGGTGAGCATCTGAATCATCTGCTCAATATTAATCTGGCCAGCAAACATTTGCTGAAAGTACGAGTTAGCTTCCGCCTCCACATCCTCTGAGACGGCCTCTTGCCCGGCCGCCACATCAGCGCCAGCCGCCACATCAGCGCCCGTTTGATTGGTCGAAACATACAGCCTGCTTAGCTGGCTGTTTATTTCCTCTGACAGTTGGTCCGAGATGTGCTGCACTGAATGAGACTGCCAAACCTGTGGGAATTATAATGATCAATTAGCTTGTTAAATATTTAATATTGTGTTTTAGTAGGAGTTTGGGATAAAAAACGGAAAGGTGATGATAACAAGGAATTATTAGATATTACTGACTATAGTTGTAGCAATAATGTGAATTTAAAGACTTAATCTGATTTAGTTTTCAAAGCTGGGAATTTCTATTTGACTTGTAAGAGGTATTATGTGATATTAAAAAATAATAAAAAAAGAACCTTCAGAAAAGTGGGGCCAGATTCCTTGTAGCTATTCAAAACAGTAATTTGAGCACTATCAGAACTGTCTGACGCCTCGTCAGAGGTAGAAAAGGCCTCTTTCAAAAACTTGACACACTCCTAAAATTCCAAAAGAAATCATACAGAAAATCAAAATCAGCAGAACAAAGTTATAAGGGCATATTAATTAGTTAAAGGGATAAATTATCATTATTGTTATTGTTTTTATTACCTCAGAAAAGACATCTTTGTGTAGCACCAAATTATCGGTTAACCACTTCTCAAGATTGAACTGATCCTTGTGTGAGGCAACAGAAGCCAATCTAACACTAAAAGAAAATGGCAGCACGTCAAGTACCACTGATAGAATCTGTTCACAAAAAGAGAGCGTTAAAAGTCAGACAAGAATTTACCCAAAAGGTCAAAACCAACTAATAACCTTTTTTGTATGCCAAATAGAAAATCATTGATACCTTTACGTCATTGCACACAGTGCAGATTCTAAGTAAACAGCTAGGATCAGTATGAGTCTCAATAAATCCCTTAATAACCATCTGTGGATTGATTTTCCAAAGACAGCCAATCACATTGAGCTTTGAAGAATCCCTTAATACCACAGGAAATAAGCGAAACAGTATTTCATCTTGAATGAGATTATATGCAGTCTGTGGAAAGAAAACAAAAAAAAAGTATATAATTTGCATTTCAATCCTCATAAACAATAAATTCAAATTACAAGGGAAAAAACAGTACCTTTATTTGGCTAATTCCTAGTAGTAAAACATCAGCACAATGTTCAATGGGGTAAGTAAGAATCTTTTTCACTGAGTTAGCATGACCTCGCTCTGCCAGCTGGCACAGAGCTTCTAGAAGATCCAGAGAGAACCAGGCCTGGTTTCCTTGCTTCAGATTTGCCACCTCAGAAAATCCCTAGAAGAAACAAAAAAGTAAAGAAAAAAATTCATTACCGATACAAAAGGCAAATAACACATTTTTCATAATATTAAGAAAAAGTAATAAATAACAAATAAATTTATTTACCAGCTGATGTGAGCTATGAGCAAATGTGAATACATCAGGCATTGCAGTAACCGCGTATTTTAAGAATGATAATTGGCCTTCTGTATTCTTCCATACGGATCCACAAACAGCATCAAGTGGGAAAGGATTCTGCACGACAGAATCTTTTGTTAAAAATACATACTAAAAAAGTTAAATGCTAGGAAATTTTTATGTAAGCCCCTTACAAACTTCAAAAAACGTGTTATGTAGAGAGAAAGTAAAGAAATATTGCATGGTTTCACAATAAAATGGACCATTCTATAATTTTGTTTAATTAACGGACCTAAAAGTAAATTTCGTACGAACCTGGCAGGCACGAGTATATATCGACATGAGAAAATTGAAAGCCGACTCGTCCGGTACAAAGAATCCCTCATGGTCAAGATTCTCCATTACATTCTTCCAGTTCGTGTTAGGCGCCTGTATTATCAAAGTACAAAAAAAATGAACAGTAATGTCAAAAAACAATACAGAAATAATGAAATAATTCGAACTCTAAAACCGCCAACAGAAGTTAAGAAGATATATCACACCCATGCCCTCAACATTAACAACATAATTAAAAACAATACAAAAGAGATTTAGTCTCACCATTTGCTTAACAGAATCGACAAAAACAGCAACATCCCACGTATCCAACTTCTCCAACTCACAACTCAAGCTGCTTCCAAGCACAGATAGAACAATCGAAAAAGCACTGGTACCGTCTTCCAAACCGGTACGGGACCTGACCATCGTACCGACCAACTTAGAGACCGTCGTATCGTTCAGAGGCTCGAACAGAGAGAGAGCGAACTTGCAGTGATCTATGCTAGCCATGCAAGCATAGCCGAATTCTGCTAGGATATTAGCTGATGTTGTTTCTCTCTCTATTTCAGCTAAGTAGGTCTCTAAGCCAGCATTCGATTTGCTCACAAACTGCTCCCAGTTCCTAAAAGTACCAAAAACAAAATTAAATATTGGCTTCAAGTGAAAGAGGAGAGAAAAATATGAGTTTATACCTTAGATGGCTGTCAGAATAAGTGTTAGTTTTCATATCAAAGGACGGTAAGGAAAAGGGGCTGTCGTTTGATTCCCAAAGAGAAAGGACTTTTGTGAAGGTCTCAATATGTTTCGCGAGACCCTCGTTTTGGAGCAGAAACACAGCAATCTCTTGAATCCACTCGTTCGACAGGGCAGGAGAAGGATTCTCACAGAACGCCTCGATCTGCGCTATGCAGAAATTTTGCCCTAAAAACATAAACAAATAATCAATCATTCTTAAATAACTTCAATTCTTATATGATATGGTCATAGCAACAATATGTAAAAAGTTAGATAATCTGCATGCTTGAATTTGCAAATTAATTTCACAGCTGAAAATAGACAAGATACACCTTGAGCATCATCAGGAAAATACAATTGGAGATGCAAAAGCTTTCTCATGGAATAATAATAATGTCAAGAGCTTGTGTATCTTTATTTCAAAACGTATCAGTAAAAACATTAGGATCTTAACACAAAAGCAGAATAGTTTTCTTTTTCTTTACCTCTGAGCCTCAGCTCGAGATTGTCAGAGTCAAACAAGGCCAGGCTGGCGCCGATTTTCTCAGGCCCAGTCAGCTTAAGCGCGCTTGAAAGCTCTTCTAAAAATCGGTCATTGATTTGCACGGCTTTCAGTGCCTCACAGAACATGGAGCTGAAACAGGGCTTTTCGAGCAGGAATTTGAATACTCGGGATAAGAGATCCCGCTTCAGTTGTTGGGATTCGGCTCCAGTTGGTTTGGACTGCTCGAAACACGCCTTGAGGAGTAACGTGAAGGCGTCCGATTCTGAGTCTGACAACTGGAGATCAATTAAAAGAGAGAAGATTTACCAAAGTGTGGATTTTGAAATAATTGGGAATAGATACGGCATAAACACTCAGTAAATTATGAAATGAAGAGAACTTTTCACAAATAGAACACTCAATTAACAGACTTATTTATTACGAGATATGAATAAACATTTAAAGTGTGATAGGAATGAAAAAGAAAGGAAGCATCTGGATGGTGACTGTGAAAGTAACATAAAAAAATCTCACAGATTGACAAATATCACAGTATATGAAATGTAGGAGGATTCTAAGCAAAAACATGAGATTTGAATACTAGTAGGATTTGTCGTACTTCACTATGACTAATTAGCTTACTATAAAAGATGGCACAAATTCAAGCAACCAATCAGAACAACATAACACTAAGCAAACCCAATTTAGAGGAACCAGTGGCAGATCTTGTAAATTATATACAGTCAGTCATGTGGTAACAAAAAAGCATCATCGATAACAACAAGATAACAAAAAGAAGCTGGGTTTTCTAAAATTCAACTAATTGTTAGACTATGGTCTCTTTCCAATCGTCAGAAATTGAAGCCCTAATCAGAATTGATCATAACAAAGTTCAAATAAGAACACAAATTTCAGTAACAAATAGCTGGAAAAACCACAGTAAAAAAACCCTAATGACGGATTTTAGGAAAGAAAAAGAACAACAAAACAAGGATTGATGGTACTCACGAAGCCAACTTAGGAAACAAAAATACCAGATCAGACAGAAGCTAATACCGTGACAAATCCAGGTTCAGTTCAGCACAAACAAGACAAGAAAAACAAAAGAATCTTAAGTAGATTAGTAGTAAATCTCTACCTGACATAGCTCGGTGAAGATCGAATCAGAATTGGAATCGGCGGCAGCGTCGAGCAGAAGGCGAATTCGGGCTTCGATCGCGGCGGTCGAAAGCGGAATCATTGCGGAAACTGAGTCGGAGACAATCGCTTGCAGGGTTTTGAGAGCGAGAGAGATTTGGGGCAGAAAAAGAGGGTTAAAGAAGAGCAGCAGTGTAAAACGGCGAGGAACGAGAGTACGCACTGTTACGGGTTGGGTTGGGTTGGGTTGGGCTGGGCTGGGCTCTATTGGATTTGGAGTATGGATCCCGCTTCTCTAGAATGCTTTTTCGGTAGAATTTTGCAATGATTCAATTGTGAATAATTAACAGGCCGGCACCAGCTATAGGCCCAATAGGCCTGGGTTTGGGACTTGAAATATTTAGGGGCTCTAAATATATATATATTCCTATATATATCATATATATGTATATCAAAATATAAAGAGTAAAACACAACCTAGCCCAATCTGCAGCCCAACATTAGTCTTCTTTCTTTTGTTCAAGCTAGCTCTCATTCACTGAACACATGACTTCGCCAGTCTCCGTCTCTCGACGCCTCCAGTCAGATCGTGATCGCCGGTTTCCGTTTCTCCACTCTAAGTCTCCTCTCCCTCCCTCTTCTATCTCGTCTGAAATCGCCTCATGTCCCTTCCTCTTCTACCTCGTCTGAAATCTCATGAAAATTGAAGAAACTGGTATTTTCCTTTCTAATACTAAATTATGTTTTTTTTACGAGATTTCCCTTTCTAATACTTAAAAGGAGCTACCCATATTCTTACAATTCTTTCTATTTTCATTTTTCGTTTCTCTATTTGTTTTGATTAATACGCAGAGGTCTTAGCTTTTTCCTTAGATTCTTGCTCATTTGATTGTACAAATGAAAACATTGTACAAGCCTTCTATTTTGTTTATCAAATATCCCTATAGGCTAGTGCCTACAACTACAATTAAAAAAACAAATTCTGATTTTCTTTATTCTGAAAAATTAGGTTGTTCTGAGATTCAGTATTAACTAGATTAGTTATTAGGTTAATTGCTAACTTAGATTTTTAGGATTATTACTTATTAGGTTGATTTTGTTGAAAAAGTGTGGTTAAGGTTTTTTGTTATTAGGATTATTAGGTTGATTTTGTTACAAAATTATGATTAGAATTTTTAGGTTTATAAAATTGTTTGACTTTTTGAAGAAATTTTCTTGTCTAAATTGTGATTATCTTTACTAAATTGGTATTTTTATTTCGAGTTATTGTTCTATACCCTTTTGTTTTGATGATGTTGCACAAAGTGCAATATCGTTAGCTAAAAAGTCAATTACTCTTCTTCCGACCGACCTTAGAATTATTAGATTATTATCTGGTATTAAGCCTATTATTAGTTTTAGTTGTTGGAATTAGTTATTATAATATTTGCTTTATAAAAAGTGGAAATTAAGTTTTTTCAAGTTTTAGTTTTAATTTATTTTTGTTAATTTTAGTTAGTTACATCATGCCTTCATCTGAGTATCAAAAAAGGAAAATGAGATATCGAAATGATGCACTATCAATATACAAAAAGAGGCGTTTGAAAATTTTGTTTAGGGGTCATTTTTGAAAATTAGCCTTAGGGCCCCAAAAACATGGGGCCGGCCCTAATAGTTAATTAGGATAATGTTCGCGTTACGCTACGAATATTTTCATTCTAGTACATAATTAGATTAGTTTTCCGTGCTATATCTTCGATTTCGTGAAATACTTAGATCAAAATATTTTTATTTTGTTGAGAACCATATTATATTAATTTATGTACAAAGTTTCATTAATAACATGTGAAATCTTTATTCACGTGGTGTACTTGTACATAATTTTGACAACTAAAAAAAAATCAACAATGAGAATATGAATTAATATTTTAAGGAAATTGATCAAATATTAATTTATGTACAAAGTTTCCTTATTTATTTTTCTTATATAGCTTATTCTCTTCTACAAAAGTAATGTCTCTATCATTAATTTATGTCTCTTATCTATTTTTCATTTTTTATTTATTTCAATATATAATAGATTAACTTACAATTATAAAATTACACAAGGCTCTCCATAACTTTTCAAAAAAAAATTATAAAAATTAAAATAATATGCAAATTAATTCATAACACGTAAAAAAATATAGAAAACTTATGTAGAGTAAGTTTAATATCTTTTTAGACATAAATTTGTATTACATTATGAGATATTGTATCATATCTAATTTTGTAATGACAAATAACTTTATTTAATAAATTATGTTATTATAAATTAATTATACAAATAACAACTTAATGGAAAGAAAAAAAATATTTTTTTAATAAGGCACTATGAATTAATCTTTATAATCTCAACTTAAAGCTTATTTTGAGTTGTTCTTTGAAATTAGGTTGTATTTTTATATATTACATTTAGAAAAATATATAAGTTATAATATTCTTAGATGGAGCTCGAAAAAAGAAAAAAATGAGACAATTTATTTCGAAGATTAGTAGAAGTACCAAAAGATTTAGTCAAAGATGTTTCATTTTTTCGACAAAAAAGAGAAAAAATACTTAGTTAACCAACATTTTAATGATATTTAACAATATGTTTAAAGAAAAATATAATGTTATATATTGAGAAAAAATATTGTGTTATAATATAGGAAAATATAACATGAATCATTTTCTTTAAATGATATTATCGTTAATTTTCTCAATGATGATCTTATTAAACTGCTAAACTGATGTGCAATAATTATATACTTTATGAATAAATGAATCACACATCTATTATTGAAATGTAATATATCAATTAATGTAATTTATTTCTTAATATATTATTTTCTTGTAGTGATAACCAAGAACTTGTTGGTTCTTACCAAATCAAAAATATAATACAAAAAATGACAATCTAATTAAGTATATGATTATATATTAATAACCACACATATTAATATAAAATATCAAGAAACTTGAGATGTTAAATGATAAAATTTGAGAAAAATTTCGATCGGACGACACAGAGAAATTTGATGGCATGTTTCAGTGAGTAAATGAATGGCTAAGATTTGACCCAAAAAAATGATCGAACAGTTGAGATAAAAATGATGATGCGGTATTTTGAAGAGTCTCAAAAGTAGATAAAAAATAAGGGGTTGTAGTTTTTTAAGGATTACAAAGAATGTATAACCTTAAAGAGAAACGAAATTACATACAACTAAATTAAATGCGATGATGTATGATCATAAATTAAACTACATAATAGTTCAAGAATAAAATATTATTAATAATGTCAGCTACCATTTCAATATTCAGTTCGAATCTTTCTGAGCCTGAAAGCCAACTTCTGAGGAAATTATTTTGATATTTTATGAATGCCCCCATGTATGATTACTTGAGGGGCTTTAAGGCAAATTTTAATAATTTGAGGGCTTTGAGGTGTAAATTTCATTTACTAATTGTAATTACTTGACGGCTTTGAGGCATAAATTGTAAATACTTGAGGGACTATAACTATAAGGCATAATTTTCATTTACTCGAGGGCTTTGAGGCAAAAAAAAAATTTAGTTACTTGAGGGCTATAAGGCATAATTTTCATTTACTTGATGGCGGCAAAACAAATTTTATATACTTGAGAGTCTTTGAGGCATAATTTTTCATTTATTTGATGGCTTTGATGCATAAAAAATTTTAATTACTTGAGGGGCTTTAAGGAAACTTTTAATAATTTGAGAGCTTTGAGGTGTAAATTTTCATTTACTAATTTTGATTACTTGATGGATTTTGAGGCATGAATTGCAAATACTTGAGGAACTATAAGGCATAATTTTCATTTACTTGAGGGCTTTTATGCATAATTTTTTTTAGTTACTTGAGGGGCTATAAGGCATAATTTTCATTTATTTGATGGTGGCAAAAAAAATTTATATACTTGAGGGGTTTTGAGGCATAATTTTTCATTTACTTGATGGTTTTGAGGCATAAATTTTTTTAATTACTTGAGGGGCTTTAAGGCATAATTTTACATTTACTTGAAATATTTGAGGCATAAAAAAAATTAAATACTTTTAAGACTTGGGCATAATTTTCGTTTACATGAGGGCTTTGGGGCATAATGTTTAGTTTCTTGAGGGCTTTGCGGCATAAATTTTACTTGAGTAAAATTGTGTGATGCCTCAAAGGAAAGGTGCCACCTAATAATTTTACGGTCGTATCACCCTCTCTCTCTCCCCTCTTGGCAAGCAGTAGCACATAGACCAAATTGTGATTCTGTTTTAGTATTGAGATTGAAATTGCATACATATTTCAACCAGTACTTAATCAATGTGGAGTATTGTATTTGTTAGTTTTAATCTTAAAAAATATATAAATAATAATAAGATAATTGAATTAGAATAATAAATAGATAATCATATATAAAACGAGAGCTGGCCTGATGTAGCCGTGAGATCGTTGCCTCGACTGCTCTGAAGAAGAATTACGCCCTCAAGTGCAGGATTAATCGTTGATTCTACCTCCAAGGTTCTACACCCCGAGAGCCCTCAAACGCACGCCGGTAACACTGTAGCGGAGTGGATGAACTTTACTTCGAAGAAAGCGAAGTTGTACACCAAATTCTTCGAATGTCAAGTAGTAGGTCGAAAAGAATAAAAGATAATTATTTGTTTTTCTATTATGAGGAAGATTTATGTATAAGGAGGAGAGGAGTAAGAAGCAAGATATTTTTCCATTTGATCATATTCCATATATATTAACCAGTGGAATTTGAATGGCCCAATACATGTGAAAATAAATCTCATTAATGCACGAATTCATTTTCATTGATGAGGCATGTAACTTTCTCTCCAAGAATAAATCTCTACAGTTTCACATTTTTATCATTTCAATTAAATATATGGATCCATATAACTTAGAATGAATGAAATCCAACCATTAATTTTGTGAATCAAATGGACGGTTGGATTTTGTTCTAATTACTTGATACATGTTAATACATATATCAGTTTTAAAATTTAAACAATATTATTTTTTATAAAATAATATAGCATTCCCCCTCAAATTTTAAAACTATAATATACTATTTCTTTCTTTCTTCCTATACTTAACATCTATTATGCATCGTAATGAGTAAACATACGTTTTTAAACTCATACTTAGTGATGGATATATACGATCAAGATTTGCATGGTAAACGTACGTTTTTGAACCAGAAATCTTGTACCGATTTTCTATAAACACACACATAATAGGAAAAAAAAATTTGGTGCTTTGCAGGTGTGCGCTATTTATGCCCATGCGCTAACCTTAATTATCATGAGAATGCTTTAGGATTCAGCCCTTGTGGCCACACGACGATTCTCACTTAGGTAATTCCATTCTAGGGTATACGGCGAGGAAATATACCCCAAATCCAATATGTATAAATATTGATTTTAATCATTTATTTATTATGAAAGAATTTTCTTTTCTTTTCCTTTTTTTTTCAGAATTATTAAGAACTAGTGTTCAATCTAACCATCACCTTGAAACATTTCACCATAGAGATGAACAAAGACATTACAGTCTATTATAGTGTTTCTAAGTGCCAAATCAGCAGTTTCGTTTAACCTTTGAACCAATTGTCCAGACTAGCCGGCCACAATGGTAGGGGCCCCACTGCTGTGATTGCTATACGGGCTTAATACCCATCCCCCTCGATGACTACAACAAATATATTTTGTTGTTTTGATCAGTCAAATTTCTGACCTTTATGCTAAAATTTATTGACGTCATTTTTTATTTAATTTTTCCTACGGTTTAATATTAAATAATAATTAATTTTATTTTATTTTATTTAGTGATTCATAACAAGAATCACTAGCATCTGTTTGGAGATGCTTTTAAGATGAATTTGATCCTTGAGTAACATGAACATTTTCATTTACTAATCAATCAATAACGTTATTTACTGATTATACAATTCTGTTTATAGACTATGTTAATTAATGTGACCCTCAATTATATTATATATATTTTTTATTAAACAGAGAGATGAATGAGTAAAGAGAATTCAACTCTTTAGTAAAACTTGTCTCATAAAATAGCAATTGCAATTTTTTTTTAATTTAATTTTAATGGATAATATTCAATATCGAATGGTATTTAACCATCATATATATATATGATATTCATTTTATTTATTGGTATAAATATTTAACATATCTCTCATTGAATTATCATTAAATTCTAGATACCATTTTCTACAAATAAAAAAATGTAAAATATAAAGGATTTGATTTTATCAATCAATATTGAGTATGCATACTTTTCTTAATTTGTTTATTTTATTATAATTAAAAATAATTGGATAATAAAATATCCCCCTCTATTTGGGACGAATAAATGGGTCACATGATTCCTATGTAAATAGGAAGCTCCTTTTAATATGACATATTATCATGCATAATTTATATATTTGTTATATATAACAGCAAACTTGAACTCATAGGTTCAAATTATGTCAAGTCAAGTTGATCTAACTAAGATCTAATTTACACAAAACAATATCATGTATGATGAAACAACCGGAGAATAATCATGTATCATTTATTTTATTTTGTAAAGCTTCTGATATATTTTGTCTTAAAAGCAAATATTGTTCTTCAATTAAGTATAGTCAAGTTTTTTAAAGTGACAAAAATGAACTCTCTGGTCATAATATAACAAACTTGACAATTCAAATTTAGAGACCATCTTAAAACGAATGGTTGTAAAGTTTGACCAAGTAGTATTAATTTTCTTTGTAAATGCATCTGATCAATGTAGCATTTCACAAATAAGGGATTATAAATTGAAGAATAATAAAGCTAAGTTTATTTCATAAACAGAGACAAGAATTTTAAACTCCAAAGAAACTTACTCAACACTAATAAGTCTTACTTGGTTATTACAACCTTTATTGAATTCAAAATAAAACAGCCTCTTCTACATCAGAAAAGAAGGGCACTAACTAAATATATTCATCAACTAAATTTATTAATTATCAAAACATAAACAACACATAATGCCAGTGTCTCATGAAGATGACCTAGCTGTAGAACTTGTGTCGATTACATTGCCTCCACATCAGTCCTTATAACCGTATCATTTGCCTCAATGATATTTGCTTGAGACGCCAATCCACGAAGAGGTTCGGTCTTTTGCTTGAAACATGTGTCAGACATGTGGTTCGTCAGTCCACACACAAAATAAAATTTTCCTTCCTTGTCTTTTGATCTTTGGCCACTATTAGGATAAGACTTATGTAACGACGGTATGTTTTTAAAATTCCTTCCATTAGGTTTAAATTTGCTGCTTCCTTTATTTTTATAAAAGAATTATTGGAGGGATTATGCCTAATTTGGGTTAGGTTGGCATTAGCAATTTGTTCCCCATTTGATTTACGATTCTTAGTCCTGTGTTGATCTTCAACACGAATAGAATTTAAAACTTGGGCAAAATTTAAGTCGCCTTGTTTTTGAATTTGACTCTTGGCAAAATTGTTCCAAGAGGGAAGCAACTTATCTAGAATGCTAGAAACTTTAAACTCTTCAGATAACTTGGTTTCACCCACTTGAATTTTTCTGAGTTCTTAAAATTGGTGAAGTTGAAGGTTTATCGATTTATCGTCCACCATAGAAAACCTAAGGAAAGATGACACATTAAACCTTTCAACACCAGAATCATCTAGACCGTATTCAGATTCAAAGGCATTCCAAATTTCTTTAGCACTATTTAAATTTAGATATAGATCGTAAAGAGTATTAGAAAGGGCACTAAGAATATGACATTTGCAATGATAATCTAACTCTTCAAAAGTTTTATAAACTGGATGAGTGAAAGAAATTTTATCAGAGGAATCGGTGGTAGTTTTGGTTTTACCATCATCAATGGGAGTTTTGCCTTGATCATCTGTAGCATTTTTGGTACTATTGTCATCGCTATCTCCGATGGAGACAACGTCTGAGGGGTTAAGACCCGGTTCTATAGCTACCCACAAGCCAAGTGTAGTGAGCCAGAATTGCATTTGACTTTGCCAACGCTTGAAACATGTACCATTAAATTTATCAGGTTTAAAACTGACAAGGTCATCCCTAGTGGCCATGATAAAAAAAACCCAGCAAAAGAATAAGCAGAAATGTAAATCTGAAATTCATAATAAAGCAAAATTAATTAGTAGTTGAAGCTTGTAATAACTGTTATATCCAAATAAAATATTTGATATAAATATCAATCTAATGAAATAATAATGTAAAATAATTTACAAAGAGCAGATCGGGTAATTTAATTATTCATGCTTCGTAAACAGATCTAACGAAATGAAAATAACTTGTTTTGTGGCTTTTATTATTTGACTAACAAGTTTCTGACTTTAGGAATGAACAATTATATTTCATTCACAGATTGAATTAAATAATATGATCATGACAGATCTATAAGATAATATGAACATTCATACATGAAAGCAATAAAATAATATGATCATTACAGATCTATTAAAATTTGGTAATGGTCAGTAGACCAGTGGTCAACGAAATAAGCAAGCTTAAATAAGCTTGTAATAATGACCATAATTTTGTAATAAAATTTATAATGTTGAAACTTATAATAAGTGATGAATTTCACGTATAAAATTTATTTGACAATTCAAATGTTCTGACTTGAAAAACAGTTGGTTCACTAACAAGACTAATTCTCCTTTAGATTGTTAGTTTTAATCTTAAAAAAATATAAATAATAATAAGATAATTGAATTAGAATAATAAATAGATAACCATATATAAAACGAGAGCTGGCCTGATGTAGCCGTGAGATCGTTGCCTCGACTGCTCTAAAGGAGAACTACGCCCTCAAGTGCAGAGTTAATCGTTGATTCTACCTCCAAGGTTCTATAGCTCAAGAGCTCTCGAACCCACGCCGGTAGCACTGTAGCGAGTGGATGAACTTCGCTTCGAAGAAAGTGAAGTCGTACACCAAATTCTTCGAATGTCAAGCAGTAGGTCGAAGAGAATAAAAGATAATTATTTGTTTTTCTATTATGAGGAAGATTTCTGTATAAGAAGGAGAGGAGTAAGAGGCAAGATATTTTTCCATTTGATCATATTCCATATATATCAACCAGTGGAATTTGAATGGCCCAATACATGAGAAAATAAATCTCATTAATGCACGAATTCATTTTCATTGATGAGGCCATGTAACTTGCTCTCCAAGAATAAATCTCTATTAACATATTTGTAACAGTTTCACATTTTTATCATTTCAATTAAATATATGGATCTATATAACTTAGAATGAATGAAATCCAACCATTAATTTTGTGAATCAAATGTACGGTTGGATTTTGTTCTAATTACTTGATACATATTAATACATATATCAGTTTTAAAATTTAAACAATATTATTTTTTATAAAATAATATAACAGTATTATTATAATATGACTAGACCAAGAGGCAACTGATCATTTTTCAGTACTTGAGGGACTAAATTCTCTCTCTCTCTCTCTCTCTCTCTCTCTCTCTCTCATAGTACAAAAATTATGAAATTGGGCCCTTAATGGGAAATATGGATGAACCATGTGTGCTTATTATATCTTGTTCCCTCTAATCTGGTTTCTTAACTATATTGTGCTTTATTTTCTTTGTTAAGGAAATGAATAATGAGTGGTTTATTCTCTCTGAGGAAATGCTTTATTCTCTCTCATTACATGTCTTAGTTTGGAGTGCGAATCTTCTGCTGTCGTAAACATCAGGCATCCGTGCTGCAAGCAATCCGGACCATCCATTCCATTGGCTCCACTCAAGTTTGAAATGAAGGAAAAAGCTTTTAACGGATGGGGCAAACTCCATCTCATGGGTCCCATCTTAAATAGATGAAACAAGAAAGAAATTCTGCCCTTCGTGCAAATAAAAAAATAGTTTTCAAAAATGTCCCTGCATTATTCTAAACTGTAAAACACCCCCAGAATAATATAATACACTATATAAAAAATAATATAATATAATATAATATAATACTTTACTTTGCTATGACTAATTATGTTTTCAAATGGTTTAAAAAAAAACTATGCATAACATGGAAGAGAATTAACTGATAAGACACTTCCCATTGATTTCTTGTATATTCTTCAAAAAGCCTAGAAATATCAAAATTGTGCTTGTAGAGCTAGTATTGTATGATGTGTGTTGATTGGTCAGCCAATTTGGCGCAGCCAATAAAATTATTTTGACATTAAATTTGATGTGTCTTGATTATGGTCCAGAAAGGTTCCCTCTGTTTTATAATAATAATAACAATAAATAAATAAATAAATAATAATAATAATAATAATTGGTGTATTAATACCATTTATATTGTACATATCAATTTCCATTTCTATGCGAGAAAAAGTAGCAGAACCAAACATTTCTTGCCGTTTCTGAATGTTCTTGAAGCATTTCAGTTGAACATTGGCCAAATTTTTGGTATATACCCTTTTAACTCTTGGTAAATGCGTAAAATGGTTTTGCCTCTGATTCATGTTATTGTGATAAAAAATCTCTGTTTAAATTAGGATTTAAGTATAGAGACTATTGGTGCATTTGCCCCAATATTTTTTTTTATCTCCATGAACACAAAATCCTCTCTCTCAGATGTAAAAGAATTAAATTACAGCCTACAAGTACATGGCGTATTAGTACCATATGTTGTACATATCAATTTCCATTTTTTATGCAAGAAAAAGTAGTAGAAAAAAACATTTATCTCCATTTCCGTATGTTTTTACCCTGTTCTTGAAGCATTTGAGTTGAACGTTGGCCAAATTTTTTATTTACCCTTAAACTTCTGGCAAATGTAACATTTTTTTTTAATCACTTACATGTATAGGGTCTATGAGCGATCAAGAAGGCTCATGGCCTGGGTCAGTGGCCCTCATTGCACTTTGAGGGAGTGGCTGGCCTGCCATTTCTCTAAGATGGGAAAGTAGACGTCAAAAAAATGTAACATTTTAATATTAATTGGAAAGTATTACCATTTCAGATAAACTTAAAACTTATGATGATTGACCATTTAGTTTGTTGATATAATATCATTTAACACTTAATAATAATTAATAATAATTATTCTCTGATTGAAACAAATGTATAATTACATTGTAATCCATGTAAAGACCTATTCAATTAACTTCTGTAAAATAATAATTATTCATTTATCATGCCTACTTTCAGAAAATATTATAATTATTATCCCCATTAATAGATTCTAATATCGAGCTATAAAGTAGTTCAGAGAGAAATATTTCATGTATTCAAAAAATTATACCTTTTTCTAAAGATAATCCAAACATTTTTTTAGTTATGGAATATCACTAATTTAGGGGCTGTTTGGTATACTGTAACTAAGGCAGTTAGTAACACAAACTACTGTAAATGGGCCAATTTATCTGTTTGGAACGCTGCAATCATGCCCAACCCCTGCAGTTCTCTTTCCCCGGGGCGTCTCGCTGAAGGAAATCGACCTTCTCTCGTTTTTACGAGCATTTTACCTCCTGCGTTTCAGCGAATGACGGGAGAAGTTAGTTCCTCAAGCCCTGATCTCGTCTTTCCTCCCTCTTTTCTGTTCCCCCGTCTTTTAATTTTCATACTTTCGTCCTGGAATTATCTCCTCGACTCAGTCAATATGATGACGATTAGAGCTCACTCTAGCAGGGTTGATCCAACTTTGTTTTTCTCTTTTGCTATTCGCTTCCAGTGGAGTTGACCTAGCGCATCTGTTCTTTTCGCTTTTACTCTCTTCGTTTCAGCTCCTCACTGCCGGTCCTCATCAATGGATCTCGCTGCCTTACTCTCTCCCATTCTTGCACATTTTTATCTTTTTTTTATTTTTTCTTATTGATTCGAGTTACGTATTAATCCTGCTGTTCTCTCATTTTTGTTGTTCTTTTACAGAACTAACCTAAGCAGCTTTTTTTGAGTGAAATGACGACTTTATTTTCGAATTTGTCAGTCAGTTAAGAAAATCTATTTGAAGGGAATTACATGTGCGAATTGGGGGTTAATTTGGTATGGTCTTGCTCTTGCATGAATTGGGTTGATTTAGAGCTAATTTCCCTACTGGAGTTAATTGTAGGATTGGGATCAGTTAATTGTGGCGATTGGGTGTTAATTTGGTACAAATGAAGGATGTTAGTTCTTGTTAATTGTTAGGATTTGTGGTCAACTGCAAATGAAGGAAGGATCGCACAAGTTGAAGGTGAAAATTGAGGGAAAGTTGGTTAGTACTGATGATTCATTGGTTAATGAATTTTTCCAAATATCTCTCTCTTCTGTAACATCCTTGGTGAGATATTCTTTCTTCTTGTTAGGTGATACTTTTTCCTAGATTTTTAGTTATCATTTTTTTTCCAAGATATTCTCAAAAAGAAAAAGTTTGTCTTGGTTAACGATTGAACTTGTATGTTGATTATTTTTTATAGTTTTTTCAGAGGTGATTATTTTTTGTAGTTAGAAAAATATATAAATGATAAGAGTGCTAATTTTGATATATGTTTAAATAATATAGGTGAGTTGTGTTTAATCGAAGCTATGCTAACTGTCGTACCATAAAGTTTTATGTGCTTGAGAGAAATTGGATATCTGTTTTGTTTTTTAGGTTTATGTTATTTATAGCAATTGTTTTTTTTTTTTGAAAGGATTAATAGCAATTGTTTGATAACTGAAAAATATAATCAATTTTCAGCGTAAAAATTGTTGGATAACTTTAAAATATAATCAAGTTTGCTTACTATATTTCCATCAATCCAAACATTGGAATTGCAACTACATCAATGTTAACTTCTTAAGTCCAAGCACATAAAATAGAATGCAACTGCTGAAAATTTGATTGCAGAATCTTGAGTTACTATAGAAGTTCTTGAAACATCAATCAAACAGCCCCTTACTTGAAGCTGTTTTCTTTTGGGTCTGGCCCAAAATGAAAAACAAAAACAATACAAAATGTGATATATAATATATATATTTATTGAAATAGGTATTAAGTTTTGCAATTGTTCGACCCAAAAAGAGGCTGTAAAGCCCAACAGCCAGTAAAAGTAAGGCGGCTACAAAACTCCTCCTATTCCCCCGCCTTTCGCATTCCCTTGTTTTCTCCCACCTTTCTTTCTCTTTCTCTCTCTTTCTGGAGGAAGCCAGATCGGAGTTTAGGGCTTCGCTCCGGCCATGATCGCCGTTGAGGCAACCCAATCCTTTTCAGTTCACATGAAAAATATTCCTATATTTCAGCCCATTTACACTTGTTTTTTCTTTGCCATCTCTCTCTCATGGTTGTGTTAATGAGAGATTAATTAAGGCACAAATTACTTGAGGCCAATTGAGGCATAAATTAGTGAGGGCTTTGAGGCATAAATTAGTTGTACTTGATGACTTTATGGCATAAAATTCATATTGAATTGAGGCTTTTGTCGCCAGATCAGTTGGCCTGGTATTTTTAATAATTGAATGGCTTTGAGGCATAAATGTCATTTACTTGATGTTTTTGAGGCATGAATTTTAATAATTTGAGGGCTTTGAAGCATAAATTGCATTTACTTTATTTTTTTAGCATTAACTTTAAATACTTGGGTTTTGAGCTATAAATTTTAGTTATTTGAGAGAGCCACCAGGCATAAACTTTATGTAGTTTGATGCATACATTTAATTACTTGAGGGCTTAAGGCATAATTTTCATTCACTCGGGCCTTCTGTGACATAAAAATTTCAATAAGGCTACGGTAACAAATACAAAAGCACTACCAGAAACAAATGACATACGTGGTTCTTTTCTCTTCTTCATGTTAGATTATGAAAATAAAAAGGAACAAATGGACCAAATCAAATCTCTCTGTTTAGAAAAAGAAAACTAGAAAACTGTTGAAGCCTAACCTCTTATGGAAACCTTAATATCTCTCACACTTCATCTCCCTCTCTCTTTGTAAAAGAATGTTTATGAAAGATGTGAAATGATTGTATTGTCTCTTCGTATCAAAAAAGAGGTGCTAAAGAGGGATCAACTTAATTAGGCAATGTTTGGTAATTGGTATGGTGAAATACTTGCTGGTATAGATTTCCCTAATTGGTATATGGGGATTAAGATTTTTCAAATTTTCCTCCTCCTCCTCCTCCTCCTCTCTCTCTCTCTCTCTCTCTCTCTCTATATATATATATATATATATATATATATATATATATATATATATATATATATATATATATATATATTCGATCATATGCTCAAAATATGAAAGCTAATCTATCTAATCTCTCAAGTTGTACGTGAAAAATTACTATGATTTTGAGGAAATACATGAATTTACTATACTGAAGACTTATGCACAAGATATATTGCATTTTGAAGAAAATGAAATATGAGAGATTTTTGAAGAAAATGTGAATCATGAGAGGTGCTAAGCCTCTTCCTAACTCCCCCTCTCATGAGAGGTGAATTGTTTTACCATATTGTGTCACCTCAAATAGAGGGCAGATCAGAGGAGGCAAAAATGATCAGCTAGAATGCGGATTACCTTTTGTTTTGTATGATCAGCTAGAATGAGTTACGAGATTTCGTTGTGTGATGTGATATTTTTGTGTTTTACTCTCTCTTGCTTACACATATGTGTTGGTTTATAGTTTCTCTCTCTCTGCCTTCTATGTCAATGTTTATGTTGCTATGTCTGTGCATAGTGCATGAATAGTACTCGTATAGTTCTCAAATATAGAATGCAAATTGCTATATGTTGGTGTGTATGGAATACTATGCTATTAGTGCATTTTTGCACTAAGAAAAAGATTGAATGAAAATGGGGTGATCTATGTTGCACCGATACGGATACGCGTGTCGTATCCGATACGATACGGACACGGCGATACGGCAATTTCAAAAAATCTCTGGACACGATACGTCTAATATATATATTATTATATTATTAATTATATATCTAAAAATTTTAAAAATATAAAAATAACTAAATATGATAAAGAAAATGACAAGAAAAGAACGAGAGTGAGAAATTAGAAAAAAATTATTTTTTTAAATAAAAAAGAGATATGATATCGTCTTTAGTTATGCTTCTCATGAGTTAGTTTCATTAATAAAAAAAGAAAAAAATAATATTAAAAAAATAGGCTTTAAAAAAGATCATTTTTAGCAAAATAAATTAATAAAGAACCGAAAATAGAATTATAGAAAAACATAAAAATTAAATTGGGATTTAAAACATTGGGCCGTGTCCTCAGCCGTGTCCTCAGCTGTGTCACAGCCGTGTCCTGTCGTGTCCTGCCGTATCGGAGCCGTGTCTGAAAGTCAACATATATTAAAATATTCGGATACGCTACGTGGCGTGTCCGAACGTATCGGTGCCGTATCCGTGTCCGATACATATCCGATACGCGTACGGCTAATTTTTTGAAATATCCGCGTAACATAGGGGGTGATGTATAGGAGGCAAAGCTATTCATGCCTCGTTCTAATGGTGTTTTTCGGAGCTTTCCATCCTTTATGGCTGACATTTGAATTGGATTCATAAATTATTTGGCTGATAATTGCACTTGTGAGGGGTTGTTGGCAAAAATGAGATGATTTTCTTTCTCTAAATAAATCATTAATTGTCGGCTAAAATGAGATCATTTTATCACTCTAAATCTGGTGGCAAATATTAGATAATTTTCTTTCTCTAAATATATTATGAATTATGGGCTAAAATGAGATAATTTTATTGCTCTAGAAAGAGGGTTCGTTTCCAAAAATGAAATGATTTTCGTTCTCTTAATAAATCATGAATTGTGGGTTAAAAAGACTGAATTTTATCACTCTAAAAAGAGAGGTTTATTGGCAAAAATGAGATATGTCTCTAAAAAGTGGGTTTGTTGGGCAAAATGAGATGATTTTCTTTCTCTAGAAAAAATCACAAATTGTGTCATAAAATAAGATAATTTTATCTCTCTAAAAAGAGGGTTTGTTGGCAAAAATGAGATGATTTTCTTTCTCTAAAAAATCATGAATTGTTGCTATCGCTCTAAAAAGAGGGGCTTGCGCTTGTCAAATGAAATGATTTTCTTCAAAGAGGGTTTGTAGGCAAAAATGAGATAATTTTCTTTCTCAAAAAAATCTTGAATTGTGGCCTAAAATGAGATAAATTTATCTCTCTAAAAAGAGGGGTTTGTTGGCAAAAATGAGATGATTTTCTTTCTCTAAAAAATCATGAATTGTGATCTAAAATG
This sequence comes from Juncus inflexus, assembly GCA_024447665.1. Taxonomy (NCBI): domain Eukaryota; kingdom Viridiplantae; phylum Streptophyta; class Magnoliopsida; order Poales; family Juncaceae; genus Juncus; species Juncus inflexus. The sequence continues at coordinate 1,256,750 of JAJHPC010000003.1, forward strand.
AGATAATTTTATCGCTCTAAAAAGAGAGGCTTGTCAAATGAAATGATTTTCTTCAAAGAGGGTTTGTAGGCAAAAAATGAGATGATTTTCTTTCTCAAAAAAATCTTGAATTGTCGCCTCAAATGAGATAAATTTATCTCTCTAAAATGAGGGGGTTGTTGGAAAAAATGAGATGATTTTATTTCTCTTGGGCTAAAATGATATTATTCTAAAAATAGGGGTTGTTGAAAAAAATGAGACGATTTTCTTTCTCTAAATACATCATGAACTATGGGCTAAAACGAGATAATTTTACCTCTCTAAAAAGTAGGGTTTGTTGGCAAAAATGAGATGATTTTCTTTCTCTCAATAAATCATGAATTGTGGTCTAAAATAAGATAATGTTATCTCTCTAAAAAAAAGAGGGTTTGTTGGTAAAAGTGAGATGATTGTCTTTCACTAAATAAACCATGAATTGTGGCTAAACTGAGATAATTTTATTTCTCTAAGACGAGGAGTTTGTTGGCTAAAATGAGTTGATTTTTTTTCTCTAAATAAATAATGAATGAATTGTAGGCGAAAATAAGATAATTTTATCCCTTTAAAATGGGATAATTTTATCTCTCTAAAAAGAGAAATTTGTGGGCAAAAATGAGATTATTTTCTTTTTCTAAATAAATCATGAATTGTAAACTAAAATGAGATAATGTTATCTCTCTATAAAGTGGGGTTTGTTGACAAAATTGAGATTATTTTCTTTCTCTAAATACATCATGAATTGTGGGCTAAAATAAGATAATTTTGCTCTCTAAAAATAAGAGCTTGTTGGCAAAATGGGATGCTTTTCTTTCTCTAAATAAATCACGAATTGTCGGCTAGAATAAGATGTTTTTATCTCTCTAAAAAGACGAGCCTGTTGACAAAAATGAGATGATTTTCTTTCTCTAAAGAATCATGAATTGTGGGCTAAAATGAATTATTTTTCTTTCTCGAAAAAGATTGTTTGTTGGCAAAAATGAGATGATTTTTTTTCTCTAAAAAGTGTCATCAATTGTGAGCTAAAATGAGATAATTTTATCTCTAAAATGAGGGATTGTTGGCAAAAATAAAATGATTTTCTTTCTCTAAAATAAATCATGAATTATAGGCCAAAATGAGATAATTTTATCCCTCTAAAAAGAGGAGCTTCGAGAGAAAATCATCTCATTTTTGCCAACAATTCATGATGCATTTAGAGAAAGAAAATCATCTCATTTTTGCCAACAAACAATCTTTTTCGAGAGATAAAATCATCTCATTTTAGCGCACAATTCATGATTTATTAAGAGAAAAAAAATAATCTTATTTTTGCCAACAAACTCATATTTTTAGAGATGATTTTATTTCTCTAAATAAATCACAAATTGTGGGCTAAATTGAAATGATTTTATCTCTCTAAAAAAGGGGGCTTGTTGGCAAAATGAGATGTTTTTCCTTCTCTAAATACATCATAAATTGTGGCCTCAAATGAGATAATATTATCTCTCTAAAAAGGGGTTTGTTGAGAAAAATGAGATCATTTTCACTCTAAATACATCATGAATGAATTGTATGATAAACTGATATAATTTTATCTCTCTAAAAAGAGGGGTTTATGGGCAAAAATGATATTATTTTCTTTCTCTAAATAAATCATGAATTGTGGACTGAAATGTGATGATTTGATCTCTCTAAAAAGAGAGGCTGCTGGCAAAAATAAGATGATTTTCTTTCTTAAAAAATCATGAATCGTGGCTAAAATAAGATAGTTTTGCTCTCTAAAAAGAGGAGTTTGTTGGCAAAAATGGGATGATTTTCTTTCTCTAAATAAATCACGAATTGTGGGCTAGAATGAGATGATTTTATCTCTCTAAAAAGCGGGGTTTGTTGACAAAAATGAGATTTTCTCAAATAAATAATGAATTGTGCCTTAAAATAAAGATAATTTAACTCTCTAAAAAGACGAGCTTGTTGGTAAAAATGGGACGATTTTCTTTTTCTAAAAAAATCATGAATTCTAGGGTAAATTGAAATAATTTTATCTCTCTAAAAATATGGCTTGTTGGCAAAAATGAGATGATGTTCTTTATCTAAAAAATCATGCTTTGTGGGCTAAAATGAGATATTTTTATATCTCTAAAAAAAGGATTGTTGGCAAAAATGAGATGATTCTATTTCTCTAAATACATCATGAATTGTAAGCTAAAATGAAAATTTTTATCTTTCTAAAAAGATGGGTTTGTTGGCAAAAATGAGATGATTTTGTTTCTCTATACAAATCATGAATTGTGGGATTAAATGAAATAATGTTGTCTCTGTAAAAAGATATGTTTGTTGTAAAAATATGATGATTTTCTTTCTTTATATAAATCATGAATTATGGGCTAAAATGAGATAATTTTATCTTTTTAAAAAGAGGAATGAATGCATGAATACCGGAAAATGAAGTGATGTTGTCATATTGTGCACTAGAAGATGAATACAGGAAAATGAAGTGGCTTACTATATGACGTTACTCTTATTTGTCTTTTTAAAGAGATATATGAATGAGCAGTGTTGCTCTTTCTCTTTTTTTGATCTCTCTGTAGGGGAATGAATTTTGTGAGGTGCTAAGATTGTATAACCTCTTTTTAGCAAAAAACAGTTTTTCCTCATGTTTACTCTCTTTATCTCTCCCCCCTTCTCTCTCACTAGTAAAGAGTGAATTACATGATCTGTAAAGTGTTTTTCGTTGTAATGTGATACCTTATGGGAAATTGTTCTCATTGACCGATCCCGTAAAGATGAGTTGAGCTTAAATGAATCTCTCTCTCTCTCGTTGTTAAGTATATAGGAATTGACTCCCTATATATTCATGAGACTGCTTTTTGAAATGATATTGAATTCCGCAATGAGAAATATTTTGTCCAGAATGATGTTTTCTCTCGAATTACGAAAGATGCTAAACATTGCATTCTCTTCTTAGCAAAGAGCAATTTGAAAATGCTACATGCCCTTTCTCTCTGTCTCTCTCTCAAATAATTGATGACGGCAGATGTGAAATGATTGTATTGTATTGCCTCTTTGTGACAACAAGCAGTTTGAGATGTGCTAAGAATTGACATAACAAAGAGCAGTTTGGAAATGCATATATATTCTCTGTTTCGACCAATTAACATAGGCGGAGTTTGGAAATGATTATGATGTGGTGTGTTCTCACTGGCTGAACTATTTGGAAATGTATATACTCTCTCTTTCTCTCTCTCTTTGTTGAGTATATAGGAATTGACCCCCTATATTCTCATGAACATGACTTTGAAATGGTGCCAAAATTATTGCGTTTCTTTCTCTCTCTAAGGAAACGAATATTGAGGTGCTAAAGAATGTATTCCCTTTCTCCCTTGCCCGAAAAGAAATGATGGCTGTGAAAAGATTATTAAAGATGCCAAATGATTTAATGACATGGCATGTTCTCATTGGCGGCACCAGTTTGGAAAAATGAGATGAATGAAATTTCAAGAGCTCAATTGTGACAGTGAATGATGAAATCAAACGAAATGAATGTATTTTTTTGTAAGGTCTGTGGGTGAAAGATTGAATGAAAATTTGTAAATTGCTCATTGCATGCGCCAATTGACTCTCACTGACTATACCGTCTCTCAGGTTTACTGGTATTATTGTAAAAATAATATAATAAACTTAATATTTAATTTGTAGTTATGTGTATTCATTTGTGAAAATCGTCCGCTATAACGTTCGCTGACCGTGATATAGCGTATGCCATATTTTTTTAACGGATGATATCATTAAGTATCATCAAGAGTAAATACATTCTTTTATAAAAGAAAAGTAATTGTTTTAACTTACTTTTAATCAAAAAATATTATAATTATAATTTTTTCTTCATTAAATATGTTTTTAAATTCAAACATCTTATTTTTATAGTCCAAAAGAGATTATTTAGAGTTAAAAAAATATAACGAAAATAAAATCATAGCGTGCAACATTTAATCGCCGACATGCAGCGTTTCGTATCATAGCGACACTACAACATGCCATTTGTAACTATGGTGATAAGATATTCATCCATTTTTACATTCTCTCTCTATGTATTATCATGAGACAAACAATGAAATGGTATTGAATTAGGATTTTAAAGAGAATAGAAAGACCATGAAATGCCCAATTTCAGGTGTCACTTGCGAAGTATTTTTACACTTAGGCCCCGTTTGGATGAGAGATAAGCAAGGTATAAGTCTATTTATCCCTCTATACCTTGCCAAACACCAAACTAAAATGATGGAATAAGAAGGTATAGTAGGTATAAAATTATAACTACCTTTATTGGTTATAAGATTATACCTCATCTATTCCTCCAATTTTTTACCATAATACCCTTACTTGTTATTATTATTATTATTATTATTATTATTATTATTATTATTATTATTATTAATAATAATAATAATAATAATATAATATTTGATTTAAATAATTAATTAATATTAATTATTATATAATTAGTTATAATCTAAGTAAATAAATACAATAAATTTATAATTTATAAAATAAATCATAAATAGTATTAATAATATATTATTAATAATTAATATATAACAATTTTATTATTAATAATACTTATATATAAATTAAAAAATAATTAAAAAATAAAAATTAATATGAAGTAATATCATTAATTAAGTATATCTAATTTTAATTTAATTAAATATATTTAATTCTAATTTTAGTTTAATATAATTTAATACAATATGTTTAATTAAATTTATCATATTATTTACTTATTATATTATTCTTATATAATTATAAATAAAGTAATAAATTATTAATTGAATAACATATTAAATTATTAATTAACGATTCTTGTTAATTATAGATTTAGTATATCATTTAAAATAACTTTACAATTCACTAATTTAATATAAATATTAATTATATACTAGACACTAATAATTTAAAATATAAATGAATAACATGATTATATACAAATATATAAATGTTACATAATATATAATATAATTAATAATGAAGTTTTTCATTTATTTATCATGTTATGATATAAGGGTATTTTGGTCATTACAAATTATTTCCATTTTAAATTCAACAATATCCTCTTTTTTATTCTTATTATCTTACCAAACACCTTTCTAAAATTGAGAAATAAGAAGGCATAAGTCCCTACGCCTGCAGATTAAATTATACCTCTCTTATTCTCCATCAAAACCAAGCCTTAGAGAATAAAGTAGCAAGTGTTACAAAATAAAATTATAAACAAATATCATCATATTAAGCAATATAGGTGGAGTATCTATTCTTAAGAAATATTTGAGAGTTCAGTCTTAAATTAATCATTGGGCCTTGGGCGTTTAATTTAAAAGATGGCGTGAGTTGAAAAACCTAGAATATGGAAACGGCTCATAAGAAACTAACCGTTCATCAATGGCGATTGATTATGTCCACAGTAGACCCGTTCCACCAAATAATTAATTTTCTCTGCCGCCCACTAGAAACCTCTTCTGTTCTCTCTCTGCCCCCCAATCAACAACTCATTTATTTCATGGCTTTAGTTTTCTCCCATCTCTCACTACTGAATATTTCCGTAAGGTTTGGCCAGAACAAAATACATATAAGCAAAAATTTAAAAGAGACCGGTCTTCTATATATTCAAGCAATGCTACTGATATTTGTATGTTTTATATGGCATAGCCGCATAGAACTAAAGGATTATGCATTTTTATCTTATTTTTTTAACTACTATATAAAACAAAAGAGAGGCGAGTTCTCGTGATAATGACATTATAAAGGAGATAAATACAAAAAACATGAAATCATAAATAAACATAAATATAAAAATTATGATATCATTGATTTAATGATAATATATATGACGTTTTAGTGAGGAAATTGAGGAGCAAGTTATACTTTTCCTTTATTTAAGCTCTCAACAAATGCGCAAATTATGTAGGGCTCGCAAATAATTGAAAGAAGTTGTGGAAATAGTTGTGGATTTATCCGAATACAAATACTTGGCATTCTAAAATACACATCATGATTTCATAACAAAAACTATTGAGATTTTTTGTGTGGATTCATCAGTATTCAAACCCAGCCGAATACCCTGGAGAAAGAACGTGTGGATGGGCGCAATATAAAATCATAAAATAATGCATTTTTATCATAAGAACACTGAAAAATGAAAATAGGTATAACAAAGAAAATTCTTACTAAAGCCCATATTTAGCCCAATTCAAAATTTATTGGCCCATGCGGGATAACAAAGAAAATTGTTTTAGTAGTAACAATAATATCAACTAATAACAACTTCTTCTTCTTCTTCTTCTTCTTCTTCTTCTTCTTATTATTATTATAATAGATAGTTGTCTCGGAACTGTTTTCTAGGAATACAATGATTTTAGCTTTTATCTATAGTAGAATTTGAAGAAAGAATTTCGTACCAATATTGAACTTTAACAAAAAGAGATTTACGAACTAAAAAAGAGGAAAAAAATATGCACATATTTTTGACCTGACTGATCAAATTTGCTGTTTTGATCAATTTAGAGTTCTATTGCCAAACTAACTAACCAGTTGGTTAATACCAAAACAGGTAGAGTGCTTAGAGGATATTTATTTATTTTTTCTTTTTTTGTTAATGAATTTGTCTCAGCACTATTTGATTGTAATTACCTCAACACAATGGAGAATCAGCAGTTGACTTTCTGGTATTTTATTCTGAAATTTTCACAATATTTTCCTCAAATAAATCGGGCCTGTGCTATCGTCTTGTTTGAAAATATATTTTCTTCCTGTGAACTTTATACCCTCGCCTTGGAAATGAGAAGGTCAAAGGCCTAGCAACCCGAGTCTTATTGTTGTTATTATTCTCATAAATTAACTAATCCATCCTTAATTAGTCCCCTTTTTGCTTAAACTTTGGTTATGTAACACATGATTTCACTTGCGCATGAAAGTATCTTCGGTTCTCGTGTCGAAGGGTTTAATTCAGACCGGCTTAGAGATAATTAAGTTGGTGCATTTTCCATGATTGGAGGAGATTAAATCAAACAAATCTGTAAACTGCAGCGTTGAGACTTGAAGGAAGTTTTAAAATAAAATAAAAACCGACAGTCAAAAGTAAAACATATGATATCGCATTAATCCATGTGACAGTGATAACAAAATCTGTTTATTAGCTGTAATATAGATCCTGCCAACCCTGTACTTAATTACATAGTCAACACAACACTGACAACTAAAAAATTAGACTTGTCTTGCAGGCAAACCGTGATATTTACATTTGCTTTCAAAAATCAAGAATTTAAGAGGCCATATAGTATATATTTTCTTACATTCATTTAAGACATTATGTAGCTCTTTATGCATTTTGCAAAACAATAAGGTTGCCACAAAATAAGCTAATTATTTTGGAAGTGTACGAGTGTGGACAATATGTGGCAAAATTTGAGCACCCAAGAAACCTAACCGACAGATCTATTCCAATATGAATTGAGTCACTTTTAATTGTTATGAAAATCAACAATCTGAACCGAACTAGACTCGAACTTGAAAATGATCCAAATCCGAATGAATTATGATCGATACCTGAATGGCATGCTCGAATGACATATTCTTGTAGTCCGAAAATGATCTAATATGAATGAACTGAATCGAAAAGATACAAGGGGGATCCTCGCGCATTGCGCGAATTGCTTAAACTGCTTGTATAATGAAGATGTGGTTATTATATTATGTATGCGATTTTCTTATATTGTGTTTGTTCTGAACTTGGTTTGAATTTAGAGATTAAAACATTTGATATGAACAACACTTATTTATCAGTGAGAAAAATACATAATAGTTGTTTAACAGTGAGAACAAATACATAATTTAATGAATATACAAAATATAAAAAGTGGATATATAAAAGATAAATAATATTGTTCATAAAGTACAATTTCACTTGGTTGTCTACGTCTCCATTACGTGTGCTCAGGCTAGAAGTTTTGTAAAATGTATTGCCGTGTGATGAATTATTTTTCGTTAAATTTTTTTCTCTAGAATCTCTAGAAGAGGCGGAAAAGAATAACTGGTGAAAACGTAATGATCGTACGTCTCTAATGCATATTAATATGAATAAAAAGATATAATTTTGTAAAGGTAACAAAATTAGCATTAAAATAATTTCACTTTTAACGATACACATAAAAGTTCGGACATATATAACATAAAAATAACTCAATAACAATTATTAAAAAAAATAAAAAAAAAGAAATTTCTAGCTTTTTGATTATTAAATTTTATAAATTTATTTATTTTAATTAATTTTTATTGAGTTATTTTTTATTTTTAAACTATTTTTATTTTTTTACTATTTTATTTTTTTGGCTATTTAAGTTTTAATTTTTTTTAACTTTTATTTCTACTAAATTAATTTTATTTCTAAATTAATTGTTATTTTCTATTTTAACTATTTTATTTGATTTATGTTTTTTTTAATTAACATTATTTAATTTACTTATTAATAAATATATTTGACATGTATAAGGGTATTTCAATCATTTTCAAATATATAACCTTAGAATGCATGAAGAAGTAGACGTAGGGGATATTTGAAAGAAAAATATAAAACAGAGTGGCGTATTTGTAACAAAAAGAAAAAACATGGGGCATTTACTATATTCAGTAAAGATAGGAGTTTTTATGTAAATTTTCTCTATTTATAGTAATGATATTTTGAGAGCATATTTCTTATTTTCAGAGTATGAATACATGTTAAGAGCACTTTTATTACATATACTCAGCTCTGAAAATAGCAAAAGAGCTCTCAAAATAACACCTACCTTCACTAACTGAATTCTTTACTTTGAGAGCTAGAATTGCTATGTGCAGATAAACAATCTCATCAATCAGATATTGATCGAAAGACCCGTATTTCATCAAGGAAAAAAATGGATGGTCCAGATTAAAATAACACTGTGTCTTATTAGATGAAGAAGAAAATGTCTAGGATTATATTCTATTATAAATGTTGAAGTATCACTACTAGAAAAAATATTTTCAGTAACGGAAACTAATTACCAGCAACAATGCTGGTACTAATATTATTATCGATCATTAGTTCTGGAAATTGTCACAAATGAGAGCAAAACCAATCTTGGTAAATACTACCAGTGACGGTATCGCCGTAGTTGTATTTGTATATTGGAGATATTACTAGATCATTCTAGATGGTCAAAGATTTAATGTATTCAGAGACGGAGTTAGGAGAGGGGGGTGACCAAAATGAACCTTATCCCCCCCTTATAAATTTTAAAATTTGTTATTAGTCCTTAAAAATATACATTTTGTTTCTTTAATATTAACATTTGGCCCCCCTCATGTATGTATAGTTCGATCAATTGAATAAATCCCAAAATAACAGGGTTATATTAAGTAAATTGAAAAGTAGAATAACACTCAAAAGTTGAAAAGTAGCCTCTGCCAAACATGTACTCTCAAAATTGGTATTAGATATCTTGGATAGTACGATGGTCTCAAACAAAGTCATATAAATGATACGAGTATATCATATGTAGCATTTGATTTATACTAGTTCAAACTACTTTCATGTCACCAAAAATCTATATATAAATTTGGACAAACTTCATATTTTATTTGGTCAAAGCATAGTCATAGATTGTACGATTCTAAATTCTAATATGATTAAATATATACTAAAACTAGTAGAAATTATTTGAACCTCTTATGTGATATAAATTTTGTTTTGTCAAAAGAAAATATAATATGAATTTTGTATCTTGTTTTTAATCAATAGTTATTCAATTTTTGTGTGTAAATTAGGTAGAAATAAAATAATAGAAACTAAAAAAGGGTATATATAGGAAGCCCTCAAATCTTATAATATAATTATTTATATGGATTTTTTTATAATTTTGCTTGGTTTTATTTACCATCTGATATTTGAAAAAAAAAATATATATTTTAGAATGACCACATATAATTAAAATTTCAATCAAACCATATAATTTATAATCATCACTTATTTCAATAATCACATATTACTAAAAAAGAATAACAATACCCAAACAAGATGGTGAACTTGGGGGCTAAGTATAATTTCTCATTGAAAGATTTCTTTAAAAAATTATGATATGTTAATAAGTTTTTATTTATTTGTTATTATGTTGTCTTTCACTCCCCCCTCCCCTCCTAACTTTAAATTCTAGCTCCATCCTTGAATGTATTGTATTCTTCAAAAGTTCAATGTACTGTGTATTCTCCAAAGATTCCATGTATTAGAATATTTAATTAGGTGCATGTACTTAGGAGTTGTTTAGTCTAAGCGTTCATTGTAGATGCATGAATGTATATTAAATGCATGAGGAGTTGTTTAGTTTAAGTAGAATTCATTGTAGATGCATGCATGATTAGTAGTAAAAGAGTCTAGAGTTAGGATAAGGATTAGAATGTCGTAGTCTATAAATAGAGAGGGGTGTATGTACCACTCAAACTATCACAACACAACTTTTATATCTCTCTCTTACTCTTATAATAAGAAGTTATCTTATTTTTCAAGTTCTATTGTTCAATTGTTTCTTATTCTATTATTGTTTTTTCTTGGGTTAGTATGACTATTGTTGTACTATTTTGATAATCTTTGATTACCGGTTTCGATGCTGCTGTGATAAATCACATTGGTATCGTTATAGCCCCAAGTTATTTCTCCACATGGTACCCGAGTTTCGAGGGTGGTAGATGACAATGTTGGCAATAGACGGTGTTGTTTTCGTTCCCGTGGTGAAGAAGAGGATTGTTATTTTCTATATCGATGGAGTTAGGAGGTCGAGTTAGTGGACTTGGTATTGAGGCTCTGAGTTTTTCGAATTATAATATTTGGAAGACGTGTATAGAGTCTTATATTAAGAATGAGAATTTACGGGAGATTGTTGTTGGTATGAAGATTGCATCAGCGTTTGTTATCGGTACTGATGGTACGATAACGAATGCGTACACAGGAAAGGAGTGGTCGACTGCGAAAGCTAAGGGGGAGTTTGTGTTAAATAGATCTATTTCACACGTGTTATTCGATCATATTACGGGGTGCAAATCGGTGGCTGAGATTTGGAAAACTTTTGACGAGTTGCTCAACAAGAAGAATACGACATCATTACAATTTCTGGAGAATGAGTCAGCGAGTTGCACAAAAGGTGAACTCTCTATCTCTCAATATTTCTTGAGAGTAAGGAGTTTATGTTCTGAGATTTCTATCTTGGAACCGGAGGAGACTATTTCGGAGACGAAGTTGAAACATTATATTTTTCGCGATTTTCGAAGAGAGTATGCCCTGTTCATTAACTCAATACAAGGGTGGACACAACAACCATCCTTGATGTAGTTTGAAAATTTTCTCGCTTCTCAAGAATCATTGGCTCGGCAAATGGCGGGTGTTCCAATTTCCGAAGGCGAAGGTCATGTTTTTGTGTCTAACAAAGTAAAAAATTATTATGATCAAAAGGAACGTAAGAAGGAGGTTACGAAGAAGGGGGGGTCTTCCTCAAATGGTGATATTCGGTCAGTTCTCAACTGTTACCGGTGTGAGAAACTCAATCACATAAGAAGGAATTACCGTGTTAAGTTGAGTGGAGGAAATGTTGCACATAAGACGGATGTTGTGAAAGAAGAAGATTGATGTTTTATGGCAGAAGGAGTTTCATTAGATGCGTGTGTGCTTATGTTCACTACGAGGACGAATAGATTGTTTATTCCGGTTGTGGTTATCATCTTACTGGTGATGATTCTAATTTTTCTTCACTTCGCGGGTATAAGGATAATCAAGCATTTGTTACTACCGACAATACTGCTCATCATGTGATGAATGAGGGCGTAGTAGTTGTTTCAGGTCAAGATAATGAGACATTTACTCTTGATAGTGTTACCACGTGCCTGGCATGAAGAAAAATCTTCTATCAATGGCAAATACGATTGATGCGGGTCATTGTGTTCTGTTTGGCCCGAAGGATGTGAAGTTTCTCCGGAATATGGAGGAAGTAAAGGGTGATGTAACTCATGTCGGTACGAGAGTAAAAGACTTGTATGTTCTGTAGGCTTTTTTTCCGTATGTTGACAAGATGAACAACAATGATGACGTGTCTGTTTGGCATGCTAGTCTTGGCTATGTTGGTATGGACAAGTTGAAGGTGACGGTTTTGGGGAATCTTGTCAATGGGTTGCTGTCTCTTTCTTTTCCAAGTGGTGTTGAGATGTGTGAGAGTTGTCAATATGGAAAATCTCATCGGCTACCTTTCGACAAGTTTCGTTCAAGGTTTAAAGGTGCATTGGAGCTTATTCATGGTGATTTGATGGGTCCGACATAGACTCCGTCTTAGTCGGGTGCTCGATCGATATATGTTGGTACTCATCGATGACTTTACAGATACACTTGGGTTTATTTTGTGAAGGAGATACGGGATATGTTTTCTAAATTTCAAGAATTTAGAACAACGGTTGAGGGAAGGCTCGGAAAAAAGATTAAGAAGTTTCGAACCGACAATGGAGATGAGTTTACATCCAAGGAGTTTCTCTCATTTTGTGTGAAACATGACATCAAGAAGGAGTTAACTTATTCTTATACACCGCAACAAAACGGTATGGCAGAGAGGAAAATTCGGCATTTGATGGAGGTGTGTAGGAGCTGGGTATGCGAAGAATTTACCGAAGACATTATGGGCGGAAGGTATGGCGTGTACCACCTACGTGGTTAATTGGCTTTCCTATAGTCCGATTAACATGAAATCACCTCCGAGTTGATGTTCAATGAGAAGCCAAGTGTGAAATATTTGAAGGTGTTTGGTTGTACATATTTTGTTCACGTACCGGATGAGAAGAGAACGAAGTTAGACGCTAAGACTCGGAAGTGTGTTTTCAGTGGTTATGATAAAAGGAAGAAAGGATGGAAATGCATAGATCTGACAACTCATAAATTCATTGTCACTCGAGATGTGGTGTTTGATGAAGCGTCTTTTCTATATGGTGATGGTGGTTCTCAAGCGATAGTGAATTTGCCTATGCCACCTGTTGATCACATGGTCAACCCGGGTGTTTGACGTCCTGTGGATAACCCGAGTGAAGGTCCAAGGTTCTCGTCACCTGTGTCAACTATCACGGGTTCAGGTGAGATGAATTAAGGTGATAAGGGGAGCAACGAAGTACAATCTCAAATGGAGGAAAATGCACAAGCTCCAAGGAGGTCGACAAGGACGTTAGGTCGGTCGGCTAAATATAGAGATGAAAACTTCACGTCGGCATATTCGTGTTTCTTTTCCAGATCGACGGATGGTGAACCTTCATGCTTTGATGAGATGAAAGGTAACAAGTCATGGGAATGTGCTATGGACGAGGAGATACAAGGTGTTCGGAGAAAATAAAACTTGATATCTTATTCCGAACCCGAAGGGTGTGGACCCGATACTTGCAAATGGGTCTACAAGTTGAACCTTATAGCGAGAGGGTTTTCTCAACGGTATGGCAAGAACTATGAAGAGACTTTTGGTCCTATTGTCAAGATGACTTCCGTGCGAGTTGTGATTTCAATGGCTGTTTCGCTTGGTTGGAAGCTTTGGCAACTGGATGTGAAGAATGATTTCCTGTATGGTGAACTCGATAAAGAGATTTATATGGAGTAGCCAGTTGGGTATATTTTCAATGTGCGTCCTGATTATGGGTGCAAGCTAGACAAGACACTGTGTGGTCTGAAACAGGTAGCTCGAGCTTGGTATAGCAAGATTGCGGAATATTTACAATTTTGTAGTTATTTTTCTTTGAGTCTGGATCATAGATTATTTGTGATAAGGAAGGCGGATTTAAATGTATTCGTCCTTTTATACGTGGACGACATGATCATCACCGGCAATGATGAAGGCGAAATTGCAAGACTTCGAGGCGAGCTCTCAATTCGATTCTAGATGAAGGATCTTGGAGAATTTAATCACTTGATCTTGAGGAGCTTAGTCACTTCCTGGGATTAGAAATTAAAAGTTTTAAAGACGGGTATTTTATCTGTCAAAAGGGATATTCTAGAAAGCTCATTGAGAAATTTGACGTCAAAGAAGGTAAGCGTTGTTCTATACCGCTGGATGCAAATTTCAAATTGAGGCATAATGATGGAAAAATTGTTCCGAATTCTCGGAAGTTTCGTGTCCTTGTTGGAATCTTGATTTATCTTACGATTATGAGACCAGATATTGCCTTCATGGTTAGTCTTGTGAGTCGATTTATGCAAGGTCCGACAAAGATGCATACGGATGCAGCAAAGAGATTTCTCAAGTATGTGAATTTGACTCTTAATCTCGAGTTATTTTATAAGAAGGGTTCCGAGTTCGTTCTATATGGATATGTTATTTACTGGAGGCATATAGGGGGGTTTTATAGGCCTAAATGTGCGGAAATGTAGATTTGATGAACACCACATCTGTTGACGGAGTTCTGCTAGGTGGTTGCTTTTGTTATAACAACCCGTTCTCACTAGCGGCCCTTACCTTATTCACGAGCGCCTACTCTCCGGGTATGCCTTTTGGCTCCTTGATTCCATTAATCCAAATAATGCTTTCTTTTACAAGACCACGATTCACCGTTCGCTTTACAACAACTCGGAGCGAAGCGATGAAACAAAACTTACAACGATTTCTTTCAATCAAATATTAACAACTACCTCCTCAGTAATTTCTCTCTAATCTCACTAATGAATATTGATTAAATTTTCTTAAACACCAGCTAGGGAGAGATCTGAAAATTTATCTTCTATTTTCGTTTTTCAAATTTCACTATAATTACCAAATAGTGGGCTGCCAAATCTATCCAGATTTTGTCTGCTATCAAGTTCTCCGTTTCTGACTCACTTAAAAGCTAAATTTGAAATTTCTTAAAGAAGAAAAGTTGTAACCCGCTCTATTTTCTTTCCAGAGACTTATCACAATCTTTCATATGATCTACAGTGTGAGAGTTATGGACCAAATACTGAAAATGTGTCAGCAGATTCCGGGCTGAATCAGCCCATCTTTGTCGCTTTGCTCCATTTTTATGTTTTGATCCAAAAATCAAACAAAAACATAAAAATCTCCAAACAAGAACTCCATGACTCTTGACTCCTTTGAACAAAAGACATCACGTCCGTCTTGAAGAGTACTCTTAGAACGTCTTTATTGAACTTGCGATTTATCTGTACTAATTCATGATGTTCAAAATATTATTAGTAACTCAAAATTATTTTAAACATCATCATACCGAGAACAACAGGATATATTGATACTGACTTGAGTAGTGATTTGGGTAATCAGAGGTCTACATCCGGTTATGTTTTCTCTTGTGGTTCTGCAAGTATTTTCTGGTGTAGTAAGAAACAAGATTCGGTCTCTCTTTCTACTACCAAGGCGGAGATAAGGCATCATCACTTCCGGCATAAGAGTGTTCTTGATTATGTCGGTTGATTGAGGATGTTAACGACGCAGTTAGTGGTCCTACGGTTATTCAAGGCGACATCCAGAGTTCGTTGAAGTTGGTGACTAATCATGTTTGCCACGCAGGAACCAAGCATATTGAGATCGAGCATCACTTCATTCGTGAGAAGGTGCTTGATGGAACTATTGGAGTTGAGAAGGTGAGAAGTATTGACAACGTGACTAACATCTTCACCAAGTCTCTTTCCAAGGGATCGTTCGAGTTATTGCGAGC
Organism: Juncus inflexus; assembly: GCA_024447665.1. Lineage (NCBI taxonomy): Eukaryota > Viridiplantae > Streptophyta > Magnoliopsida > Poales > Juncaceae > Juncus > Juncus inflexus. The sequence continues at coordinate 1,272,470 of JAJHPC010000003.1, forward strand.
CAAGTTGGAGCTCGTGGCCAAATGCACTTTAAGGGGTAGTGTTAAAATATAAAGTTGCATTTGTATATTTGAGATATTACTAGATCATTCTAGATGGTCAAAAGTTTAATGTATTATTTTTTTTCAAAGTTTCATTGTATTGTGTATTCTCCAAAGATTCCATGTGTTAGAACATTTAATTAGGTGCATGTACTTAATTAGGAGTTGTTTAGTTTAAGTAGCATTCATTGTAGATGTATGAATGTGTATTAAATGCATGAGGGATAGTTTAGTCTAAGTATAATTCATTATAGATGCATGTATGATTAGTAGTAGAAGAGTCTAGAGTTAAAATAAGAATTAGAATATAAACTATAAATAGAGAGGTGTATGTACCACTCAAACTATCACAACACAATAATTTTTGTATTTCTTTTTTATTCTTGTAATAAGAAGTTATCTTATTTTTTAAGTTTTATTGTTCAATTTTTTTTTCTTATATTATTGTTATTTTTTGGTTCAGTATGACTATTGTTGTAGTACTTTGATAATCTTTAATTATCGATTCCGTTACTGCTGTGATAATCATGTGGCTATCGCTATAGTCCCGGATTATTTCTTGACAGTACCTGCATACTGTCACTATAAGATGAACCATGGAACAAATTTGCACTTTTTACTTTAGGAGGGAATATTTGGATTTTAATCTGCAGTGGTATAGGTAGCAGCTATCGGTGGCTATTTATTTTTGTTCGATTTCAGTTTGAAACAAAACCAAACATGTTCAAAATAAACAAATCGGACTCGAGCCAGCCTTAGTTTGTTCAGTCCATAGTTCAATTACTCATTACTCTCCTAATCGATTTACCCACAAGTCTATTAACCCATACTCAACTAAACCCATTATCCCTAGGCCAATCAAAAACCCAACCCATCCAAAGATCCTCAACCCTTAAGCTAAATCCCCCTTTCTTTGATTATGGTTATTTGTTGGAACTTGCACTATTTGTTAGAACTTGCAAATAACTCATAGGCTAGTTTGTAAATTGGTAAAATATATTATATGTACTGTATTGAGAAGTTATGAGTTCAAATACTGACAAATCAATTTTATTTAATTCATATTTAGCAAAGTCTCTCAATTCATCAAAAATGGAAATTTTTTTTTGAGAATTTGGTTAGAATTTAAGAGTTGAAGATATGCTAAATATGTGTTTATTTGTTAAAAGAAAACAGTTGAATAGCGGATGAACCACTAATCCAAGGTAGAGCTGGCAAAATCTGACCCGACCCGAAAAATCCGACTTTTTTTTTTTTTTTACCACTATTGAGAAAAATAAAGCAACAGTTGCCACTGGTTTGAAAATAATGTGGTAACTACCATTTCCGCCACTATTAGTGGCGGAACAACATTTGTTCCGCCACTAGTAGTGGCGGAACAGTAGATTTTCGCCCGCGCAAAAACGGCCCATTTTACGCACTAAACGTGGTTAATTAGTATTAAAAATCTTGTTCCGCCACTAGTAGTGGCGGAACATGTTAAAATATTTCATTAAAGATTAACATGGCTCATGAATGGGTAATTAGCGTAAAAATTGAAGAATTACTATGTTCCGCCACTATTAGTGGCGGAACAGTGCATATTTCACTGTTCCGCCACTATAAGTGGCGGAACAGCCAAATGAACTCCTTAAATCGACTTGAAAAACGCAGAAAAAACCACTGTTCCGCCACTATAAGTGGCGGAACAGTGAAAATACTCTCTCTGTTCCGCCACTAGTAGTGGCGGAACATGTGGTTTTTCACTGTTCCGCCACCGATAGTGGCGGAACAGCCAAATTTTCCACTCGGACACCGAAAAACGCAAAAAAAAAAACGGACTGTTCCGCCACTACTAGTGGCGGAACAGCTACTAAACCCAAAAAATCCCATTTTTATTGCTCTTTCTCTCTCCGCTTCCCCCATTAAAACATTCAACCCGACGGGAACAAAAAAAAACCGATTTTTTGGGCGATTTTTGAGCGGAAAAATTCCCAAAAAGTAAAAATTGGAGGAGAAAGGAAGAATTAGAAGGAAGAAAAAGAGAAAGGTAATTGATTTTATTTTATTTTAAGTTATTTTGAGGTTAGGTTTAGGTTTAGGTGTGGTTTTGGTATTTTTTGAATTGATTGAAATTTGGATGAAATAAGTTTGAATTAATTGAAGTTAGATTAATTTGTTAGAGTAATTTGTTTGATTGATTTGAAATAATTGATTTGAAATTATTGTTTAAAATTAATAATTATTTTTTCAAATATGTGAAATATGAATAAGGAAGGTGAAGGTTAAGGAGAAGAAGAAGGTGAATGTGAAGGTGAAGGTGAAGGAAGAAGATATTAGATTTATTTGGTATGTATAATTTATATAGTATTTTTTTAAATTATGAAAATATTTAATAGGGGAAAAAAAATTTAGTAGGGAAAAAATATTCTAGAAAATTGGTTTAGGGGAAAAAAATTATTTTGTAGATAAGGGTAAAATATATTTTTAGAGGAAAAAATATTTTAGAAAAATATTTGAGGGGTAAAAAATATTTTTAGAGGAAAAAATATTTTAGAAACATGTAAGAATTTTTTATTTTAATTTCAAGAAAATAGTTTTTCCGGAAAAGATGTCATCCGGAGCCGGTTCAAGTCGGGGCGGGCATAATCGGGCGAACAAAGGGAAGGCTCCGATGGTTGAGCCCCAACGTCCGACATATTGTCAACTAAATGTATTACAAGACAGGACACGTAACGAGAAATTTCGAGGAAAAAACGCCGAGTACATTGCCGGGGGTTATCGGTTCGGGCAAAGATCACACATCGGTAATGTATTTAAATATGATTCTATATATGTATTTATTTGATTACGTAAAAATATTTTACTTCTATTTTTCGTTAATGCAGTACCATGGAACTATCGAGACGAGCCATATTTTTTGAAAGCATGTTTGTTACAAACACAGAAAATCGGTCATATTCCTATCGAGGCTACTATGATAAGTGCTCTGCAGGAGCGGTGGAGACCGGAGACACATACGTTTCATAGGCCACACGGGGAAATGACCATCACCTTGGATGATGTTTCATGTTTGTTGGGGATGCGGGTTGATGGTACGCCGTTGTGTTTGAATACTGGAGATATTAGTTGGGTAGATAAAAAGACGGAACTGCTCGGAAAAACCCCACCGGTAAATATGTTCAGAGGTGACAAAAGAAAAAGCAAGATTTTAGTTTATAAGAAATGGTTTATGGAAAATTTTTCCGATTTGGAAAATGACGCCCCACTCTTAAGGGTGCAACAATATTGTCGAGCTTATATCATAGCCTTCTTCACCGATGTTTTATTTACCGACTCAAATGGAGATTCATATTCCCTCATGCCATTAGTGTTTATTGAAGATATAGAAAATTTGCACGAGTGGGCATTTGGGAGTGCGGTTCTCGGTTATCTGTATCGAGAGCTGTGTAAAAGCACCGGCCCAAGTCGGAAAAATATGGGGGGTTGCGTGCTATTATTACAATTATGGGCGTGGATGCATTTTCCTGCTCTTCGACCGGATGTTCCGTTGACCCCCGAAAGAGTGAATATGTACGAAAATCCGGATTATAATGATACGGTTGGAATGCTGTTTATTGGTGCTACTAGGAGAGACGATAGGATCTACACTCATTTGCTGTCACGTCGGGACTTGTTCGACAGTCAGTCAGCAGATGAGGTGGATTGGGCACCGTATGAAGAAATTCGCCCGAGACTGCCACCCATTTGTGGTGAAGAAAGAGATACATGCTTACTCTCTTTGCCGTTGATTTATATGTGGATTGTCGAGCGTGTCCGCCCTCGCAGGGTGATGCGACGGTTCGGGTATCGGCGAAAAATCCCCCCGAAAGAGGCTCCCGTATATGATGAAGAATTACATGACTGGCAACAAGGCCGCGGAGACAATTGGCCGGAGATTCACAAGAAGTGGATTTATCTTTGGGAGAGTAAATGGTTACGAGCCCCAAAACGTAAGCCGCCACCGTACGATTCCAGCCAAACCGACGCATACTTGAGGTGGTATTACAGTGAGTCCGATCCGATAGTGCAGTCTCAGGTTCCGCACGGATCGAGAACATACCGCCCTATTGTTCCAGACAAAAGAGCCGCGGTAAATATTTTCCATAAAGTTTTTAAGTTTAATAATATTTTTTTGTGTTTTGTAATATTTTTCACAATTTGTTACGTTTAAAATAATAAATATTTTTCGAAAGGCACAAAGCATGAGGGATGGAGCTGCCATAGGATTGAAGATGTTCGAGAGAGATTGGTTCGACGAGTTTAACGTAAATAAAAGCCGGCATAAAAAAATGGTTAGGATGCACAAAAATGTCATTGGAGCAGCTTAATGAATTTAATGGGGGAGATGAATGGGATATTCGAATACGCCGGAGGGAGGAGAAGAAGGAGGAGGAGAAGAGGAAGGCGGAGAAGACTTTAGTCAACTCACTCGGGAATCAAACTCGGACTCCTCGGATGATGACTCGAGCAGCGCTAAAGAGGAGAGCAGCGCAAAAAGAGGAGAGCAGCCGGCGAGAGGATGTTAGGGTGTTATCATGTTGGAGTTTTTTATTTTAGGATTTATTATTTTCTCGGTTTGTTATTTTAGGATTTGTTCTGTTATGATTTGTTATGTTACGCTCAGTTTATTATTTTAGGTTTATTATGTTATGGCTTGTTAGAAAAATTAGTAACGGTTTTTTAAAATTAGTAACGGTTGTACTAAAATCCGTTACTAAATACACGATTAGTAACGGTTCTTTCATAAAAACCGTTACTAAATACTCGATTAGTAACGGTTCTTTCATAAAAACCGTTACTAAATACACGATTAGTAACGGTTCTTTCATAAAAACCGTTAATAAATATTCAATTAGTAACGGTTCTTTCATAAAAACAGTTACCAAATACACTATTAGTACCGGTTCTTTCATAAAACCCGTTACTAAATACACGATTAGTAACGGTTCTTTCCTAAAAACCGTTACTAAATATTCAATTACTAACGGTTCTTTCATAAAAACCGTTACTAAATACACGATTAGTAACGGTTCTTTCATAAATACCGTTACTAAATATTCAATTAGTAACGGTTGTTTCATAAAAACCGTTACTAAATACACTATTAGTACCGGTTCTTTCATAAAAACCGTTACTAAATACACGATTAGTAACGGTTCTTTCATAAAAACCGTTACTAAATATTCAATTAGTAACGGTTCTTTCATAAAAACCGTTACTAAATACACTATTAGTAACGGTTCTTTCATAAAAACCGTTACTAAATATACTATTAGTAACGGTTCTTTCATAAAAACCGTTACTAAATATACTATTAGTAACGGTTATTTCATAAAAACCGTTACTAATTTTACTGGTTCTTTCATAAAAACAAATATTAAAGAAAAACAAGCTATTAAAGAAAAACAAATATCAAACTACAAGTTCTTAAATAAAAACAACAATTTAAAACACAAGTTCGCAAATAAAACAACATATTGGTGCAGGGTGTCCGGGTATTTGTTATGTTACAGTTTATTATTTTAAGATTCCGTTCTATATTGGCCTCCTCCCCTTTGCGTGCACCTTGGTGCAGTGTGTCTGGGTAATTTGCAAATACTGCAATTTTTCCCACGACTCTCTTTGTTCATGGTGTCCATACTATTGTGGAATCGTTTCTCCTGTCTTCTACCGCGCTGTATTTTCTAATTCTAGACCAACACTTCTGACGCGCTCAGCAAATTGAATTAGTTGTTTGTCATTCATAATTTTTACTGGTCTAAAATGCCATTCGTTGCCGCTAAGATAAGGGTATTTACCTCGAATTAAAAGAGTGTCATTGGACGACCAACCAATATTTTCATAAATTTCATAACACAATTGGACATAATTTCTATTTGAAGCTGTACTTTCCGGTAAGACAACGAGGCTCGGATGGCTCGTAATCTGCAGGCCGTTGTTGTTCGAACAATCCGACCATCGTAATATAGAAATATTACTGAGTTTTGTGCCATCGTCTTTCAAATATCTATTCTTTTTCCTAATTACAATAATATTTCAACAAGTCAAAAAAATATATACTAAATTGAACTAATTAATAAGTTTAAAAAATAATTCTTTACTAAATTACCTACTTTCTTCTTCCTTTTCTTTAACTTGCTTTTGCCTTCTCTAATTTTCCTCTTCTTCTAAAATATCTAATATCTAATATCTTCTTGCTTCACCTTCACCTTCTTCTTCTCCTTAATTTGAAAAAATAATTATTAATTTTAATCAATAATTTCAAATAAATTATTTTAAATAAATCAAACAAGTTAATCTAACAAATCAAACCAATTAATCTAACAAATCAAACAAATTAATCTAACTTCAATTAATTCAAACTTATTTTATCCTAATTTCAATCAATTCAAAAAAATACCAAAACTAACACCTAAACCTAAACTCAAAATAAAATAAAATCAATTACCTTTCTCTTTTTCTTTCTTCTAATTCTTCCTTCTAATTCTTCCTTTCTCCTTTAATTTTCACTTTTTTTATAATTTTTTCACTCAAAAATCACCCAAATATTTGTCCTTTTTTGTGTTCCGTCGGTTCTGGAGAGTGAATGGGGGAAGCGAAGAGAGAAAGAGCAATAAAAATGGGATTTTTTGGGTTTAGTAGACTGTTCCGCCACTAGTAGTGGCGGAACAGGTCCGTTTTTTTTTTTTTGCGTTTTTCAGGTCTGAGTGGAAAATTTGGCTGTTCCGCCACTATCGCGTGGCGGAACAGTGAAAAACCACATGTTCCGCCACTACTAGTGGCGGAACAAAGAGTATTTTCACCTGTTCCGCCACTTATAGTGGCGGAACAGGTGGTTTTTTCTGCGTTTTTCAAGTCAGATTTAAGGAGTTCATTTGGCCTGTTCCGCCACTATAAGTGGCGGAACAGGTGAAATATGCACCTGTTCCGCCACTAATAGTGGCGGAACATAGTAGTTCTTCAATTTTTACGCTAATTACCCATTCATGAGCCATGTTAATCTTTAATGAAATATTTTAACATGTTCCGCCACTACTAGTGGCGGAACAAGATTTTTAATACTAATTAACCACGTTTAGTGCGTAAAATGGGCCGTTTTTGGCGTAACCGAAAATCTACATGCTTCCGCCACTACTAGTGGCGGAACAAATGTTGTTCCGCCACTAATAGTGGCGGAAATGGTAGTTACCACATTATTTTCAAACCAGTGGCAACTGTTGCTTTATTTTTCTCAATAGTGGTAAAAAAAAAAAAAAGTCGAAAAATCCGCCCAACCCGATCCGAACCCGAGTGACTCGAAATCTGAAATGACCCGAACCCGAAACAACCCAAAACCCGAATGACCCGAAACCCGAAAGATCCGCAACCCGAACAACCCGAAACCCGAATGACCCGCAACCCGAACGACCCGTAACCCGAATGACCTGCGACTCAAACGACCCACGATCCGAATGACCCGTGACCCGAATTGACCCGAACCCGAATGAGCCACCCGATTTGACCCGATAATAAACTTTTTTTTGTTTTAATATCCAAAAAATCTCGAAATTGAGAATTTTATGTCTTGTTCACATAATTGACCTAATAATATTGAGCAGAATAACTCAAATGACTTTAAATACCAATTCGGATGAATAACGACCTCTAATCTGAGAGATTTTTGACCAGAATCTGACGTTGATTATAAGTCACATGAACGACCCGAAACCCGAAATGGCTAAAACCCGAATGACCCGTAACCCGAACGACCCGAAATCCGAATGGCCCACGACCCGAACGATCCATGACCCGAATTGACCCGAATCCGAATTAACCCGATCTAACCCGCCCGTTTGCCACCTCTAATCAAAGGTTTACAGGGACATGTCCTAAGTCTCTATAAAACCCCGCCCCCTATAGTTTATGTGGCTAAAAAATGTTGCCTTCTATATTGTAGCTTGCGACAAGCAGAAAAATTCGACTTTTGGTTGCATCTTTAACAAGTAATAAGTGCAAACGATAAGCATTATCAGCATTTAGCAAAAAGGGAAAAAAGAATAATAATTCTTTAGATAGAAAAAATCCACCCTGTTCTTGTGGTAAAGTGGTCAATTTCTTAATGGGCCTTCTCAGAGTGAATGGAGATGGAGCCAATCATTTTCCCAACTTATTTGCTTATCTACACCAATTAATAAGGTTTAATGAATTAATTTGTGTAATATTGTGCATGTTGATATCTACCAATTAATTCGAGATATCTACATAATTATCTAGCTGGTCCATGCGTGTTGGGGCCAAAGGCACTGTTAAAACATGCATAGGTATTTGTTAGAAAATATAATTATGTTACAGAATGAGTGACAAACTGAAATAATACAACTATTTTCTCTAAATTTATAGTACAGAAACCAATACATTCAAAAACCAAGAAGAGATCGGGTTCAGATTTCATTTCCCTACACATTCAGTTCTTCCATCTGTGTAGTGTTGTACAAATTGGGGGATAATCTGGTCGATGATTACCGGATAATCGCCCAATAAAAAACATCTCACTGATGTTTTCATTCACTTGAATTTCTTTTAATAGCAACTTAATGCAAGTTATGATTGAAAACGAAAATACAAGTAACATTGTATAACTGAATGCTCCATTATTCCATATATTCCAGATGATTTACTACATCTATTTCAGCTCAATGTAGCAACAAAAATATATTCAAAGTTTCATTAGTTTGCAGGTAGGGCAACACAATTTTCCCTGAAAGATATTGTTCACTGCAAAGTGGTCCATGTACATGTCTGTGACTACATCGCATATAAATTGATTAGTTACACATAGGACCATATGCACTGGCTAATATCTGTGGTTGTTCTAGCAGATCATGGGCATAGAGAGTATTCCCCTTCAAATATTTACATTAAATTACCTTCTTTTGGGTTTTTTTTTAAAAACGAAATGAAACCAAAATTACCAATATTGACTGTTATAACCTAATAATAACTCTTATTTATGAAGTTGAGTTGATGCTACACCCCCAAATATTATTATATAGGTCCAAAATATATACCCAAAAACTAGGCCCCAAAACAAAATTAAATTAAGAAAAATATAACAAGTAATGAAAGTTTGTATCTTTTCATTTCATAAGTTATAAAAGGTTGCTGGATCCTTTAAGTAGACAAACTAATTGTATCCCTTGGTAGATAATAAAAGATTGCATCCTTCTACTATGGTAAGTAGTCACAACATTTGGAGCATTTACAACTAAAAATTTCCTTCACATCCTTTCATCATTCAAATTATTTTCTCATTTTTGACACCCAAAAGAGAGATAATCAGCGGATAGTATTAGTTATTTCAATTGATGAGAGGAGTATAATTATTATCATTTATGACACTCAAATCTGGCGTGACTAGACAAAATAAGATAACCGGACTTTTCTATTCATTTCAATTAATAAAAACAAATTTATTTATGCCATAGTATGTAGGAACTGGTTGCCTAAATAATTATAATTGATTTCAAGAGATGAATATAAGAATTAAATTGATTAAAAAGAATATGTAATTGAAATTTTATAAAAAGCTTATGACTGTCACAAAGACGTGATCCTAGAAAATCAATTCGATTTTACGTGGTATTCAAATAAGCACAACAGTAGCTAGTAAGACGTCATAGGTTGACGAACGGTACAGATCAGATTGAGGCTAAGATAATGTTTTGGACATCTCAAGAAGGATGTGTATTTTTTTTTTTTTTTTTTTTGGCAAGCAAGAAGGATGTGTATTATTACTTCAAATAGCTTCAATTAATTAAGATTATATGCGGTTGCGATTTGGAGAATGACAAAGTAGTATCATAGCACTCAACTCGCCTCTCGGACCGTTCCATCTGTGTTGTGTCTAGTATTGGATAATGACCTGTAACTCAGTTGTCTTGAGTGCATTACATAATAAGTTAAAAGCTAATAGATTGAACTTCTATTAGCATCAAAATTGAAAATGGACAAATTAGATTCAATTGATTCAACAAATTTTTTTTTTGCAATCTATCATCTTTTTAATAAATGAAAAAATATTATGACAAAAAAATATTCCTTATAATTTATTTATTTTTTCAAATGTTTGATGCGCTCGACGAACTCGGTTAATTAGTTTATAATGTATGATAAAATTTCAATTATTTAAAATGACATTCTCTTATATAATATTTTTTTCATCTATATCATTTTAATTAAATATAATTTTTGTTTCAATATAAATTTTAATTATATATATATATATATATATATATATATATATATATATAGAGGATGACTAAATAACTTGTACAAGCAAAATTCGGATTTTGCTTGTGACCAAAATACTACATATATCATCAAAAATTCAAATTTTAACCGTACGGATGGAATATATATGTTTTGAATATATTATAGATTAATTTTCACAAGAATCGGAATATTATATCATTATCATCATATAATATCGAAATTCATCAAAATATATATAATACATATGATATATGTTTTGATGATAGATATTATCAAAATTCATCAATACATATATAATCCGGACTTTGCTTGTACAAGTTGTTTAGTCATCCTCATATATATATAATGTAAAATTTTAATTATATATATATCATTTTTGTTTCGTGCTTTTTTTCAAGAAAAAAAAAACATAACGTTTTTAGGAAATTACCTCCATTTTCATTTTGTTGTGCAAATATTTTCTAACATATAAAGTTTGTAGTTTCTCCATTATTCGACACGTGTAATGAATGCTAAATGATATGAGTACCCAGTTTGAACTCACATGTGTTTTCATTTGATATGAGTTCCAATCTGAACTCAATAATTATTTTCTGCTTTCTATTTTCTAACATATGTCATGTGTCTTCACTAACAACATTCTCGCGTACGATGTGAGTTTAAATTTTTTTTTGTTAATTAAAAATAAAACTACGATTTGAAGTATTTAATTAAGTACAAGGATAATAATAAGTTCAAAATTTATAAATTAAATTTTATTTGTCTCAAAATTAAAGTATGACAAATAGTTTTAACATTAAAAAAATATTAATTGCAATATACTACCTTTTGTTGAATGAAGATTAATGTTGATAAAAAAATAGAATTAATTATAATATATTATCTTTCACTTACGATACACTTAAAAAATTTGATTATTTGTTTACAATATGTTACAACAATCTAATTATTTAAATGACATTCTCTAACATAAAATTTATTTTTATATACATATTAAACATAATTCTTCACACATTCAATTACAAAAAAATTAAATAGAGAGCTAATCTGATATGGAGCTCAATATAATTACAAAATTCAATCAAATTTATATATAAAGGTTTTAATTCGAAAATAAAATAATTCAAATAATGATTACTAAAAAATTCTTGAGAAGAGAGAGAAGATAGGAAAAAAATTAAAATAATTTAGTTTCATTGAAAAATTTATTAAGATATTCATTTAATAAAAAAATTATGTAATTTATTTAATCTTTAATATATTCTATGTATAAAAAAGTGTGACACACATTAAATAATTATCTTGAATAAATAAATCTCTATGTTAAAAAAAAATATTTTAGGAGAAGTATGCTATATGCTGCTATTTTAAAATTTATTATTTAGTAAAAATAAAAAAATAATTTAGTACATTAAATTTTAATAGATTATTTATTTAATATTAATATTATAAGTATATATATTCTCCTACATAATTATTTCGCATATTTTCTATATTTTAAATATATACATACTTAAGTATGAGCAAAAAAATTATTTGGAACCATGTCCATATGGAATTCAAAATAAAGTGAATATTCAAGTGAATTTATATAAAATATTTGTAATATGAAAAGTTTGATATTCGATTGAGAATATTCAAATGAATTTATACAAAATATATATTTATGTTTTGATTTGTGAACTCGTCATCTTCTATTTATATTTAATTCAAAATGACATGTATTAAATTTGGTGAAGCGGTTCATGGATCTAACGAATAAAATTAGATATAAAATATATATAATTATACATCAATATAAAGTGATATGATATATAATGAGATGGAATTGGTTTATCTTGAATCTAACGAATGACAACAATACATTGTGATCAATGCAACATGATATGACTTTCTAAAAATCAATAGAAATAGATGTAAAATTGTAAGATATCAAAATTTAATTGTGATATTTTTCTATATTTTCTTAATAAGCGTAATTACCGAAATTTGATTTTGTTTTTCATATTAAATTAAATCGAAAACTTAAGCACACATGGTTATATTCATGTGGGCAAAGGCATAATTTATTTTATTTAGTGGGTTGTTAAGTAGTTAAAATATAAGGTCCTATTTGCAAAGGTAAAATATATTACACATATTATCATGGGCATTATTATTAGGATTTTGTAAATATGAAACTTTGAGGGTTATATTTATAAATGAGGAAGCCAAATTCCATTTGCCAGCTTCATTCTTCTTCCTCTGCATGCTGCGCATAAATGGATGAGTGCCCCTTTTCTCTTCCATGTCCATTCATTTTTTTTACACAAATAAGAAGAGAAGAGAGAAAGAGTAAAACCTAGTAAGGATTGATAAAATCTCGACGATTCGAAAAACGAAGGGTATAGCGATATTCTAAACGTTGAGACGAGCAAGTTGATATCCTCATTTGCGCGATTCGGCTCCGTCACCGTAAGCGCGCTTTTCAAAGCGAAGGTCTATTTCGACTAAGAACGCGTGTGCGAGACTCCGTCTCGTCAACTTTCGTGTCTTGTGCGTTAGTGAGTGAATTCTTTCCCCTTTTCTCTTATTAAGACTTGCGGTTATGTGCATATAAGGTCATTGTGTGTTCTCATTTTGTGCCTACATATTTACTTCTTTTTATTTGATATTCTCAATTGAATAATTATGGTCATCCTCATAACATTATGATGTACAAATGAGAAATGGTTAGGGTTTCATAATTAGAGATTTCATAATTAGGGTTTCATAATTAGGGTTTTAAGTTAGAGTCTCAATAATTAGGAATTGGGAATTGGGATTAGGGTTTTGTGCTAAGTTGGAATTATAGATTCATTATTAAACCGTAAAATTTAGTATTAATTAAATTATTTTATTATGCTAATATTTTGGGAAACTTGGAGATGTCACTTTTGGATTTGACGGGTTGTTTTGACGAGACTCGTTTGTGAATTGTACGATTTGTGATTAGTGAACCGTGACATCTAATTTGAGGGGAAGCGGGCTATTAGACGTAGTGGAAATTCCAAATTTAGTTTGGTTCAAGACGCGAGGATATATCCATGGTCGTCAAGGCTCTTGTGTGGGAATACGCGATTCCCGAGCTATGTGATTCTCCCGGAAGAGTTGGATTTGCTCTCCGCTCTATCCGGCACTTCGGTTGACCGCTACGCGTACCCTCACTTGGGAATATAATATGGGTTTTATATATATATGTAAACAAGGAATGTGTGAAAGGAATAGACTTCTAAAGTTGGATAGTAGTAATGGTACATATGAGGAATAGTTTTGTGCATTTCTTTTATCTTAGAAATTCTTTGAATATTTTTAATTCTACAATTATTACTACATGTGATATTATTTTAATATTTAAAATTAGTAATATTAATTCGGCCAGAATTAGGGTTACAACTGCACTTGTGGCTTGTCTTAATAAGCTAGACCCATTTACTCACTTAGTCGCTTATGTGACTAACCACTCTTTTGTATATGTTTTGGGTCTAGGGTTTCAGGACGGTGCAGAAGGAACTAGTGGAGCTCGTGTGTGAACGGTGAGTACGACGGTTGTTATCATCACGGAGTAAAAGATGTTGTTGTTTCTAGGTTATGTATATTCATGTACGGTTTGTATATTAGGGTTTTGTCGATGTATATATGGGCTTCCGCATCTGTTCAGGGTTTTGTTGTCTCCGTGATGTAGTTATTTCATATATATATATGTATGTGATGTTTCATATTATATTTTGGCTTTTATGCACACCTATATATATATATATATATGAGTGATGTTGTTTTCGATTTTATTTTTTTTGTTATCATGTGATGCCTCTAGAACACATATTGTGTGTCGGCGGGTTGTCGCATCTTTATTTTTGCGGTGTGACAAAAATAATAATACATAAAAATATAGAAATAAATAACAATTACAAAAACTCAATGATTAATCAATGAATAAGATTTGTTCATATCTTATATTACGACGGGTTGAAATGAATTTGTAACAATATGAAATTCAAAATAAAGAGAAATTGAAAATAAATGATTTAAACATTTTAACATGTGAAATACAACATTTCATTTTAAATTATTGTTTTTAAAGAAAAAAAATAGTATTTATGTTTTAATAAATGAACTTTTCATATTTTCTATATTTGAACATAATTATGTATTATGATTCGTTGGAACCATCTGAGTCAAATCTAATGATCAAAAAATAACTTTAATCAGGATATAGAATACAAAATACTTAAAGTACCAATCATCATCATATATGTTAGCACGATACGTGAAAAACGTACAAAAAATCAGAATCATTGAAAAATTAAATGGCCTAGATATACAATATTATTTAATCTAAGGATTGAAATAATTGAGATGATTTAGCCTCATGAGAGTTCTCAAAAAGCTTTGAAAAATAAATGGGTGGGGAAATTTCATATGTCTCCCCATTTTTTTCCACCATGTGTTTTTATTTCATATGCGTCTCCAGTTTGAACCAAATAATTATTTCCATCTTTTTAAGAATATTTTTATTAATGTTATTTTAAGGACTAATAATATATAGTAAATAATGTTGATATTATGATGCTTTGTTAGTAATAAATTAATAATATAACTTATCATGATATTGGATAAATTATAATAAAATAATATGGACCCCACTTGTAAACAAATATTTTTCATAAACACCTTAAATATTATCATTACATGTTTTCATTTTAGTCTCTATAAAATGAAGTATTTTAAATCCTTTCAAAATTTAAACATTATCTTATATGTTTTCATATAAATAAAATATGAGACCTAAATTGATTTAATTTTGGCATTGTTTTGAATGTATCGGAAACACCCTTATTATTCTCAATATTTTTAATTGATATGAATATTCAGTTTGAACCCACATGTGTTTTCATTTTATATGAGTCCCCAGTTTGAACTCATAATGGCTTCCACCTTTATATTTTTTGGCATGTGTCATGCTTCTTCATTTGATATGAGTCCCCATTTTTAATCCACCATACTTTTTAATTTCATATGAGTCCCCAGTTTGAACCAAATAATTGTTTCCAAGATTTTAAGGTTTTTTTTTAATTTTTTTGTTATTTTATGGACTAATAATAGTAAATAATATCAATTAATATTTCATATTATGATATTTTATTATAAAAAAATAATAATATCAAATATTATGATATTTAATAAATTATATAAAATAATATGAGCCTCATTCTTAAAAAAAGATCTTTTTCATAAACCCCTTAAATGTTTTCATTGCATGCTTTCATTTTTTTCCTATAAAATAAAATATTTTAAATCCTTTAAATATTTTAAATCATCTTATATGTTTTAAATAAATAAAAGTTGAGACATGATTTGATTTAAATTTGATATTGTTTTGGAAGTTTTGGAGACACTCCTTATTTTTCCCAATATTTTTAAAACTCACTTAACGTTTGATTCTCATTTTTTAATCTCTAGAAATTATATTTTTTTCACTATAAGAATTAAACTTTGTTTTCTATCTGTGATTTATTTTATTAAAATAATATTTTATTTTAAAGAATATTATTTTATTTTATAGAAATAATACATTTTTTATATTTTTTTCATTCATATATATTTTATGATTTTATTTATTTTTTCTTATATATGAAGTTCTTGAATTGTATTTTTTTAACATGTGTTTATTTATGAATTTTGTTTTACAACTTCTTTACAAATGATCATGCGGCGAGTCAGTTCATGCAACTCAATATTTAGTAAGTGGGCCACATCAATATTACACATGTGTAATTACTTTACATATGATCTAGAACTAAAATGTACAACACGTCAAATCCAGAGATTTGGGTTGTCTGGGCCAAAATTTAAATGGGCACCCCACTAAAATCATTAATTAATATAATAACCGAATGACCATATTTCATGTGTACCCCTATAAATTATGAGAATAAGATTTTAGTGTTACAAAACAAATACAGAGTATATCACGCATTTTTTATGAGAATAATTTTATTATATCCTCTCAAAATTTAAAATTATAACTTAAAATAATATATAAAGTGTTATGTTTACTATAATTTATGTAGAATGAGCAAATTTGATTGGCTCACATATTTATTACATTAATAATAAAATATACTAAAAAGTACACAATTCTTCACTTTTATTTACATCAATTGTATTATTAATTATTATATTATGTTTGTCAAATTCATTAGGAGCAGAGAAAAATGAAGGCGCTATGATAGTTTGATTATAATATGATAATGACGTCTTTGGGACTCACACAAACTTCATAAGCAATCCTACAAATCTCTAATATATATTTTTTTTTCCTAATCTAAATCTCTAATATCATGTATATCACTCGAGAAAATAATATGAAGTATTATTCAGTCAATCATCATTAATATTAAACCTATTCCATTCTTAAAATATTAGGGAAACTGGAAAGAATTGGGCTTTTTATTTTCCTCTGAAATTATAAAGTTTCAATATAAATAAACTTCTTATGAAAGTTTGATAATTATTCATTCTCTTCTAATCATATTTTATTTGATATAGTTTTACCATTTTTTGTGGTATTTAATTATAGAAGAGTTTATATATTGTATAAATCATACAATAATAAAATGGAACACTTTTAAAGGGACAATCAAATATTTTTCTTTTTATGAAGGGGTACACAATACACATAATATCATTCACATTTCGGAGGCCATAGATGATATTTTTCTTTAAATTCTATAGGTTAAATTTTATTATTTATTAAAAAAAAATAAGACGAAAAAGTTTGATCTAAATGTAAATAACTCAACAAATTACAAAAAAATTAAAATTGAAAGTGATAATGAACGCAGATTGGAAAGTGAGTTAAATTGTCGTATTATAAGATTATTGTAGTTTTAATAGGTCCCATAAATTAATAACACTTTATTTATGTTGATTTGCATTTCTTTTCATGTTTGTTTATTATTTTTATTTATTGAACAAAAAACAATCAGCTAACGTTAGAAAAGTTAGAATAAAAAAATCTAATTGTATCGAAGCAGAGTGAGATCCTCTCTCGTAACTAAGAAGTCTTCAAAGTGAAAAATATTTCCTCTTTATTTCATTATTTCATTACAAATTTATTCAAGCGTTATTAAGTAGCAATTATACTATATTCTTGTCTACCTACTCAAAAATATGTATTGTAGCACAATGTATTATATTGGTACTATAAAAGATATGTTGTCGCTGAAAATGATTTTGGTATTGAAAGTAGTATATTAGCATTAAAAATTGTATATTATTATTAAAAATCAATAGTATACTGGTACTGAAAATAATATGTTGACACTAAAAATAATATATTATAAATAAAGTATTCTCACTGAAATCATGCTCCCAATTAAATGTATATTGATAGTAAAATAATATACTTAACTTAAAATGTATCTACGTTGGTGCTGAAACATGTATATTACTATTGATTAAGGTATACTGATACTTAAAAATGGAAACAATTGTGAGTCCATAGTAGAGGGTTCATTTCCATCGATTGGGTTCAAACAAAACCGATTATGGCTATATCGAATTATACCGAACCGGAAAAAACATTGAACCATACTTAAATAAATAGATACGAACTGAATTTCAAGCCCAATGGAATAATCGAATTCTATTTTAGTTTATTCGGATAAACTGAATAGTATATACAATAACTATGAGTTGATTGTAACACATATAATCATATTTTATTATATTAGACATATAAATACGTCATATAGATTGTTTTGAATATGATTAATTTAGAATTAAAGTTTAAAACATCACAAAATTAAAAGAAAAAGAAAAATAAGAGTATTAATCGGTTGGCTCGGCTATTTAATTTTTATAAACCAAAACCAGACTAAACCGATTAAACCAAATAATTTTAATTTTTAAACCGAAACAAACTGAATAAAACCGAACCAAATTAACGGAATTTGACCAATTTTTTTTCCGTATAAACTGAATCATTTGAACACCACTTGCCCTTAGTTTCAATACATTTACATATTATATCTTTTTTATCCTATCAAGGAATCTAAAATCCAAGACATCATTGAACGAATATTTTTTTTAAGGCCAAACCCACTATTAATGGGTTGCTTACTAAATATCAAATGTGCTAATTAGATTTACCATGGCTCGAATATGAGACCCTCTTCAAATTTCAATGGGTGCCTATCGATTGGGGTAACAAACTTTTGATGAAAGGATTTACAATTATAAGCAAAAATAATTTTCAATATATTGTTATCATTATGTGAGATAATTATTTAAAAAGTTGATCAAATTATTCACCGAAAGCCTGTTCTGTGAGGGTGAAATAAAGTGAAATAATGAAATATAATGGAATAAATGATCTAAATTTCCCTAACCTAAAGATTAAATAAAATATGCAATGAAGAGATGAAAGAGTAATTCAACTTTATTCCACATGAGCAAGATTAAATAGAATAATTGTAAATAGCGCACTATAGCTTCACTATAGTACGAAACGCTACGCGTCAACGGCAAAATGCTACAAGCTGTGAGTTTTTTTTACGCTATATAATTTTAATTCTAAATAGCATTTTTTGGGCTATAAAAATAAGATATTTGAATTTAAGACTTATTTAATGAAGAAATAGTATAATTATTATATTTTTTGAATAAAAATAAGCTAAATTATCACTTTTTTTTTACAAAAAAATGTATTTGTTTTAGATGATATTTAAAGATATCATTCGTTATATACTATAATATTCGCTATACCGTACGCTGTACCATTCGCTACGAGCTATACGCTACAAAATGACATCAACGCTGCAAATCGCTAAACGCTATTTACAACCTTGTTAAATAGTGGAATATAATGAAATAAATGAATTTTATATCTTTTTCTTTGCTCAATCAAAGAAAGAAAAATATGGATTTAACTATTTCTTCCACTATTTAGTTCTTCTACATTGATATAAAACTTTCTCCTGTTTCATTATTACCATATGCCAAAATCTACTATGAATAAACTAAACTTAACCAAATTAAAAAAATACTAAAAAAATTGCAGACTTCAATTCAAATAAACTTCATCCCACAAGTTATTTTACAGAAGTATCTTTGGCACAGTACAAGTGAGCATCACATGACAACAAACACGTGGCAGCAATCGGCACCATCCCTTTATATGCGGGGAACAGAACAAAGAGGGCCTCCTCCTCCTCCCTCCTCCCTCTTCCCGTCGGCAAGTGAAGTGAAAGGGAATAAATATCATCCATCATCATATGCATGCATAATAATTTACAAAGAACATATGGCCTCTGTTCAACGGACACGTGGCAGTCATACGGAAGGGAGGCAGTGAAAGCTACAAGCACGTGCTTGCTCTGCGCGCGTGTCAGAACTCGAAGGTGGAAATAGGACCCCCATACGGATCCCCAAGAAATGCTTCCCTCAGGAAGTTTCCAACCGACACCTTCCAGTTAATATCCTTTGTCACCATTGATTCTCCGAGGCGAAAGACCGAATATGAACCATCATAGCGAGTCAGTTAATTTTCTTTGTCACCATGGATTCTCTGAGGCTAAGACCATGTATGATCGATGGTTGTAGCGAGTCGTTTACTGGAACAGAATTACAGTTTTGGAATGATAAATGTTGCTGCTTGCTGAATTAGTATTTAGTGTTCATCTACGTCAATTAGTTCAGCGGCTCGGAAATTTGAATTTTTTTTCAAAATAGCACTTTTTTTAAGAATAATTAATCAGATGGCATTTTTTTCGAAATATTTCAGCAGATAGCACTTCCGCCAGACCCTCTGGCGGAACTGAAGTAGTTCCGCCAGAGGGTCTGGCGGAACTAGTGATTTTTTTTATTTTTGTTGATCTCAGCCATTTGGCACCCGTAAACACGCTTAATTAAGAAAAAAAGTTAGTTCCGCCATAGAGTCTGGCGGAACTAGGTAAAATTTATTTTTTCAGGTTAAACTCTTAATTTAGAAGGCCAATTAGCTCAAAAAATTACGAATTCATAAGTTCTGCCAGACCCTCTGGTGGAACCATAAGTTCCGCCAGAACCTTTGGCGGAACTGGCTATTTTATATTTTTTTTGGCTCTAAACAGCCATGAAAATTTAGCAAAAAAAAAAAAAAAAATACTATTCATATTCCGCCAGAGGGTCTGGCGGAACTATGAATAGTATTTTATTTATTTTTTTTTTTTTGCTAAATTTTCATGGCTGTTTAGAGGCAAAAAAATATAAAATAACTGGTTCCGCCAGAGGGTCCTTCTGGTTCCGCCAGAGGACCTAGCGGAACTTCGGAATTCATAATTTTTTGAGCTAATTGGACTTCTAAATTACGAGTTTTACGTGAAAAAATAAATTTTATTCAGTTCCGCCAGACCCTCTGGCGGAACTGGCTTTTTTCCTTAATTAAGCATGTTTAAGAGTTTCATATGGCCAGGATCAACAAAAATAAAAAAATCACTAGTTCCGCCAGACCCTATGGCGGAACTACTTCAGCTCCGCCATACCCTCTGGCGGAAGTGCTAGATACCCAATTATTTGTAAAATAGTGTCATCTGATTATTGTTCAAAAAAGTGCTATTTTGCAAAAAAAATTCCGGAAATTTGTGTTGTTGGATCTTTTGGTTCGGATTTAAATTTACAAACCATATAAACGGAAATGACTAAGTAAACTGAACAACTAATCAATATTATCATTTAATTTGGTCATACTTCTTATTGATTTAATTGATAAACCGAATTGCAATTTGGTTTTACTTGATTTATTTTGTTATTTGATTTGGGAAACTAATTATTTTGTTTAGAATAGATTGAATAAATTCATTTGGCAATTCAATTTGTCTTGCTCAATTCGGTCTGAACTGAACGGGTAGAATGAACACCCCTCATGCGAAGATTCATCTTTTTTCCTGTATATATTGGAGTTACACTATTTTATGTTACAATGATGAAACTTCATTGAGGTGTGCTTATATATAGGTTTGTGAATTATAATTTTTCTTAGTAAAACAATTTTCTCTTTTATCTATATATACTTGATGAGCAAATTTTTTTTTTTTTTATGTTCAACACACCCACCCATTTGATTATGTCAAATGCTCAAAAGTAATACCTCATATGCACCATCAAAAAAATATGAAACATTTGAATGTTTTTCTATTAAATTTGCTTGTTTTTTGTACATCCCATGTAGTTGTCGTACTCTCTCACTAGAAAAGTACAATATGAATTATAAATATAAGATTGCTTTATTTAATTGTAACATTACAAAATTGGGCATATATAGAAGGCTAAAGAGTGGTATTTTGTGTAAGAAAAAATGTTATATATTTTCACCATGAAAATAAACTATAAGTTGTCACGAAAAAGAACTATACAATTAATATCCTCACGTTAAATGTTTTGTTTATTAATATTGAATAGCATGGCTAACAACTTATAGGTTTGGATAATAAACTGATAGAAAAAAGAAAAGAAATAATGTTATTTTTTAATGGAACATCTTCTAAGGGTAGTAGATAATCACAATCATCTCCCCAGTGTGGTCCTTTTGCATGCTCGCCATATATTATTTTCTTAACAATTATTTCTTAGTTCTATATATTGTTATTTTAAGAGTCCAATAATCGAGTTTGAGATGATTTATTAGTAGGGTCTTTTCCTTGAAATATCTATCCAAGAAAAAAAGATTAAAATAATTAAGGATCAATTTCTTGTTTAGTGCTACAAAATCTCAAATTATCATATGGAAATTATGAAAACACGACGAGATTGAGCACGCCCACCGTATAGTTTCTTCCGCTTTTGAATATACTTTTTAATTTTTATATATACTTTTTATTACTTCACGTATGTACTGTTTTCCTGTCTCTAAAAAATGAATTTTACATACTGTTTTTTTAATTTTATACACTATTTATCGTCTCTATATATTATCGTGGTACATGACGGGAAAGTCTATTATGCCACATCAGATCCCTTATCATATACTATACTTAAATTGGAAATATTAAGAAGAACCTTATAAAACATAGAAATGTAGAGAATACAAGAAAACATAACGAAAGTCTAGCTTTCATCTCAAAGGAAACTAATTTTGGTTATTTCTACGGTATTATGACAAAATAATAAATATGATATTTTCTATTTTACCTTTATAGAGAATAAATCGGTGAAGAAATTTTTTATCAAAATAAATGAGGCTGTCATGATATGAATGGGTAAATTTCACCTAAAATAACAATTTTACAAAATGAATAAATTAGTCACTTAACTGTCAATTATCCCTTGTTGATCATCCGATTTGTCAAAATCAAGTCACTTCATCAGCTTTGGATTCATATTTTAACGGCAAGCTGATGTGCTATGTCCACAACATTAGTTAGAAAATTATATATATTTTTAAATAATTTTGTAGAATTTTTTTAAACTAAATTTTTTGAAATATATATATTGAAATTATGTTTCGAAAAATATTTTTATGAACCTATAACTTCTTTTGAAAATTATTTTTATAAAAAATAAATTATTTAATGACATAGACATGCCACATCAATTTGCTGTTAAAAACTTGTTGAAAAATCTAATGGAGTAACTTGATTTTGACAATTTAAGCGTTTAGTGACATTGAGAGATAATTAAAAATTCGATGACTCATTTAACCATTTTCTAAAACTGAATGGCATATAGTAAAATTTCCCTATAAATAACTACACAAATAACATTTCAATACCAAGTTATATACATTTTGTAAGATTTACCAAAATGTATAGAATTATGAACTGTGGTCCTTCTAGTCCCACCAATTTTTTTTAAACCATATCCTCATAATTGTATAAAGGACCTTTAATTTTGTATATTCGATAATTGAATATATTAAAAAACAGTGGATGACTACGATCACACACAACACACAGATTTAGGTTAGTTAGTAAGCAGAGGGTCCCCGCAGAGTCTAAGGTAGGGCGTGCTATTTATCTTGTTAAAGCTCTTATTAAGGAGACAAAGCTGGCTTTTCTGATGGTTAACAATTGGCCCTATATAAGGCAACTGAATGAGGTTCCATCACGTGCGTGCAACAGTGTGCACGAGATGGCACGTGACCCGTTGATTCCGCCCTCCTCGGGATCCTCACCTCTCACGTGATTCGATGCCCCCCTCTCCCCTGCAATAATAATTTAAGGAATTTCATTATTAGTACTTATTTCAGGAGATAGTTGTAAAGTTGCAGGGGATTAGAATTGGAGGAGTTGGGAGTTGGCTGTAATGTGCACCGAGGAATTAATCCACTAGCGAGCATCGTGAATGGCTGTAATACTGAAATCAGAAAGTACATGTTAACTTATAATAATGATAATTAACAGTCAATGACAAAATAATGATATTAATTAGTATAAGAAAATGAAGTCTGTCCCTCCAGTAGTTATTATTTCATTGCTGTATCACTACAGCTAGTTCACTTCTAAGTACGTTGTATTGTCATTTGAATATTAATTTTTAAGATTTTTTTTTTTCAAAACTCACTTAGCCTTAATTTGTGTTTAAAGTAGTCACTGAAATTTTAAGAGTTCTTATATAGTCAGCAAATCATTTATACAAGTTAGGACACTAAGCAAAAGTTAATTCAATTATTTGACGAACTAGATCACAAATCAAACTAGTTATTCAGATTTATAAACATCTCAATTATCAAATAAGATAAATCGTAATAACACCTCTCAATTACCATCTAAGTTTTTCACAACTAGATTAACAGTTGAAGATAACTGAAATGTTTAAGCACACTAACTTGGCTCATAAAATCATAAATTTGATACCATGTTCTTACTCGACCAAATTATCAACAAAAATTTGATTGAGTAATCCAATTTGAACAACCCAAAAGTTTAGTGACAACATAAGGCCAATTGAAAGTGAATAGGCTAATTCTCTAAAAAAAAAAAAAAAAAAAAAAATGTGAATAGGCTATTTTGGTGACAACATATGAAATTTACCCAGTACTCAAAGCAATCTGATTTTACTTATTATTGATGCACTCAATTCGGAATTCTCATGTTCTCAAATAAAAAAAGGGACATGCTACAACACAACGCACTATAGTATGATTGTTCACGACGGCATCCAATAACAGTACATATTATTTATTTTCTAATAACAGTATATATATAAAAAGTGAAAACAATATATAAAAATGGGAAAAAAGTATATAAAATACGAAAACAGTATATAAAAGTAAAAAAATAAAAAATATCCAAAGAATAAATAATAGCATATTAAATGACAAAACAGTATATAAAATGAGAAAACAGTATATAAAATGGAAAATAACAGCATATCTACAGTGCGTCGTGTTACAGTCGTACCACAGTACGTCGAATTTGCACATTTCCCATAAAAAAATATACAAGATTTCAACTTCCACTATAGAAATGTAGTTTTTTTAGTATTTTCCATATGTTAATTATGATATTAGATTTATAAATACTCAAAATTGTCATTTCCAAATCAAGAATTTTTTTTATTTCTCTAACTGAGGCGTCATTTGAAACTCTAGAGAGCGTTATTCAAACAAAATAAATTAAACAAACTTCATTTGCCTATGAAAAAAACCAAAGAGGGCGATATATGGAAAGTTGCCTGTTTATAACAACCAACAAGCAGTAAAACTAATGGATGGTTTACTTGGTTAGGATGAAAGCATCAATATTGATGAAGTGGATTTTGTGGACGATTTTACATGAAGAGTAGTAATAATTGGAGGAAAGGTGGTCCTGTACCGTACAGAGAGAGGGGTTGAGGGTACAGCTGGCGGCTGAGGCCTCGTCAACGACCTGTGAGAGTGCGAGGGCCCTACGCTCTGCCATTTGTGTGTGTTGTGGGCGCGGTTAATTACCACCTGCTCTTCTATCATTTACCACCACATTTATAGATAGATGCTCTCACTTATTTTTTCGTTGTGGTCATGATGATTATGCTAATATTGTATTTTACTCAATGTGTGGTATGTGGCTGTTCTTTGTTATGTTAGGTTGGGTTTGTTATGTTTGTGGTGCAAGAGAACAATGTAGATTTGAGTATTGATTTAGTTTGGTTTATTTGATTATATTACACTTATTTCGGGTATATCGGTTTAACTGTTAGGTCAGTTCAGTGATATACATGTATGTGTTGTTTTTTACGTGATATATTGTTTATGGGTAGTGTTGTATCCATGTTGTAAAACTATTTTGTACATCGTACTGAATTTGTTAGACATAAATTTTGACTAAATCAGTAGTTCAACTTATTTAATACAGTTCAATTAAAAATTTTCATATATTTGATTTAGTTATTATATTAGCTACTTTAAATAGTGATTTATATTATAAAAAATACCAACTAGCATTTAACATGACTAGCTATTTTATTATTAAATATATAAGCTATTTAACACTGAAAATGATATACAACTATTTTTTACTATTGATATATTTAAAATAATAATTTAATAATGATTTAATATGACTTAGCTTACTATATCATTGTCAAAAATTACCTAAAAAACCAATAATTACTTGATTTTCAATTATTTACTCATATTCAATATCCAAATAGAAATCCCAAATCACACATGACCACACCAAGGGCAACCAAATAATCAAAGCACATAAACAACTAGAAAAAAAATGACATCATCAACCAAAACCCAGGGAGCAGCTCCATGCAGTTTGATTGGTTCAGCCCTGACTCCAATACAAGAATTTCTATCCCCTCCACTTTCACCTCCCTCACTTTCACTGCTGTAACAGTAAATATGTCAAACTGGACAACACTAGTTTCTTATTAATGGAGAGATATGTGGGTAGGGGAATTTTAACCACTGGAGCCAGTAAGCTAGCTCGCGCGGAAATTTTGACGTTTTACAAGAAAACGAGTCTTTTTTATTTGATATACTATTGTTTAAATGTTTCCCACGAGCTTGGTTATTAGCGAGTGAGTTTACTGTTAAGAGCAAGAAATTGAGAACAATATTCTTACTCCTCTACAATCCACACCTCCGAAATTCCAATTAACCCAATCCATCTATGGCAAAATTCTTATCAAGAAAAATATTATAAATATGAACTTACTAAATAGTAAATACACAAAGAATTTTAATAAAATATTATTGTAGGGGAGAGGAAAAGAGCGGGGGCGTGGTTACTTGGGACAGGTGAAACAAGGAAAGAAGCAAAAAAAAAGAGAAAAGAGAGGTAGAAAAAGTAAACGTTGCGAGGGGGAGTGAGGTGCGGCGGTGGTCCCCACCTCCGCCGACACCGTCCACGTGGCATGACGTCAGCATCCTTTACCTGCGGTAACAACCTCGCTCTTCCCTTCGCTCTCTCGCCCGAACACCGAACAGCGGACTCGACCAATAAGATTTGCGTTTAAAGTGGGGAGTTGGTGTGTGGAGTTGTGGGCCGAACAGGGAGAGTGACGCCATAGAAGTAACTGAAGAGGAAAAAGAGAAGAGTGGAGACAGGAGATGCCAGCTGGCGTAACCAGTTTCGCTCGTTTCGGTGTCAGAACGTATAATTTACCTTAATTTGCAAGGCAGATTGATAAATGCACACCGTCCCCCCTGTTTATTACAGCATTTATTTGTTTGTTTATGGCGGAATTTCTTAATTGAATACCTCTCGTCTGGTATTTTTTTATTTCTTTTCATTTGTAGGTTGTTTATGAGGATTTTTTGAAGCAAGTATGGTAAGAAGAGTGATAGATACATGTATTATTTTATAGGGGTATGTACATTTGATATTTTGAGATTTTGTGGGCTATACATGAAATTATTTATTTATTAATAATGAGATTGAGGTAATTTAAACGCTCCCTGTTCCACGTCCTGAAGCAGAAATCACCAATGTACCAAAAATGCCCCTAATTGATGCTTAAATTAATTCATTTCATATCATTGTTTTCTTTTCTTTTTTGGTTCTTTGTTATTATTGTTTTCTCACTTCCGAGTAAAGATGAGGACAATTTAATTTGGTAGAAAATTATTGGTGGGGTAAAGTTTATCTAATGGGAGCTAATGGCTGCGCGACGGGGTACTGTAGCGATTATGTAGTGACGGTATATAAAAATTGAAAAAAACATATAAACTGAAAACAAACAGTATATAAAAAATTAATTCGGTAAAATGAAAAACAAACAGTATATAAAAATTTATTTGGTAAACAATATATATTTAAAAAAAATGAGAACGTATATAATGTATATAGAAATGCGAGAAAACAATATATAATTTTAATTCGTCGTTACATGATCGCTACAGTATCCCGATTTTTCATTTCCCTTGTCTAATTGGTTGATAAAATTACCAATTCTACTTTTTCTTTACAAAATACATGACCATTGTAGTTTACAATGAAATTCTACGTTACCTTAAAAAATGACCAATATTTGCATATACAGTACACAACTACTTATGTGGGCCCCACATGTCAGATGGTCGAAAACTCTGACCAACTAAACAAGTTGCTATTGCAACTAGTTTTTAGCCAAAAATGCATTTCATTGGCTGAACCTGAATCCCCTTTTGCTATTTAATTTCAAAATGTTTACATGAAGGAAAGTATCAAGGAATTAATATGCTGCAAGTTAGTTACCATGCATGTGCATTGGCAATTGAGCTGCACTTTTTATATAAAGGAAGCTAGATATTTTATATGCCATTGGTTCACAATGGACCAGCTAATTAGGAAAAAAAATATTTAATGCAATTTATATTGTAGCATTTTATCAATGGTTTGTACATTATATATGCACTCATATGCCATCCTTAGAATTATCCAAAATGTTCTTTGTTAGTCTCAATCCTACTACCTATTTGAGCAAGTATAGGATACATTATTGCATCAAAAGGCAAAAGCCATTTAGTTTTAATACCATTTATGTTTGATTACTAACAGCTAGTAATTATTTTGATTGATTAATTGCTGATAATTTATGTTAACTAATGTTAGTTGATGGTATTACTGATAGTTAGGTTTATTTGGGGGTAAACGATTATGATTTGATTAACCTAGCTGCTATACATAATTAAATTGGTGCTATATAATTTTTTTGAATGAAAAATTGGTGCTATATTCAAAAAACTATTTAAAATATGTGTAGTTAATAGTATATGTTTACAGAATTCTTAAATAACTTTTCAATTGTTTTGTTAATTTGAATTATAAAAACAAATAAAAAGTTTAAATATTTTTTCTCATGGCCCACTCAATATGACTAGAAAAACTCAATTTGAAAAATAAAGTACTCATAACCAACTCAGTCTAATTGATCAAGTGAAGTTGTCTCAAAAGAAAAAAAAACTGATCAAGTGAATTAACATGTCATAACCTAGTTGATTAAGTGTATTAACATGTCTGATTAAAAAATTTATGAGTTCAAAATTTTATAAAAATGTCTTTTATTTAGTCAAGTACGTAACAAATAAGTTATTTTCTATAAAAATGGAAGTACTAAAAGGCCAATAGCAATGGTCCTAGCTCTATATCCACATGCTTTAACTCCAATCCTCACAAACGAAGCCACCCTCTAGCTCTAGGAGTCTAAATTCTTTAAAGGGAAAAGCGCGTCATTAAATAAATTCACCTCACATGGCCATGGCTAAATTTCTATGCAAGAAATTCAACAAGGGGTGAATAAAACTAGAGGTGAAATGAAAGTAACAACAAACAAATTTAAAGCGATTATAAAGAGAAGAATGGGGACGGGTATGGATGCAATGCATGGGTCACGTTCCTCCATTATTACGACTTACCCTCTCTCATTTTTCTCCCCTTACCAATAACTTACATTTATCTTGCCACCAAAAATAAATGTTATCCTTTCACCATTCACAGTCTGATTTTTATCCAACATTATTTTTTTGCAAGCCAGCTCAAATAAGTGTGTGATTAAAACCCCCCTCACCCTCCATCCATCCTCTCCCTTCAGTTCCCCCCTCTAGCTCTCACTCCCTCCTCAAAACCCATACATTCATTCCACTGAGCTTCTGCGCAAAGCAATGGCGCATCAATGGGAAATGCAAATGACGATGGATCTCTACGGAATGGGAATTAGCAATTCTTATTCTAACATTACGAGCATGAACAATTCTCACATGAACGGTGCGAGTGTATCAAACGGAAACCCGATGTACCATTATGGGATTACTCCCGCTAATAATGAGTCTCTACGTGTGGATGAACTCCTCGATTTCTCCAATGCAAATACGCAAGACTTGTTTCCTTCCGCGTCGGCTGTGAACCATGAAAACAATCATCTAATTATGGTGAAAAGCGAACAATCTCAACCTGCCAGTGCTAGAAACTCGGTTTCTTCCTCAGATCTTGGCCATTCTTATCACGACTCGTTTACCAATGAATTTTACGTTCCGGTAGGTATCCTTAATTACAAGCCAGTATGTAATGTAACCGTGTATGAAACTATATTTTCTCTTTCTAAAATGTACATTTTTCTTTACTATTATAGAGTGAGGAAGCGGCGGAGCTAGAATGGCTATCAAAGTTCGTCGATGATTCTTACTCTGATATGCCAATGGCACCGAACATGACACACTTCATCAACCCTAACAGTACCAACGATCAGTCAAACAATCTGAGCGTCGATCAAAACTCAATCGGCTCTGCTAGCCGTGGAGCAAGGAGCAAGAGGTCACGCGCTACAGCAATTGCCACTGCCGCATGGCACTCTCTAATTCCTCACCCTCAATCATCTCCCTCATCATCATCCTCTTCCTCAGATTTCCCCTCGAAACCCTCGAAGGGTGGTATCAACCGAGGTAAGAAATCCGGTGTTGGCATCAATGGAGGTAACCCTAATGGCTGTAATGACGTGGCACTTGATGGAGGTGTGAGAAGATGCACTCATTGTGCGTCTGAAAAGACACCTCAATGGCGAACCGGGCCTTTAGGTCCAAAGACGCTTTGCAATGCGTGCGGCGTAAGGTTCAAGTCTGGCCGGCTAATGCCGGAGTACAGACCGGCTGCCAGCCCCACTTTCGTGCTGACTCAGCATTCCAACTCGCACCGTAAGGTCATGGAGCTCCGCCGCCAGAAGGAAATCATGGTCATCCGCCACCGTGATAACTCGCCGGCAGGAGCTCCGGCGGCTTCCAACGCCGTCCGGCCGGAGCTGATTTACCATGATTACGGCGTTTGCTGATCTCAGTCAGTCATCCGTTCGTGTCTTTGTTGCTTAGAATTGAGTTGTTTATTTGTTTCTTTCGTGGAACCCTACTTTTTTTTTCCTTTTGTCAATTGTTCAATTATCTTCTTATTCTTCTATAATATTTCGATTTGGATATTTCATGTCAGCATAAAATTTGGTGTAATTTGTAAGGATCGAACGATCAAGAATTTTCCTGTAATTTTTCCATTTCCCCCCATTATCTTTTTAACATAAAAAACAAGATATTACATATGAAGATTACTTGAATGAAATATATGAAGATTATGTAAGTGAAATTAATGAAGGAAAAAGGTTGGGGGTTGAGGGTGCAATCAATAATGGAGACGGGTGGGGAAAAGGAAGGAGTGGAGAGGCACGTGACCACGTGAGAGGACTGAAACCTTTGTCAGGGGAAAAAGGCAAAATAAAAATTATGGTCACGTGATAGGGGCCGGCCAAGCCAAATATGACGATAGATGATAGATGAAGCACAAAGAAATCGAATATACTAATTTAGGAGCCACCTCTTTGTATCCAATTGTGTGGTGAATTTATTTTCTGAAGTTGGAAACCATCAACATTACCGAATTTTTTCAAAGTTTATTGGAAATTACATTTGTTTGTTACTTTTTCTCTGTTTTGGAGGTGATATGATTTTCTTTGGAAAAAGATTGAAATTCACTTGCTATTTCACTTTTTTTTTCTTTCTTTCTTTAAAGTTCTTGCAAAAGTGCCAAATATGGAATTCTGAAAAGTGTTGGTAAATTTTCGTATGGTTTTTGAACTTTATTTAGTGGAGCTTTATGGCGAACATTTCTAATAGATTTTATTTTGTGATAAAATTGATAAATTTAGTCTCCGTTTTACATATATGCCGCTTACAGATTTAGAATTAGTAATGTGCAATTCAATTTTTTCTCTGTTTTGAATTTGAGAAAACAAAGAACGAAAAAAGAAATTTAGTGGTATTTTGGTCCACAAAATGTTTGATAGATTTCAAATTGAAGTTAGTTATAGTTAGGAGAGGGAATCGGAAAATATAAAAGAGCTTTATGAAAATTTTCAGATAAGTTAGGTGCTTTCAAAAAAAGTTCCCTCATAAATTATAGGGTGTGGGCCAGGAACCTTTGAGCTTGTTTGGGCAACTTTCATGCCAATTTTATTTTGTTGTGTAGCTTATCAGGCCTTTGGGCTAGTGAGGAAGGACTAATGGTCCAAGACCTCAAAATCTTTTTTTCATTTTTTTTTTGAGAGATAGGTTCACTTTATATATATATTTTTAGACGTATACCTTTTTTCAAGATTTAATATATTAGAAACGAAATTCTGGAAAACTTTGATAAAACTGTCATAGCAATGATCTAAGTTTTTTTTTTCAAGTATAGAAAGATACTGGATCTTTATGGAATCTCTTTTTTTCAAAAGAGAAAACAAAAAAAATGAAAAAAAGTACACAAAAAATGAACAAAAGTACAAAAAAAAAAAACCCTGATAGCTCAACCATCTTAAATATAAAAATTATCTTCTATATATTTTTTTTGTCTTTTTTATTTTTTTCCGCAATTAATTTTTTTAAGCAGTAGGCGGTTGTCTTGTTTAAACTTTCATTAAAATTAAATAGAGTTTTCACGAAGCTTTGCTTAATTGCCTCACACAAATGTATAGTCTATTACATGCTACTTTTCTATGTCCTATTCGTGATTATGGAGTCTCCTAATTTCGGGACCATTCAGTCCAACTTAAACGAGCAAAATCGAATACTCTAGATGAAGTTGATTTGAACACCCGCCTGTTTCGTTCCTTTCATATTTTCTAGCAACATGCTAGTCAAAGTGATGTCCAAATTTTCGCCTTTCTTCGGGGATATTGTCAAGTGGCACGGTCCATCGTTCCATTGCGTTTTCCATGTGTGCTTGTGGCGTAATGCCCAAAAGATATGCTTTTTGCCAAATCTGCTTTGCGCATGAGCATTGGGCTAACATGGGTCTCGAAGTTTCAGATGCACTATTGGTGCATAAATAGTGCATAGAGGACACGTATCTGAATCTATTCATCCTCTTTTCATGAGGTTTGCTTTGGTCCGAATCTTATCTTTTCGAGCCAGTCACGCAATAGTCTTTATTCTAAGAGTTGCTTTAATTTTCCATAGATATTTTGCAGATGATCTTTACATCCGCGATTTCTAAAAAAGTCATATGCAGACTTTACTTTGAACTCTTTTCTGTCTGTGCTATGATTCCAGATGACTGCAACATCATTCTCGCATAGAATTACATAATGCAAGTCTGTTGTTAGTTGTCTTCAAGTTGCCATAAGACGGAGTTTAGTGCTTGGTCCCATTGTTGGGATTTTCTTGTTTAGAATTACTTCATAATCCGATATGTTTCATTTTTATGCCCTTTTGTAGAGATGGGGGTGCTTAGGATGTATCTTTTTCGTTGCCCAGCTATATACTTGTCCAATTTTTGAACATTGGTTGGTGCATGCTTAGGTTATTAATAAATAAGCTTTAATCTATATTTTGCCATACATATGTTCCGTAACATTGGGTCATCGTGTCTTGTCCAAATCTCCGCTTTTTGGGTTTGTTCCCTGCTTTCTGGATTTGTAGTTTCCATCGCCATTTCAGTGAAATATGAGATCCTTGATGCCCAATCCTCCATTCGCTTTGGGAGTGTAAGTAAGCTTCCAATTTGTAAGGTGTTTCCTTTTTTGTGTTCCTCTCCTCCACCCCACAAGAAGTTCCTACGAATTGCATCAACTCTTTTATAACCCATGCTACTAGCAAGAATGCTTGCATAAAGTATAATGGTGCGGCTAGAAATACAAAGTTTATGAGTTTTATTCGTCCTCCAAGAGAGATAAATTTTGTGGACCAACCGCCCACTTTCTTGCGCATCCTTTTGATGAGTGGTAGGAAGACCTTAGTCAGCGGCAATTCCAAGTATTTTATTGTGATGAGTTGCTTATTACATTTCAGGATGTGCCTGAAGGATTCATCGTGATCCTATGGTAATTGTATGGGTGTGAAGGATGACTTTTCGTGGTTTATTTTTAAACCTGTCATTGTGCCAAAGGACGAAATTGCAACTGTTGTTTAATTGAAGCCTAATAGTGAGGTGAATAGGCCTAATTTCATGCAGAAGTGTGGATTTAAGTTTTTAGGGTTTTCAACTTTTATGTTGTTTGACTTTTAGTGGATGATTATATTAATTCAAATAATAATAGGATATAAATAAAGATAAATAATAACAATACAGAACACCAAATTTGTTGACGAAGTTCGGTGAAGTGGTTGTGTTAGATGTAACTGTCCGTTCTCGCTAGTGACCTTGTCACGTTCACGTGTGCCTGCTTTCTGAGTATGCCTCTTCGGCTCCTTGATCCACTAATCCAAATAGTATTTTACAAGACTCGAATCAACGACCGCTTTATAAACTCTTAGAGTTTCATTGAGACTAAACAATAACCGATTTCTTTCAATCAAACAAACTAACAATCACTCAATTAATATGTCTGATCTCACTTAAGATTATTGATTAAATTTTGTCTAACATAAGAGAGAGTTTTCTTCAAGTTTTGGTCAGAAAATTGATGACAAATTCAGATTTGGGACTGCTCTTTTAATGAGTGAAGGAGCAGCCCGTCAAAAATGAAAATTGCCTTCTTCTGTTCGACCGGAGGAAAACTTTCGGTCAACTGGAGTAAGAAAATAGAAAGGGAATTAATGGCAAATCAGAAACCAACAGTTAGTAATCTGGGGTTCCAGTCGATGGGAGGAAACCTCCGGTTGACCCAGAGCCAGAGGCAGATTTAACTGACAGCAAGTCCGGCTGAACGGAATAATTGTTCCGTTCGACCGGAACTGTAGCAAAAAATGAAGGCTGAAGAACTTTTTTTAGTGAAATAAAAACTAACTAAAAATTCTAAAATACAACCAAACAAAGAACACATCTTCTAGCTCTTCTTGATTGTCCAACTCGCATCTTTTGTATCTAAATCACCTTGATCTTGTGATTCTTCTGAACTAATTCATCATACTCACAACATGATTTGTAATTACGGAATTATACTTCATTAAACAGAGAACAACATCTACATCTATTAGTTGCATGTTCTCTCTATGTATTTCTGATATAATGATTTTTGCATGTTCTCTCTTCGGCTTCTTGTTCCACTAATTCAAATGGTGTTCTTACAAATACGAATTGACGATCGCTTTACAAACTCTTAGCAATTCGTCGAAACAAAATGACCGATATCTTTTTATCAACTAAATAAACTAATCACTCACTTTTTTTCCTAATCTCACTTGAAATTATTGAGTAATTTTAACTAGACATTAGAGAGAGAATTCTTTGATTTTGCCCAAAAAATTGGGGTGTATCAATGAAATTGGGAACTGCTTATTTAAAGAAGAAATAATCAGCCTCGCAAAAATGAAATGTCTGCATGGTCCGTTTGAATGGATGAAAAAGACTGTTCTAACAGATGGTAAAAATGGAATATAGTAAATGCAAATCTTAATTCAAACGGATAAAAAATCTAGTGCTCCGTTCGAACAGATGGAGGATCCGTTTGAACGGACCACTGATAGATATTATGGAAGACTTGAACGGACAAGGGTTCCGTTTGAATGGACAAGGGTTCCGTTCAAACAGAGTTATATATTATTTCTTAATTATAATTTCTTTCTTTTGTGTTTAATTAAATTATTCAATTTAACAAATAAATTGCCAGAAAACACTCCTCGGTGTTCAAATCTTGTACGTCTCGAGTGCAGGGTATTGAGGTCTTCAAGATTATCTAATTTGATCATGTTGCGTCCTTTGCGAATAGGTCTTCATATCCTTCATCTAGAACTCTTGTATATCTAATCTTATTCACAAAAATCAAGTATAATTAGTAGTTTGAAATTATTTTAAATATCATCAAACCGAGAACAACAAACTCACCTTTTTGATGATTTTCAAAATAATTCTGAAAAATAGATATTTTATATTTTCTCCCCCTTTTGAAAAATGATCAAGAGGAACAACAGACGAGAGAAAAATCTCAAAAAATGCTCCCGTTTAAAATATTAAAAACACAATCACATATACACATCATGTCATAAGTTCATAATATATTATAAAAAGAAGCAATACAAAGTATTAGTACCAATAAAAACAAGTTCAAATGAAAATACTCAAAAGTCTTAACACACATAAAAAAATATAAATAAGATGTCTTGATGAAATTCAAATTTAATACACACTAAAAAGGTCATTGTGGATAATGGTTCACAAGATTCGGATTTCGGTAATGTCTAGGGGTTCGGACCGGTGTAGTCGGGTTGATTAGGCTTTGCCGATGAAGAGCCTGAAGAATATATGTGACGGAGATCGGTGCATAATGCCTATAACTGAGCAGTGACGAGATCAGGAATGTTGTCAACACGGGAACTCAAATTCAAAAGCTACTCTTTAATGTAGAACTGACGATCGAACAAATCTTGTTAGTTCTGAGTGGTTGGTAATAAGTATTTTTGCAGTCGTTTTACACTTACTAAAAGAAATTTATAACTCTAGACTTAACTATAATATAGTAGACAGTGGAAGTACGGGTCGAACCACAGAGAGCTATTTAGACTAAACTAGGTGAAAAGATTACTTCTCTAATGAAAGATGTCTCAAAAAGAAAAAAATAGAAAACTAAAATAAAGAGAAACAAAGACCGTAAATAAAACCAAACACAAGACCTAAAACAAGACACAAAATTGGGACGGGGGGGGGGGGGGGGGGGGTTGTTGATTGGTTGATTGCAACAAAATGAAAGTAACAAGTAAAGAGGAAACTTAGAGTAAAAATCAAGAGATGTGGTGGTTTCGTGAATTGAGGCATAGTTTCGTATAGTGAATTTATGTGTAACTTTATCCTTGATTATAATAATAAATTTGAAATTAATCTCTTAAGTGCAGTAGATGAGCTCTAACTGATAAATAACTCAAACAAAAAGATAGGGTTTTAGTTTAGATGAGCTCGTAAATAAAAACACTAACCTACTTGAATATCATAACCAATTCAATAGAAATCATTGGTTATTTAAACAAATCAAAACCTCCTAAACAATGAGCTTGTGAGTTATTTGCACTTGGCTATTATTCAAATTCAAATGGTGGCTATTGAGCAAAGCAACCATAGAAATTTTGTGGCCCTGTTAGTTACTATTGAACCTAGAACTGACCGAAATAAACTTAAATAATTCATTGAGCATGAAAGATAATAAGTAAGTGAAAATAGAATAATAACCATTCAAATGAAATTCGTTATTAATGGTCTCAAAAGTTACAACACAAAAATATAAACACTAACTATGCCTCGAAGGACTTACTCGAAATACATGGAATAGAAAGAAAAGAAAATAATGATAGAACCCATTAATGAAGCGTGGATGGAAGAGTGAAACTTGCTTGACTCGCCCAACTCCACGAGAGAGAATGATGAAGTTCAAAGTAAGTAGAATAGATGCCTTACACCTGGTTATAACCCTCTCAAAAGGTGATCATGAGTGATGAATGAAGCCCCATGCAAAGATTGTGAATGAGCACGGCAAAAATATGAAGAATGAATGTAAAGTGCATGATAGTGATGGTGTTATGCCCTAGGCCAAAATGTTTGTGACCTAGATAATGGATTGTAATAACAAACATAATATTTATTCTAAGATATTTCATATAATATGTGCGTATAGGTTATTTTAATATAATTAAAATAGACCATGAATATGCAATTTAGCTTTATGTCATCAAAGTGCGTGACTTTGATAGTAAAACTATAAAGTGTTATGAATGCTATTCTAAATCGTCCTTGGTCATTTATAGGATATTTGTGGAGACAAATATACTTGCAGATACATATAAATATATATTTATATATAAGCTATAAATGTACACCAGTATATTAGTTGATAGATGATTATGTTTTACTGATCATGATAAATAGTTATCAAGTCATTAACATAGGTATATGTTAGAGACCATATATTGGACTAACCCGCCATAAGAATGCTATATGTTTTACGTCATTAGCGATTCTTTTAACATAAAGTATTTATAGTCCTTTAACCTGAGATTGTCTCAGTTCCCAACATCAGTAATTTTATACTTTAATATAATCTAACACTGTCTTTAACCGGGTGGTCATAACGGTTATGATTAGGTATACAATGAATCATGTAGAGGGATGAGTGCAATCAAGATGGGATTTGTTCCTCTCATAAATGAGAGAGATATCTTTAGGCCTATTGATGAATTGAACTGAAGAAATGTATGGCCATACTCAAATGAATTAATAAGAGTTATTAATGTCATTTGTTCTTGTTCAGTTTAATTTGGGATCAAGAAATATTAATCGATTTATATAAGGATGTCATATTACATGCCTTATGATCGATATAGATATCGCGCAACAAAGGGTCTAAATACGTGATTGTTGATTAGGTAAATCAGATCACCGATATTCACGTAAATTGGGTAGTCATGATGACTTGCTAGAGTCCGCTCATGATTTATAGACTGTCAAGTCTATTGCCAACATTAAGTGAACCTACAGGGTCACACACAAAGAACAAACTGAAACGGGCGTAGAAAATCCTAGCGACTTATATGATGAGTTGCATAAGAATGTCACAAAATATATTGTCATCTTATGTGGTAAGATATGATATATATGTATATAAAAATTATGAGCACAAAAGATCATGTAATCTAGAAGAGTCTAGAAGATGGTATATGGATAATGATGAGTGATGTCATATACATCTTTTAGTGTGAAGAGACATAATTCTTCACCTCTATATAAGGATATAGAGGGCTCCAAATTCACAAGACAACACATCATTCTCTCTCTCTCTCTCTCTCTCTCTCTCTCTCTCTCTCTCATTATTTCTCATTCTCTTTTGTGAGACAAAAGAGAGAAAAATATCCTTTCTCATTTGTGTGTCAAAATTATGAAAGGGTGCTTTCATTTTTGTATAATTACGAAAGGGTGCTTTCTTTTTGTATGGCAAAAATGAAAGAGTGCGATTATATGAGAGGAAATATACATCTTTTGTGAGACAAAATAAGAAGAAGAAAAAGATCTTTCTTATGCTAGAGGAGAACAAGCTACTAGCATATATATTGCTCTTCTTCCCGTTTTAAGAAGTTTGTTCGTGTGGACACCGGTAGAGGCGTTCGTACTTTCGGCGCTTGTGATCTATTTGGCCTAAGAAGATGAGAACGGTTTGTTGAGAGTTTTGGTGGAGACCGATTGTGTGTGCGGTAGATGACTTCCGCACGATCCGACTTAGACGGCCTAGACGGACGTAAAATCGGTTAGGACGGTAACCGGTTTAGAGACCCATGGACAATACGCATGGTTTGAGCGTCACGGAATAAGCGTAATCCGAAAGGTATCTTTAAGATTTATTTCTTTGATTTAACCGATACGCACGGATCCTCGGATTGGCTTTGGACGAAATTTTTGTTTTCCGCTGTGCGTTATGAACATCCGAGACCCAACAGATAGATCTGTTCAGAAGATGGTCAATTTGAGACACGTAGACTTCGGAATTGGGCTCTGGTTATATGAAATGCATTATGGGCCTTGTTCTCTTCTTTCCAACGGTATATTGTTTGCATATAGAGAAGGCCCAGATTGTGAGTTATGGCCGAATTACTAAGCATGTGTCGGTAGGTCCGAATGTTGATTATTATCTCCATCTTGTGCTTCAACATCTTTTCTACAAGCTATGCTCCATCCAAATTGTACATGAAATCACATAAATATCTCATTACTAGTATCAACATTCAAGTTGTGATTATTATCCATATAAATAGAATGTTAATACATATAATGGTTCAATATCACATATGTATAGGATAAAAAATGTGTATAATTAATGACTTATCAGTGGTGCAGCGATAAAATGCTTGTGCCACTTCATCAGCTACTGATCGTATATTTATAAACGAATAGATCATTTTATTCTTCATCATCGAATTCTACCGCAGGTTCCATGGGGGGATATGATGAACTCGGAATGTGTCGCATCAGGCATGACTATATCGCTCGGTTCCCATATGGGGTTATCATGGGCATCTAATTTAGATAATTTGTGGAAGTATATAGTCAGGTTAATGACGTACAAATAATCACGGTTCAAAACATAGCCAAATTGTTTAAATCGGACTGGGTCACATAGGTCTTGGCTGTCGATTTTCGGCATTTCCAATATGGTGAGAGAGAAACCGATTTCAAGTCGATTACAAATCCAGGTAATAAAATGTCCATTGAGCAAATTTCTGGATCAATGTTGAGATTTCATATGGTGATAAATAAGAAATGGAATATTAATCTTTTTGATTTTATACCATAAATGTTGAAGGAGGTATGAATTTCGCCGTTCAAAGTTGGCTTTGAATTTGGTGATCGGTGCAAGATATTATTGACAAAATATAAAATAATATGTTGGGTTGGTTCAAGATCCATGATTTTGTCATGAGGTCGAGTTTCGAGTAAATACGATTTATATTGCTCGTATGGGTGTTCTTTATCCGGCCATTAGCCAGGTTAATTGTTATCGGTTTACTGAAAAGTCATGAATCCACTTCATAAGTTTGATCATTGAAAGTAGCATTCGCGTAAAAGAGATGAATGACTTTTTCATATGCTGGATTGTCAATATCTAAGAAGGATTTGAAATTCCGAAATTCGGCGAATGTGAGGACTAAATAAAAAATTTGAGGGGCTTCCTAAGTGCATAAAAATACATGGTAAGAGCCTTTTTGACGAATTTTTCTTTGTACTTTGTGAAGGATGCCAGTTCTTTGTAAAGATACTTATTTTTTGGGATGATGAAGTCCAAATTTAAGGCTACGGCTCTCGGTGCCATTATTGGTTAAATGAGAAGTAGAGTAAAATTGAGAGGAAGAGGAAATAATATACCAAATCCGGAGTAGATCCACATTAATAAGGTTGTCGGAAGGGTAAAATCGCAAAGAACCGTCAAGTGAGTCACCCAATTGTCCAAAATGCAAATAATTTGTTTGAGTGAAAAATAGGATTGATTGAGGGTTTTTGAGTAGATGTTTGGTGGAGATTTTGAGATTGGGGTTGATATGAAGTAGTTTGGAGAGAAAGAGAGAAAGGTATTTTGATTTAAGTTTTAATGGTGAAGGGGTGTAATGAAGGAGAGAGAGAGAGAGAGAGAGAGAGAGAGAGAGAGAGAGAGAGAGGATATGCCGGTTAAAAAAGGAAGGGTTGATTTGGGAAAATTCTTGATTTAGTTTCCTGGTTTAGAGTTCCGTTGAGGTCCATTCGAACGGAGGGTTCGTCCGTTCGAACATACACATACAATAAAATTGGGTTAGTCTATGATTTTGCTCTGTTCCGTTCGAACGGACGGCTGGATAAAAAAAAATACTTGGGTTTTGACTTGTCTCCGTTCGAACGGATGATTGGTGAGTTTTAGGTTTTGCCAAGGGGTTCTTAAAAAATGTTTATCAAAGCATTTTCATCATGACAGTTTTTGTTTTGAAAAATACTTTTATATAATTGGAAAATATGTAAGATTTTTTTAAAAAATAGTTACAATCTTGAGGAGAACATATAAAACACCAAAAAGCTTGAAATAAAAAATAATAATCATTGAGTTCATGCAACATAATCTTAACCGAAATTGGAGAATTTGAACATGTATGTGACTGTAATGTGTATTATTACACACATTTTTAGAGTTTTTATCAATATAATTTTACCCTTAAATCACATAGAATATTGGAAAAGTGTTTAAAATTAATTAAAATTATTTTTGAAACTCTTAATACACTTTTGTGTGATTTTTCAGGTAAAAAGACCAAGAAAAGGATATTTGGAGGACTTGACAAAAGTCAACTCTAAATGGGGAGCCGATCTGCAAATCCGGGGCCAAGGATACTTGAATTTTTGACCAAACATAAAAGCCAAAACCTACAAAATCCACAAAAAGACAAAAAGTCAAACTCGAAAAATCACCCAATTGACCAAAAGTCAATTATTCCAAAAGGGGTCAAACTGGGTACCAAATCGAAGAGCTCGACGAGACGAATCCAACGGTACAAACCTCACGAAAAAAGACTTTTTAGAACTCCGAGAAATTGTGATAGAAGATCTGGTCAGACCTGGTCAAAGTCAAGTTTTGACCATGTCCACTTTCTTCTTCTCAAAATCCGTTCAGCATAGAAATCAAGGCAAAAGCGCGTTTTCCATGGACGAACCCCGTTGTGACACATGGAGAAACCGTTATCCTCAGAAATGATCATGACATGTGGCGTTCCTTCATTGAGGAACATACTGACGCAGTCAGTACGAGCTACACTTTCTTCCAACCAAACGTTGACGCGTGTCACAACGCGTCAAGCGAAACACGTTTATCCATAACTAGGTGATCTTCCCCCCACATTTACGGACGCCTCCATCGTCTAGATAACACATGTTTCAGCATTTATTTGAGCCTCCAGTAGATTGTAATGGAGATAAGATGTCACGCACTTTCTGAACAAACTGACTCAAGTCAGTACGCTGAACGATCTGCCTAATCCAGTGGCAACACATGACTCCTCCATTTTCAGAAAACACGTATGAGTAAAATAACTCTCCAAACGCCTCCGGTTCTGGGTACAACAGATCTCCGTTCCTCTAAATACACATATTTTATGAATCATTGGACCTTCCGTTGCCAAGAATTGGAGGCGACTCATCACGCGGTTTCTGCAACTCTGATGCATTTCAGTACAAGGTTGGCCTTATCAAATCAAACGATGACACGTGGCGTCCTTTTCTCAGATATTGAGTGAGCTCAGTACAAAATTATTTCTGCTCCCCAATAGCTGGTTGACACGTGGCAAGAAAATTTTCTCTCTACCAATCAAGAGATGCCATGTGTGCAGTCTGATGCTTGAGGGAGAAAATGGTATAGAACTCCCAAAGTGTACCCAAGCAGATTTTAAATAAGAAAATGAAGATGGAAATGTTAAATACCATCCAAATTACTATCCAAAGTAAAATCCGGATCAAGCTAAATTTTTAGTCCCACAACTCTATTTTCAAATCTTTTCTAAGTCAAATCTCTCTATAAAATGACCACATTTTTTCTCTCTAAAAGAATCCATTCTTACATCCACATCCATTCGTTATTACACCTTCATTTTCACCATTCTTCTTCTTCTTCTCTACCATTAATGTCTACCTAATTTCTTGAGAGTAAAAAGAGAGTAAGATTTTTAGAAGGAGAGAAGTGCTTAATCTAAAACGAGTAAGTGCTAGATCAACCAAGAAGGGGGAGGGATCGAGAACGATTCTCATATGTAGGGTTCGATTTATTTTCACTTTATTTTCTTTATTTCTTTCTCTTTTGTTG
Organism: Juncus inflexus; assembly: GCA_024447665.1. Classification (NCBI taxonomy): domain Eukaryota; kingdom Viridiplantae; phylum Streptophyta; class Magnoliopsida; order Poales; family Juncaceae; genus Juncus; species Juncus inflexus. The sequence goes on from JAJHPC010000003.1 coordinate 1,315,442, forward strand.
GATGAATAAAATAACTCAAGAATTTATAAATATGATTTTTATGGACATGAGTGAGTAGTCTTTATAGTAGAGAAATACTTTTTGTGTGATATTTTTGTTGGGTTTTTACCGTTCGTAACGCAACGGAAAAATAAAAATGAAACAAAATCGAATTCGAAACCCAAAAGAAGGATCCGTGAATTACAATTAAATCAAAGAAAATTTCATAATTTTGTACCTTCGGATTACGCTTAATTCGTGATGATCGAAAGCGAATTTGGTTGATGCTTTTCTTTGCCCGATTCTAAACTGGTTTTCAAACCGATCCTTTGTATGTTTCGCCTAACCGGTCTCACAAACCGATCTCTAAGCGATCTCCAAACGAACCGATTCTCGAAGCAAACCGATTCTCCAAACAAACCATGGTTTCAACCCGAATCACAAAGACGCCGCACTTCGCTTTGTCCTCTACCGGTATCCACACGAACAACCCGTTTGAATGGATAAAGAACGATATATGCTAGTATTCGTTCTTTATTTTTCTCACAGAAATAACAAGAGATAATTTTCGGATTTTTTTCTCTCATTTTGTCTCACAAAAGTTGGACGAAAATAATATACCTTCTTTTTTCATTTTGGGGTGTCTTTTATGCCTATATAATCCATAAGTTTCATATCCTATGTGCATGGTAACTATGTAACAATATATGCAACACATCTTATCATATAAGATATAGGATTGGATGTGTCACTTGACTATGTAGCTCTTCATACAAGTTATCACATAAGTTATGATTTTTCTGTGTATGTCTCAATAGTTGTTCTTTGTGTGTGACCCTGTAGATTTACTTAATGTTGGCAATAATCACAACGAATTATAAATCATGAGCGGCCTCTAGCAAGACATAATGATTACCAAAATTAAGCAAGTATGGATGATTCGATCAAACCTAATTTATATTCATGGATTGTATCCCTTTGTTACACGATATTTATATCGTCCGTAAGGCATGGTATGTGTCAACCTTACGTTGGTCGATAAATATTTCTTGACACCGAATTTGATTGAACATGAAATGACAATAATAACTCCTTATTAATTCACTCGAGCACGGCCGTGCCTTTTTTTCAATTAAATCATCAAGAGGCCAAAAGATATCTCTCTCAATTTATGAAGGAACAAATCCTATCTTAATTAAACTCTTTCCTCCGCATAATTCATTATATACCTAATTATAATCTTTATGACCGCCCGGTTAAAGGCGATGTTAGATTATATTAAAGTATAAAATTTCTCATGTAGGAAACTGAGATAATCTCAAGTCTAAGGATTACAGATACATTCTTTAGTGAGAATAACTAATGACACGAGCCATGTAGTATTCTCACGGTGGGTCAATCCAGTATATGGTCTCTAACATATACTTACGTTAATAACTCTTATTCTTGATCAGTAAAACGTGACCATCAGTCAACTAACATACTGATGTCCATTTATAGCTTATCATAAAGTATGTTTGTGTCACAAACATCCTATGAATGATCAGGGACGGTTTAGAATATCATTCATAATACTTTCTAGTTTTACTATCAAAGTCACATACTTTGATGATATAAAGCTGAATATCATATTGAAGGTTCATTTTAGTAATAAGAATAAAATAACCAATACGCATTTATTATATAAAATATCTTTAAATAAACACACTATTTGTTTAACACAATCCATACATCTAGGTCTCAAATATATTGGCCTAGGGCATTCTACTAACAATCTCTCACTTGCACTAGGCCGAATCTAACAAGTATCTAATACCCATCGACCTAGCATGACCCTCATGCTTTGCTTGAGAAAGTGGTTTAGTCAACGGATCGGTAACATTATCATCACCATCAACTCTGCATATTTTAATATCTCCTCTCGCAATGATCTCCCTGATCAAATGGAAATGTCGAAGTATGTGTTTGGTTCTCTGATGCGATCCTGGTTCCTTTGCCTGCGCGATTGCCCCATTGTTGTCACAATAAAGATCCACAGGATTTGCGATACTAGGAACCACACGCAGTTCTTCAATGAACTTTTTCATCCAAACTGCTTCCTTAGCTGCTTCTGAAACTGCTATGTACTTTGCTTCTGTCGTAGAATCCGCTACAGTGTCCTGTTTGGAACTTTTCCAACTAATTGCACCTCCATTCAAACAAAACACATAAACAGATTGTGATCTAAAATCATCATTGTCGGTTTGAAAGCTTGAATATGTGTAACCTTTTACAACTAGCTCACTTTCAAATCCTCCATAAACCAAGAATGAATCTTTAGTTCTTCTCAAGTACTTCAGAATATTCTTGATTGTTGTCCAGTGACTTTCACCGGGATCAGATTGATATCTGCTAGTTACACATAATGCATATGATACATCTGGTCTAGTACAAAGCATGACATACATGATAGATCCAATAGCCGAAGCATACGGAATTTTATTCATGGAATTTTGTTCTTCCTGATTAGCAGGATGTTGAGTCTTACTCAATTTTATGCCATGTGCCATTGGTATGAAACCTCTTTTCGAATCATCCATTCGAAATCGTGTCAACACTTTGTCAATATAGGTACTTTGACTTAGACCTATGAGCCTTTTAGATCTATCTCTATAGATCTTAATGCCGAGCATATAAGCGGCATCTCCTAGGTCCTTCATTGCAAAAGACTTTCTTAAAAATGTCTTAACATTTGTTAAAGTCGGAATGTCATTTCCAATGAGTAATATATCATCTACATAAAGTACTAGAAAAACTATTGCGCTCCCACTAACCCTCTTATAAACACAAGGTTCATCTTCATTTTTGATAAAACCAAAACCTTTGATTACTTCATCAAAACGAAGATTCTAACTCCGAGATGCTTGTTTTAATCCATAAATGGATCGCTGCAATTTGCAAACCTTACCATAATTCTTAGGTTCTACAAAACCCTCGGGTTGTGTCATATACACATCCTCGAGTAAATTTCCAATAAGAAAAGCTGTTTTGACATCCATTTGCCATATCACATAGTCATAATATGCAGCTATGGTAAGCAGAATTCTAATCGATTTAAGCATGACAACTGGTGAGAAAGTTTGGTCATAGTCTATACCATGAGTTTGTCGGAAACCTTTCACAACAAGTCTCGCTTTATAGGTATGCACATTTCCGTCCATGTCAGTTTTCCTTTTGAAAACCCATTTACACCCAATGGTCTTAGAACCTTCAGGTGAATCAATTAAGTTCCAAACTTAATTATCGTACATGGACTGCATCTCAGTTTTCATGGCTTCTAACCATTTATGAGAATCATGATCCTTCATATCTTCTTGGTAAGATGTGGGTTCATCATCTATGAGCGCCATATTTTTATCACCAGTCACGAGAAATCCATATCTCTCGGGCTCATGACGAACTCTACCAGATCTACGAGGAGCATCTTGTGTTTCAAGACCGGACTCATCAACTCTTGAAGAGACTAGTGGATCTTCCAATGACTGTTCATTGCTAATTAGTGGATCTTGAATTTCTTCAAGATGTCCTTTATTCCTACTAGTTCCTTTAGAAATAAATTCCCTTTCCAAAAAGATACCATTTCGAGAAACAAACATTTTGTTCTCGGATGGGTTGTAAAAGTGATATCCTTTAGTTTCTTTAGGATATCCCACAAATAAGCATTTATCAGATTTCGGTATTAACTTATCAGAAATTTGACGCTTCACATAAGCTTCACAACCCCAAATCTTTAGAAAAGACAATGTGGGACTCCTCCAGTGAGAGAGAATTTTGAGAACGATACGGATGAGAGTAGCATGATGTCTAATTCGTTTTGGTGGGGAAATGTGAAAAATGAGGGGGGTTTTCGTAAAAATATAGAGAGAGAAGTTGTAAATGAAAAAAATAAAAGAAAATGAAGTAAAAATAGTTGAAGATGATAAAAAAAAGAGAAAGTAAATGAGAGAAAAAAGAGAAAGGAAAAGTAAATGAGAAAGAAAAAGGAAAAGGAAAAGAAAAAGGAGAAGCCGTTTTGAAGAAAAGTATATCGGGCAAATTTGGATGGTTTTGAAAATTTGGATAATAATAATAATAATAATAATAATAATAATAATAATAATAATAATAATGAAGGTGGAGAGACAAAAATAGAAAAAGAGAGCTCAAATTCCAATTCTAGTTCAAATCCCAATTCCAATTCCAATTCCAATTCCAAGTGCAATCCTGTTAACTCTAATGCAGATTCAAATTCCAATGCCTATTTCAAGTTCAATTCCAATTTCAATTTCAATTCCAATTCCAATTCTACCAATTTCAATTCTAATTCTAATTCCAATGCCAATTCCGATTCTAATTCCAAGTCTAATTCTTATCCAGGCGGAGCTAGTACAAAATCAGAGAATAGTGGCGATAAAAAGGTTATTGGTACTTTCAGAAACCTCGGCCAATCCATGCTTGACAATATTCAGGTACTAATATTTCATTTTATTCACGAATATTCTATTTATCTATATACTTTTATTATTAATTTATTTATTTTGGTGAGTAGGCAATAGAATAAGTGTTTCAACAAGATAGAGGAAAAGGACAAGCCACAACAATGGCATCATTAACTTAGTTACGGAAAATCTGCAATTTGTTAAGAGAAATATGAAATTAATTAAAAAAAATGAGAAAAGAAATTAAAATTGTCATTTTTGGAGTATCATTTACTAAATTAGATTGGCCAAATAATAAAGGGAAGGAAGTCATGGCCATTTTTTTATTTTTTACTGTAATAATATGTATATAAAAAATTCGACTAAAGAGAGTACTTATCTAGTCATTTGTAATTTTAGAAAAATGTTATTTTTTATAGAATTAAATAAATAGTGAAATAATTGTTAGTGCAGGTTTTAGCAATTTTATATATTGAAGTCGTTTTTATATCGGCGTAATAAGTACATGAAAAAATTAACTCTCAATGAGCACTTATCTAGTTTTTTTCTATAATTTTAGAAAATATTATTTTTTTAGAACAAAATAAATTTGAACTATTGCTAATGCTAACTTTATGCTTAGGTGCTGAATTGCCTAATGGTTTGAACCAAAAAAAAAATTATTCATAAATACTTTGTTGAAGTACAAGTGTTATGAGATTATTATGAAATATTTAGCAAGTACAGGCAGGGACGAAGCTTAATAGGGACTGGGAGGGGCTATGGCCCCTCCAAGATTTTGAAAACGTAGAAATTTTTGAAATATATGTATTTCTATGTATTTGGCTCCTCAAAATTTTTGCTAAGTGTTAATCAATAAAAAAATTTCTTTTTGGCCCCCCCAAATAATACCATCAAGCTCCATCCCTGAGTACAGGACTAAAATGAAGCAAGTCCAATGGAATTCGAATCACACTAGACAAAATCATAAGAATAAAAAAAAAGTCACTGAACGGTGATGATTCTAATCAAATTTTATTTTGTGGAGGTCATTGTACAAATTTTATTTTATTATTCATATTAAATTGGGTTTTATTAATGTAAATTCATGAATTATGACCGGCAGATTGGTGAAAGAAATTACCTAGGATTAAAATTTAGAGATAAAGGCTTAAATTTTATTAAATTTTGTTATAAAAATTGGGCCAGAAGGCCCACAAGTTTGCAATATAAATTCGGCGCAGCTTACAATACAGACTTTTTTTTTTTATAGCACTATTTGCCAAAATAAAGCAGCAGTTGCCACTGGTTTGAAAATAATGTGGTAACTACCATTTCCGCCACTATTAGTGGCGGAACAACCTATGTTCCGCCACTAGTAGTGGCGGAACAGATAGATTTTCAGTTCTGCCAAAAACAGTCCATTTGACGCACTAAACGTGGTTAATTAGTATTAAAAATACTGTTCCGCCACTAGTAGTGGTGGAACATGTTAAAATATTTCATTAAAGATTAACATGGCTCATGAATGGGCAATTAGCGTAAAAATTGAAGAATTACTATATTCCGCCACTATTAGTGGCGGAACAGGTGCATATTTCACCTGTTCCGCCACTAGTAGTGGCGGATCAGCCAAATGAACTCTTTAAATCTGACTTAAAAAAAGCAGAAAATACCACCTGTTCCGCCACTATAAGTGGCGGAACAAGTGAAAATACCCTCTATTCTTTAGGAAAAAAACCGATATTAGTAACGGTTTTACGTAAACAACCGTTACAGAATTGTGAAAAAAAAATCTATTTATGCATATTTGTAACGGTTCTTCAATGAAAACCGTTACTAATTACTCTATTAGTAACGGTTTTCCGTAAAGAACCGTTACAGAATTGTAAAAAAAATCTATTCATGCATATTTGTAACGGTTCTTCACCAAAAACCGTTACTAAATACATATTAGTAACGGTTTTTCCTAAAGAACCGTTACAGAATTTAAAAAAATCAACATTTGTAACGGTTCTTTAATAAAAATCGTTACTAAATCATTTAGTAACGGTTTTTACTAAAGAACCGTTACAGAATTGTTAAAAAATCTAATGCATATTTGTAACGGTTTTTTAATAAAAACTGTTACTAATTACATATTAGTAACGGTTTTCCCGAAAGAACCGTTACAGAATTGTAAAAAAAATATGACTTAAACCCAAAAATTTTCACTCACCGTTACTAAAAAAATTTTTTTTGCGTTTTCCAGGGCAGGGACAACGTGAGTGAAAATTTTTGGGTTTAAGTCATATTTTATTTACAATGCTGTAACGGTTCTTTCCGAAAAACCGTTACTAATATTTAATTACATTTTTAACAATTCTGTAACGGTTCTTTGGTAAAAACCGTTACTAAATGTATTTAGTAACGATTTTTATTAAAGAACCGTTACAAATGTTGATGTTTTTTAAATTCTGTAACGGTTCTTTACGAAAAACCGTTACTAATATGTATTTAGTAACGGTTTTTGGTGAAGAACCGTTACAAATATGCATGAATAGATTTTTTTTACGTGTAACGGTTCTTTACGGAAAACCGTTACTAATAAAGTTAGTAACGGTTTTCATTGAAGAACCGTTACAAATATGCATAAATAGATTTTTTTTTCACAATTCTGTAACGGTTGTTTACGTAAAACCGTTACTAATATCGGTTTTTTTCCTAAAGAATAGAGGGTATTTTCACTTGTTCCGCCACTTATAGTGGCGGAACAGTGGTATTTTCTCGCTTTTTTAAGTCAGATTTAAAGAGTTCATTTGGCCTGATCCGCCACTACTAGTGGCGGAACAAGTGAAATATGCACCTGTTCCGTCACTAATAGTGGCGGAACATAGTAATTCTTCAATTTTTACGCTAATTGTCCATTCATGAGCCATGTTAATCTTTAATGAAATATTTTAACATGTTCCGCCACTACTAGTGGCGGAACAGTATTTTTAATACTAATTAACCACGTTTAGTGCGTCAAATGGACTGTTTTTGGCAGAACTGAAAATCTATCTGTTCCGCCACTAATAGTGGCGGAAATGGTAGTTACCACATTATTTTCAAACCAGTGGCAAAAACTGCTGCTTTATTTTGGCAAATAGTGCTATAAAAAAAAAAAAGTCTATAATACAGAGGAAAAATGTGCGCACCGACTCAATTAATCAACGGCCAAGATTGAGCCGCGTGTAACATCATCCATCGTCAATTGACTCACCGACTTGACAGCGAATATATCATTACTCATTCCCAATTAAGCCCCAAATTCAGAACAACTCTCAAACAGCTAAAACTGCGTCAAATCCAATCTAGGGTTTGGGTTTGTTGTTTGATCAGTCGTCGTCGGAGAAGGAGGACGCGAGGCGGAGCGATCGAGTGCCAGCTCGTTAGAGTCTTCTTGAAGCCTCGTCGTGTCGAAGGAGTTCTGCTTCAATGGTTGATTCTCGCAAGGTAGATGATTTGCTCGATCTGTAGAGATCATGTGTTTAGATGCGTTTAAGTATTAGATTGGAAGATGTTTGTTTGATTTGTGCTTCTCGGTTGATTTACGCTTATTAGGTTTCGATTATTAATCCTTGCACGGTAGTGTATTCATCTCTTTTTTCCCTTTTTTACTTCCCGATTTTGATTCTTTTCTCTTTCTTTTGATCGATCTGGTGTTGGTTTTTTGATTTGAGCAGTCATCGGAAAAAGGAAGAGGATGCGAGGCGGAACGATCGAGTGCCTGATCATCAGCGTCGAAGAAGGAGATCTGCTTCGATGCATGTTTTTCGCAAGGTAAATGATTTTGGTTGATCTGTATAAATCATGTGTTAACATGCGTTTAAGTGTTAGATTTTAAGCTGTTTGTTTGATTTGTGCTTCTTGATCGATTTACACTGATTAGGTTTCGATTTTTAATTTCTGTTGTTTTTTTCTTTTGAAATTGATCAGTAAAACTCAATCTGTTTCAGTGTATGATTATTTAAATTGAAATATTTTTGTTCTTTCTTTTTTTGAAGATGAATTTGACATGTTTTATTTCTGAATGCTTTCAGCCTGTACATAAGTAAAAGCTATCTTTTCCTTTCAATATTCTTCCTTAAAACAACCATGCATTGTTCTGGTCTTAAAGGTTTTAAAGTCTTATGTTTTATTGGACTTATTCTTTTCGATATTTATCTCTGATTTGGATTTTTTCTCATTCTTTCGTACATAGTTTTTCGATTTGTGATATGATCATGGATTTTATTTCTCTGATTTTGATCAGTACTTGTATTTAATGTAGTTGCTAGTCTCGTTTTTCTTTCTAGGATTGGTTTGATTTTCTGTTGCAATTTTGTTTTCTTTTTACAAAGCTTGTTTGTTCTTTGATTTTAGCAAATTCTGTTTGTGATATATTTGGTTTTCCTTTCTTACAAAGTGTGATTTACTAGGGTTTGATTTCTTGAATTAATGTTGCATTAGGTTTTTTTTATTTTTTGAGATGCATTTTCATTTCTCTTGTCACTGATTGTGACTCCGAAATACAATAATTAAATCAAATCATATCGACTGTATAGGTTGTTATTTTTGTGACTAATTGTATTTATTTATCGTAAACCTGCCTTGTACTGTTAAGTATTATTACTTGAAACAAACTTCTTAGTATTTTATTACTCGATAATTATTAGAAGAATGTTGGGGGGGTAGTTTAGTAAGTGTTGCTTCATTGATTAATTTGGTACAGAGACAGAAACATCTCATTTATTTAATCTTTTTTTTAGTGTTTAATTTGTAATTCTTTGTAATTAATTATATTTATTTATTTAATCTTTTTTTTAAAATTTATTAATTAAATTATTTTATTTTAATAATGTTATGGGAGACCATGCCCAAGTCTACTCTGTATTGTAAGTCTTATTAATGGAAATTACCTAGTATATTATTATTTAATAATTATAAGAAGAATGTTGGGGGTAGTTTAGTAATTATAACCGAATCAGCTTATATTTAGTGTTATTTAATGTTTGTTTAACTCCACCAGTGTTAACTAATTAATTAACATTGCCGGTCCCAAGCCCGGGTAAAGTAGGGTTTCTTAAAACAAACTTATTTAATAATTTTATTTTCTTCCCCCCCTTTTTCTAAATTGATTTGTTTCTCTCTCTCTCTCTCTCTCTCTCTCTCTCCTTGTTGAGTATTATAGGAACTGACTCCCTATAAACTCATGAGACTCTCTCTCTCTCTCTCTCTCTCTCTCTTCTGGTTGAGTATATAGAAACTGACTCTCTATAAACTCACAAGACTTACTTTCATATGTTTCTGTTTTGAAAGGTTAAATTCTCTTTGCTCTCTCTCTCTCCTCTCTGTTTGAACAATTAGCATTTTGTATGAACAATTAATAAAAGTGGCACTCTCTTGACAAATTTGTTTGAGGCATAATATTCATTTACTTGATGCCTACGAGTTGTAGAGAAATTTCATAATTGTGGTCTAAAATGAGATGATTTTCTTTCTCTAAAAAAATCATGAATTGTGGCTAAAATGGATGATTTCTCTCTCTAAAAAGGGGGGTTTGTTGGCAAAAATGAGATGATTTTTCTCTCTAAAAAATAATGAGTTGTGGTTAAAAATGACAGATGTTTTTCTTTCCAAAAAAGGTGGTTTGTACGCAAAAATGAGATAATTCTCTAAGAAACCAAGAATTGTGGCTAAAACGGGATCATGTCTCTCTAAAAAGAGGGGCTTGTTAGTAAAAATGAAATGATTTTCTCTCTAAATAAGTCATGAATTGTGGGCTAAAATGAGAAAATGAGATAATTTTATCCCTCTAAAAGAGGGGTATGTTGGCAAAATTAGATGTTTTTTGTTGCTCTTTGGCAAGTGGAATTAGGGAGTGGAATTGAATTTTAAGATGGAGAAATACAAAATTATGAATTAATTAATTCTAAAGTTTGTTTGGATGTTAGAAGTATAAAATTCTGAAAAATATAATTTCTTGTTTGGTTGTTTGTAAAAATATGAAATTATGTTATGATTATACAATTAATAATATAAAATATGAAATAATATAATATAAAGTAATATTACTTATTTTATATTATATTATATTATATTATTTTTATTACATTATATTTTATTATGTTCTCTCTTATTATATTAATTTATTTTATTATATATTATTTATGTTACATGTTTTATTCTTTATTATTTATGTCATATGTTATATGTTTTGTAATGTAATGTAATGTAATATAATATAATATAATTTGCCGCACTTTGGCATTTCTACTTTTAGAGAAAATTACATTTGGGGAAAATTGGATAGAGAGAAAATTCTCATGAATTACGTTATCCTTATTCCAATGGTTTGCCAAACAAATAATTTGTAGAAAATGAAATTTTGAGATCTAATTCCATCTAAAATTCCTTGCTCCAAACGGCCCTTATAAAAATCATGAATTGTGGCAAAAACGGTATGATTTCTCTCTAAAAAGAGGGTTTGTAGGCAAAAATGAGATTTTCTCTTTAAATAAATTATGAATTGTAAGTTAAAATGAGATAAAAGAGATAATTCTCTCTCTAAAAAGACGGATTTGTTGGCAAAAATGTGATGATGCTAAAATTAGAGAAATGAGAATTTTATCTCTCTAAAAAGAGTGGTTTGTTGCCAAAAATTAGGTGATTTTCTTTTCTAAAAATCATGAGTTGTGTGATACAATGAGATGATTTCCTCTCTCCAAAGAGAGGGGCTTACTGACTGAAATGTGAATGATTTTCTTTCTCTAAATAAATCATGAATTGTCTAAAATGATATAAATGAGATAATTTTCTCTCTATAAAAAAGTGGGGTTTGTGGCAAAGTTAAGATGATTTTTTTTTCTAAATATTGTGTGTTGAAAGGAGATAATTTTATCTTTCTAAAAAGAGGGCTTTTTTGTAAAGAATGACGTGATTTTCTTTCTCTAAATAAACCATGAAAGACTTGTGGGCTAACATGAGATAATTTTATTTCTTTAAAAAGTGGAGTTTGTTGGCAAAAATGGGATGATTTTTTTTATCTAAATAAATCATAAATCGTGGGTGAAAATGTTTTTTTCTCTAAGAAGAGGAATTTGTTGGCAAAAATGAGATAATTTTTCTCTAAATAAATAATGAATTATGGGTTAAAATGAGATAATTTTCTCTCTTTAAAAAGAGGATTTTCTTGGCAAAAATGAGATCTCTATAAAAATAGACGTTTCTTGGCAAAAAATAAGATGATTTTCTTTCTCTAAATAATTCATAAATTGTGGGTTAAAGTAAGAAGAGGGGTTTGTTGGCAAAAAATAGATGATTGTCTTTCTCTAAATAATTCATGAATTGTGGGCTAGAACGAGATAATTATTTTTATCTCTCTAAAAAGAGGGTTTTTTTTGGCAAGAATGATATGATTTTCTTTCTCTTAATAAATCATGAATGACTTAAGGGTTAAAATGAGATATTATCTCTTTAAAAAGTGGATTTTGTCGGCAAAAATGAGATAATTTTCATTCTCTAAATAAATCATGAATCGTTGGCTAAAATGAGATAATTTTATGTCTCTTTAAAAAGAGGGGCTTATTGCAAAAATGAGATGATTTTCTTACTCTCAAAAATCTATGAATTGTGGACTAAAGCGGGTTGATTTCTCTCACTAAAAAGAGGTGATTGTTGGCAAAAGTGAGATTATTTTTCTCTAAAAAAATCATAAATTATGAGTTAAAATGCGGTAATTTTATCTTTCTAAAAAGAGGGGCATGTTGGCAAAAATGAGATGATTTTCTTTCTCTAAAAAAAATCATGAATTTTGGACTAAAATGAGATAATTTTATCTCTCTAAAAAGAGGGGCTTGTTGGCAAAAATGAGATGATTTTCATACTCTAAAAAAATCATGAATTGCATGCTAAAATGGGTTGATTTCTCTCTAAAAAAAGAGGGGCTTGTTGGCAAAATGAAATGATTTTTTTCTAATCATGAAATGTGAGTTAAAATGCGATAATTTCTCTCTCTAGAAAGGAGATTTTTGAATTGTTGGAAAAAATGAGATGATATCTCTCTTTGCAAAAAGTGGTTTCATGAAGTGTGGGCTAAAAAATGAGATTATTTCTATGTCTAAAAAAAGCATTGCGTTGTATGAATTGTGAGATTATATTTCTCTCTCAATGAAATATGAGATTAAGATTTTTGATGGAAATGAATCATGAGAGTTATCTTATTTAAGAAGTTTTACTCTCTGTCTTATGTGTATGTTGGTTCAATTCAGTACTCATATGGTGAATTGTTTTGTCATCTTGTTTTCACGTCAAATTGACGGCCGAGGCAAAAATGAAATGAATGAAAGAAAATGAAATGAAATTATTCTTTAGTGAAAGTGTAATAAAATTGATCAAGACTGTTCTTGATTGAATGAAATGAAAATATGGAAGGTTGGATTGTAGAAGTCAATTCGATATTGAAAATTGGCATGAAAGTTGTATGTATCAAAAAATGCCACTCTTATGTATTTTTGGAATGAATCAAATATGAAGTGAATCAAATTATGAAGTGAATCAAATTATATATTTTTGGAGTGGCATGCAAGTTGCTTACCACTAAATTTCATTGAATAACAGAGAGGTGCAAAGTTTCTGTTTTACTAGGTTAAACAAACTAAAAGAAAAAAACAAAAATGATATTAATCTTCAATTATTGAAAATGAATGAATGTATGAAGTAAGACTGACTGAAAATGAAATATATGGAAGGCGATCTTATCTTGAATGTTTTGATGTACAAAAGAGAATTGGCCTTCCACCATACTAATTATTTTCCCTTCCAACAGAGGGCTTCAGAGAGTAATTAGTATTGTGGCGCTCTCAAAAAGATAATATTAGTGGGCTGTTTGGCCAAGTTGAACTTGTAGAATGATGCTGCATTATAAGAATGAAAAAACTATTTCTATAGTTCGTTTGGATGTTTAAATTTAAGATGCTGCAAAATTGAAACTTATTCTCTCTCTCTCTCTCGAGCTCTCTCTGTAAAAGAATGTTTATGGAAGATGTGAAATGTTTGGTAATTGGTATCAAAAGAAAGAGAGGTGCTAAAGAGGGATCAACTTAATTAGGCAATGTTTGGTAATTGGTATGGTGAAATATTTGCTAGTATAGATTTCCCTAATTGGTATATGGGGATAAAGATTTTTTCAAATTTTCCGCCTCTCTCTCTCTTTCTATTCTGATCATATGCTCGAAATATGAAAGCTAAACTATCTAATCTCTCAAGTTGTATATGATAAAAAACAATTTCTTGATAAATTTGCTTAAAAAAAAATTACTATGATTTTGAAGAAATACATGAATCTATACTGAAGACTTATGCACAAGATATATTACATTTTGAAGAAAATGAAATATGGGAGATTTTTAAAGAAAATGTCAATCATGAGAGGTGCTAAGCCTCTTCCTAACTCCCCCTCTCATGAGAGGTGAATTGTTTTATCATATTGTGTCACCTCAAATGGAGGGCAGATCAGAGGAGGCAAAAATGATCAGCTAGAATGCGGATTACTTTTCTTTTGTGTGATCAGCTAGAATGAGTTATGAGATTTCGTTGTGTGATGTGATATTTTGTGTTTTACTCTCTCTTGGTTACACATATGTGTTGGTCCATATTTTCTCTCTCTCTGCCTTCTATGTGAATGTGTATCATAGTGCATGAATAGTACTCGTATAGTTCTCAAATATAGAATTTAAATTGCTAAAATTACTCATAAGCCAGATCGTGAGTGACTGACTTTGTGTTGGTGTGTAGGGAATACTATGCTATTAGTGCATTTTTTGCACTAAGAAAAAGATTAAATGAAGTGATGTATAGGAGGCAAAGCTATTCATGCCTCTTTCTAATGGTGTTTTTCTGAGCTTTCCATCCTTTATGTCTAACATTTGAATTGGATTCATAAATTATTTAGCCGATAATTGCACCTGTGAGGGGTTTGTTGGCAAAAATGAGATCATTTTCGCTCTAAATAAATCATGAATTGTGGACTAAAATAAGATAATTTTATTTCTCTAACACGAGGGGTTTGTTGGCAAAAATGAGTCAATTTTCTTTCTCTAAATAAATAATGAATGAATTATAGGCGAAAATGACATAATTTTATCTCTTTAAAAGAGTGGCTTGTTGAAAATGAAATGATTTTCTTTCTCTAATAAATCATGAATTGTGGGCTAAAATTAGATAATTTAATCTCTCTAAAGATGGACTTGTGTTTTTTTTATAAAAAAAATCATGTATTGTGGGCTAAAATGAGATAATTTTATCTCCTCTATAAAAAGGGGGTTTGGGGGAAAAAATGAGATGATATTGTTTCTCTAAAAAGAGAGGTTTGTTGGCTAAAATGAGATTATTTTCTTTCTCTAAATGCATCATGAATTGTGTGCTAAAATGAGAGAATTTTATCTCTCTACAAAGATGGCTTTTGGGAAAGATGAGATGATTTTCACTCTCTTCTAATTAAATCATGAATTGTGCGCTAAAATGAGATAATGTTTTCTCTCCAAAAAGAGGGGTTTGTTGACAAAAATGAGATGATTTTCTCTCTAAATACATCATGAATGAATTGTAGGCTAAAATGAGAAAATTTTATTTCTATAAAAAGAGGGGTATGTGGGCAAAAATGATATTTTTTTCTTCTAAATAAATTACGAATTGTGGGCTAAAATTAGATGATTTTATCTCTCTAAAAAGAGAGGTTTGCTGGCAAAAATGAGATGATTTTCATTCTCTAAAAGATTGTGAATTGTGTCAAAAATGAGATAATTTTGCTCTCTAAAAAGAGAAGCTTGTTGGTAAAAATGGGATGATTTTCTTTCTCTAAATAAATCACGAATTATGAGCTAAAATAAGATGATTTTATCTCTCTAAAAAGAGAGGTTTGATGGCAAAAATGAGATTATTTTATTTCTCTAATAAATAGTGAATTGTGGCCTAAAATAAGATAATTTAGCTCTCTAAAAAGACGATTTTGTTGTTAAAAATGAGATGATTTTTTTAAAATCATCAATTATTGGCAAAAATGAGATCATTTTCTTTCTCTAAAAAATCACGAATTGTGGGCTAAAATGAGATAATAAAGCCCTCTAAAAAGAGGAGCTTGTAGGCAAAAATGAGATGATTTTTTTTCTCTAAAAAATCATGAATTATGGCTAAAATGAAATAATTTTATCACTAAAAAAAGAGGGTCTTGTTCGTACAAATGTAATGATTTTCTTCAAAGAGGGGTTTGTAGACAAAAATGAGATAATTTTCTTTCTCCATAAAATCATGAATTGTGGCTTAAAATGAGATAATTTAGCTCTCTAAAATGAGGAGCTTGATGGCAAAAATTAGATAATTTCTTTGTCTAATATAAATCTTGAATTGTAGGCTAAAATAATTTTTTTTATCTTTCTAAAAAGGGGAACTTGTTGGCAAAATTGAGATGATTTTCTTGCTCTAAATGGACCATGAATTGTGGGCTAAAATGAGATAATGTTCTCTCTCTAAAAAGAAGGGGTTGTTCTCAAGAAATAGATGATTTTCTTACTCTAAATAAATCCTGAATTGTGGGCAAAAGAGAGATAGGTTTATCTCTCTAAAAAGAGGTGCTTATTGGAACAATGAGATGATTTTTTTTCTCTAAATACATCATAAATTGTGGGTTAAAATGAGATAATTTTATCTCTCTAAAAAGAGGAGTTTGTTGGCAAAAATGAGATGATTTTCTTTCTCTATATAAATTATGAATTGTGAGCTTAAATGAGATAATGTTGTCTCTCTAATAAGAGAGGATTTTTGGCAAAAAATGAGATGATTTTCTTTCTCTAAATGCATCATGAATTGTGTGCTAAAATGATATATAGTTTATCTCTCCAAAAAGAGAGGTTTCTTGGCAAAAATGAAATGATTTTCTTTCTCTAATTAGATCATGAATTATGAGCTAAAATGAGATATTGTTATCTCTCTAGAAAGAGGGGTTTGTTGACAAAAATGACATGATTTTCTCTCTAAATACATCATGACATGATTTCCTAATATATGTTTCATCTCCGTGAAATTTTTTTTAGATTGTATTTGGAAATTTTTTCTCCATGTATAGAAATCGATGAACTCTTTCATTGTCATGATGTGTGGTTTAAAATAAACTTGTCATCTTAATGATGTATTCATGATGGACGATGAACTCCTTCATCTCAATGATGTATATGTTATGCCTAATGAACTCTCTCATTATATCAACACATATCAACAAATATATCAAATATAAACATAATCATATTATGTTTCGATTATTTACCCATTTATAAAAAATATATATATAAGGCCTACGAATGCGAATTCGGGGCGTGGTCATCATTGTCAACATTTGGCAGGTCAAAACTCAATGTTTGATTTGGTCAACATTCGACTCGGTCAACAATCAACATTTGACAATGTCAACAGTCAATGATCAATATTTTGACCAGGTCATGATCAACTTTTGACCAATTTAACGGTCAAGAGTCAAGGGGCAAATTAGTGTAGTCAACTGTCAACAATTAACAGTCATATACAATCAACTGTCAACATAGTACGCAGTCAACAGTGAGTCAACAGTCAACTGACAACATGATCAACATGGTCAACAACTGGTCAACTTTGTGAACACACATTTTTCTACACATTAATACATCATAGGCATCTTTTCATGAATTCAATACATCGCATGCAACTTTTCATGAAATAATGCATCACATGCACCATTTCAAAAAGGCAATTTATGGTATGCACCCTTTCATGAAGACACAACTATTCAAGAGGTCGCAACTCTTGCGATTGCACCTTTTCGGTCGTACCTCTTAGTTGCGCATGTCGATTACACCCGCTGGTTGCACCTCTTGGTCACAACAGTTAGTCGCAACCTATTGGACGTGATATTTGGATCATATCCATTGGTCACACCCTTTAGTCACACCCTTTGGTCGCACCCATTCGTCGCAACCTTATGGACGTGACATTTGGATCGCATCCGTTGGTCACACCTTTTAGTCGCACTCATTAGTCGCACCCATTCGTCGCAAGCTTATGGACGTGACATTTGGATCGTATCCGTTGGTCATACCCTTTAGTCGCACCCTTTGGTCGCACAAATTCGTCGCAATCTTATGGACGTGACCTTTGGATCACATCTGTTGGTCACACCTTTTAGTCGCACCCTTTGGTCGCACCCATTCGTCGTAACCTTATGGACGTGACATTTAGATCGCATCCGTTGGTACCCTTTAGTCGCACCCTTTGGTCGCACCCATTCGTCGCAACCTTATGGACGTGACATTTCGATCGCATCCGTTGGTCACACCCTTTATTCGCACCCTTTGGTCGCACCCTCTGGTCGCAACCTTTCGTCGCGTCTTTTGGATATGACATTTGAATCGCATCCCTTGGTCACACCCGTTAGTCGCACCTTTTGGTCGCACCCATTTGTTGCAACTTTATGGACGTGACATTTGGATCGCATCCGTTGGTCACACCCTTTAGTCGCACCTTTTGGTCGCACCCTTTGGTCGCATCCGTTGGTTGCAATCTTTTGTCGCGTCTTTTGAATGTGACATTTGAATCGCATCCCTTGGTCACATCCGTTAGTCGCAACTTTTGGTCGCACCCTTTGGTCGCATCCGTTGGTCGCAACCTTTCATCGCGTCTTTTGGATGTGACATTTGAATCGCATCCCTTGGTGACACCCGTTAGTCGCACTTTTTGGTCGCATCCGTTTGTCGCAACCTTTTATCGCGTCTTTTGGATGTGACATTTGAATCGCATCTCTTGGTCACACCCGTTAGTCGCACCTTTTGGTCGCACCAATTCGTCGCAACCTTATGGACGTGACATTTGGATCGCATCCGTTGGTCACACCCTTTAGTCACACCCTTTGGTCGCAACTCTTGGACTCGACTTTTGGATCGCTTTCCCTGGTCGCACCTTTTAGACGCAATCCTTGGTCGTGACCTTTGAATCATATTTCTTGGTCGCAACTCTTGGATGCAACACTTGGACGTAACCTTTGGATCGTATCCCTTGGCGGCATCTTTTTGACACAACTTCTGAATCACATCTATTCATCACATCTTTTGATTGCATCTCTTAGACATTACTTTTGGATCACATCCTTTGGTCATATCTTGTAATCGCATTCTTTGGATGCAACTCTTGGATCATATCCATTAATCGCATCTTTTCTATTAAGAATATTCAACACTTGAATACTCTTTATGCAAGCCTTATAATTATAAATCAAAATTATAAATGGTATCTAAGTAGTATATATCACATATATACCGACTCAATTTAACCGAAACACGCACGTCGCTCTGATATCACTGTTGGGTTTCAGATGTGCATAACGCAGCGGAAAAATAAAAATTTCGTCCAAAATCAATCCGAGGATCCGTGCGTATCGGTTAAATCAAAGAAATAAATCTTAAAGATACCTTTCCGATTACGATTAATCCGTTATGCTTAAACCATGCGTGTTGTCCATGCGTCTCTTAATCGGTTACCGTCCTAACCGATTTTACGTCCGTCTAGGCCGTCTAGGTCAGATCATGCGGAAGTCATCTACCGCACACACAATCAGTCTCCACCAAAACTCTCAACAAACCGTTGTCATCTTCTTAGGCCGAATAGATCACAAGCGCCGAAAGTACGAAAGCCTCTGCCGGTGTCCACACGAACAAACTTCTTAAAACGGGAAAAAGAACAATATATATGCTTGTAGCTTGTTCTTCTCTTGCATAAGAAAACTCTTCTTATTTTATCTCACAAAAGATATATATAATTCCTCTCATATAATCACACTCTTTCATTTTTGTCATACAAAAGGAAAGAACCCTTTCATAATTTTGTCATACAAATTAGAAAGTATATTTTCTCTTTTTTGTCTCACAAAAGAGAATGAGAAATAATGAGAGAGAGAATGATGTGCTGTATTGTGAATTTGGAGCACTCTATGTCCTTATATAGAGATGAATAGTCATGTCTCCTCGTACTAAAATATGTGTATGACATCACTCATCATTATCCATATGCCATCATCTAGACTCTTCTAGATTACATGATCTTTTGTGCTCATAGTCGTTATATACATATATATCACATCTTATCACATAAGATGGCAATATATTTTGTGACATTCTTATGCAACTCATCATATAAGTCGCTAGGATTTTCTGCGCCCGTTTCAGTTTGTTCTTTGTGTGTTACCCTGTAGGTTCACTTAATGTTGGCAATAGACTTGACAGTCTATAAATCATGAGCGGACTCTAGCAAGCCATCATGACTACCCAATTTAAGTGAATATCGGTGATCCGATTTACCTAATCAACAATCACGTATTTAGTCCCTTTGTCACGCGATATCTATATCGATCATAAGGCATGTAATATGCCATCCTTATATAAATCGATTAATATTTCTTGATCCCAAATTAAACTGAATAAGAACAAATGACATTAATAACTCTTATTAATTCATTTGAGTATGGCCATACATTTCTTCAGTTCAATTCATCAATAGGCCTAAAGATATCTCTCTCATTTATGAGAGGAACAAATCCCGTCTTGATTGCACTCATCACTCTACATGATTCATTGTATACCTAATCATAACCATTATGACCACCCGGTTAAAGACGTGTTAGATTATATTAAAGTATAAAATTACTCATGTTGGGAACCAAGACAATCTCAAGTTAAAGGACCATAAATACTTTATGTTACAAGAATCGCTAATGACATAATACATGTAGCATTCTTATGGAGGGTCAGTCCAGTATATGTTCTCTAACATATACCTATATTAATGACTTGATAACTATTTATCCATGATCAGTAAAACACAATCATCAGTCAGCTAATATATTGGTGTACATTTATAGCTTGTATATAAATATATATTTATATCTATCTGCAAGTATATTTGTCTCCACAAATATCCTATAAATGATCAGGGACGATTTAGAATAACATTCATAACACTTTATAGTTTTGCTATCAAAGTCACGCACTTTGATGACATAAAGCCGAATTGAATTTCATGGTCTATTTTAATTATATTAAAATAACCTATACGCACATATTATATGAAATATCTTAGAATAAATATTATGTTTGTTATTACAATCCATCATCTAGGTCACAAACACTTTGGCCTAGGGCATAACACCATCAAAAAGATGAATCGGAAAGGCAAGACGTGAGATGGCGGGAAGGCAAACATGAAGTGGATGGCGTAATGAGAACTATCCATGGCAAAACATTGAAGGCTACCACAACCTTCCTATGGGCACTCTTACGAGCAAGGAGGTTTCTTCAACCACTCCTCCATCATGGAGCCGAGGGATGAAATGTTGAACCAAACTTGGGGTTTTGAACCTCAAGTGAACCTCCAAAACTCGTACACGCCCGCCACGGGGGGGGGGACTTAAGGAAGAAGAGGATCCCAACTTTGTGTTGGAAGAAGATTTGTTTGATGGAGAATGTGGGTCAAATGGGGATTTAGGGATAGTGTTTTGTGGAAACTCGAGTGACATAGAATGTGAATCAAAAGGGGAGTCAATGGTTGACTTTTATAAAGTCTCGAGTGATGGGGAATGCGAGTCATGTGATGACTCACTGGTTGAACCTTTCGACGAGTCGAGTGCCACCAAAACCCATGATTTGGTTACAGATATTATAAATATTTTTGAGAAACTATGGGTCAAGAACGAGGATGAGTCAAACCATGACTCAAAGGTTGAAAATTTGGACGAACCGACCATCCCAAAACTCAAGAAAATTCCACAAAATTCCCAAAAATATATCTCTTGCCAAATCATACATAACACCGAGCTTGAGATAAGTGGTGTAATGTACGTCGACCTTCCAACCTACGAAGGAGTGAAATTGGGCATTGAATTGCCCCTCTCAAGAAACCGACCTCAAACTCCTTTCAAAACTAGGAAGACCATGTTTTTCCGTGAACAAGGGCAAACGACAATGCAAGCCGAATCTCTTACCACCATGTGAGATTATCCAAGGATTTGCTCACATTTACTGTTAGTAGTATGCCCTAGGCCAATATATTTGAGACCTAGATGTATGGATTATGTTAAACAAACATTGTGTTTATTTAGAGATATTTTATATAATAAATGCGTATTGGTTATTTTATTCTTATTACTAAAATGAACCTTGAATATGATATTCAGCTTTATATCATCAAAGTATGTGACTTTGATAGTAAAACTATAAAGTATTATGAATGATATTCTAAACCGTCCCTGATCATTCATAGGATGTTTGTGAGACAAACATACTTTATGATAAGCTATAAATGGACATCAGTATGTTAGTTGACTGATGGTCACATTTTACTGATCATGAATAAGAGTTATTAAGTCATTAACGTAAGTATATGTTAGAGACTATATACTGGATTGACCCACCTTGAGAATACTACATGGTTTGTGTCATTAGTTATTCTCAGTAAAGAATGTATCTGTAATCCTTAGACTTGAGATTATCTCAGTTTCCTACATGATAAATTTTATACTTTAATATAGTCTAACATCGTCTTTAACCGGGCTATCATAAAGATTATAATTAGGTATATAATGAATTGTGCGGAGGAAAGAGTTTAATTAAGATAGGATTTGTTCCTCTCATAAATTGAGAGAGATATCTTTAGGCCTCTTGATGATTTGATTGAAGAAACGCATGGCTGTGCTCAAGTGAATTAATAAGGAGTTATTAATGTCATTTCATGTTCAATCAAATTCGGTGTCAAGAAATATTTATCGACCAACATAAGGTTGACACATACCATGCCTTATGGACGATATAGATATCGTGTAACAAAAGGATACAATGCATGACATAAATTAGGTTTGATCGAATCATCTATACTTGCTTAATTTGGGTAATCATGATGTCTTGCTAGAGGCCGCTCATGATTTATAATCCATTGTGATTATTGCCAACAATAAGTAAACCTACAGGGTCACACACAAAGAACAACTAATGAGACGTACACAGAAAAATCATAACTTATGTGATAAGTTGTATGGAGAGCTACATGGTCAAGTGACACATCCAATCCTATATCTTATATGATAAGGTGTGTTGCATATATGGTTACATAGTTACCATGCACAAAGGATATGAAACTTATGAACTATATAGGCACAAGAGACACCCCAAAATCAGAAAAAGGGCATAATATTTTTCGTCCATTTTTGTGAGACAAAGAGGAGAGAAAAATATGAAAATTATTCTCTTGTTATTTCTGTGAGAAAAATGAAGAACGAATACTAGCATATATCGTTCTTTATCCGTTCGAAGGGGTTGTTCGTGTGGATACCGGTAGAGGACGAAGCGAAGTGCGGCGTCTTTGTGATTTGGGTTGAAACTGTGGTTATTGTTTGGAGAATCAGTTTATTTGGAGAATCGGTTTGTTAGGAGAATCGGTTTGCTTGGAGAATCGGTTCGTTTGGAGATTGCTTGGAGATCGGTTTGTGAGACCGATTAGGCGAAATATTTAAAGGATCGGTTTGGAAACCGGTTTGGATCCGGCAAAGAAAAGCGTCGTCCAAATTCGTTTTTGATCATCACGGATTAAGCGACATCCGAAGGTACAAAGTTATGAACTTTTCTTTGATTTAATTGTAATTTACGGATCCTTCTTTCGGGTTTCGAATTCGATTTTGTTTCGTTTTTATTTTTCCGCTGCGTTATGAATGGTAGAAACCCAACATTTACGACCCATTTGAAAGAGGCTGACACAAAGGCGTCGGGTTTGAGACGTAAAACGGGAGCGCTTGGCGAGAGGCAACTTGTCATGTTAGGTCATATTTATCTTTTTTATTTATTTAATTATTTATTATTATTTTTTTTAATCTTTAATTTTTCTTGTCACAAAAAACTCTTCATTTACATTATAAACTTTTTCATAAAAGTTTAAGTGTGGTGAGATTGATTTTGTGCAAAATCAAAGTTTTGTAAAAAAAAAATGAAAAATTTAAAAATACAAAAATAATGAAAAACTCTTAAAACTCATAAAAATTTAAAGTTTGTTTTAATTTCGTTTTTCTTATTTTTGTAAATGAGTGGTTTTATTTTTAAGTAAATTTCTTGCTTGGATTTATAAATAAATAAAAGGATTTTAAAAGGAAAGTGGAAAAGGGTTTTTGAAAAGGTAGTGTTTTTGAACTAAGACTTTCAAGTAACAAGTTTTTGAAAAGTATAGCATTTTGGAAAATGATGAAATTTTTTTGAAAACTTTTAAAGGATATTAAATTATTTGCCATAATATTTCCTGTTCCATCTCATTCCATCTATACTATCCTTATAAAGTCCATTAATGATTTGAAAATTTCATAACTTGTTAATCTCCTCAATATTTTACGACAAGATATAATGTTTTCATTCTTTAGTGCGGTATTTAAATTTTTCGAAATTATCCTTATTTTTCAAACTGTGGCCTCGTGGAACGTCTGATTTTATTAGCCCTTTGAAACCTGTTGAAAACCTACCACCCATTTTCTAGTCCAAAAATGTATTATTTTTATATGATTTTTAAATAATCTGCTACATCTAGTCTTATGGTGACCCTCAGGGGTGTTCGGCGCGAGAGATAGTTCTTAACGCTTAGTTACAGGCAATCTAACTTGCATGGTACCAAGTAGCTGAGTATCAGTGATGATGAATCATTGGTATTCACGAGGAAGGGCCCGCTACATGGCCTCGAATCCGAGTATGCTTGAAGTGACTAGAGGGATATGATCCGCCGCGGAGAGGCAAAGACCAGGGTAGCAGATTATTAAATATAAAAATGAAAAAAAATAGAAAATAAGAAAATTATATATATGTATATACTTCTTAATAAAGAAATAAATGATTTTTAGTGTCATTAGACACAAATTTTGTGCTTGGAATTGGGTGTGTGAACTTTCAATCTGTTTCGAAGTGCGAAGTGAAATCTAGCTGAAACTTTTATGCGAAACTTAGGGGGGCTAAAGTAGAAATATTTTCTTAGAGTACTATTTTGTGGAAAATAGATAATTGGGATAAAAGATTGGCGAGTTGAAACGAACTTGAGGTTTTAAAATTATTAATGGACATTCACCGACATTCGTGTATTATTATAATAATCGACTAATAATATGACAATAATTTATTCTCTTTTCAAATTAATTTAAACTGATTCTAAAAACCCTAAAACTTGATTTAAATTTACGCTTGAGGGCAAGCTTGGTTTAAGCGTGATGAGATTCGTAATGTGCATTTTTATACACATTTTTAGGGTTTTTATCATATAAAATTCACCATTAAATCACATAAAATGCTGAAAAAATGTTTAAAATTAATAAAAATTATTTTTGAAACGCTTAATATACTTTTGTGTGATTTTTCAGGTAAAAAGAGCAAGAAAGTGATATTTGGGTGACTTGGTGAAAAATCAACTCCAAATAAAATGCCGATTTGCAAATCCTTATCTAACCCACTATCCATGCTGAACCTTAAAAATCCACGGAGTTAGAAAAGTCAAATCTGAAAACCACATTTGACCAAAAAAATCAACTTTACCGAAATATGGTCATGTGCGGTGTCAACATGAAGGTCTCGATGATATGAATCCAATGGTACCAATCTCACGAAAAAAAGACCTTCTATAACTCTCAGAAAGTGAAAATGAAAATCTGATCCAAGGGGATTAAATTCAATTAAATTCGGACTAGTTATGATCTAACACGTGGCAAGGGCTGGTGGAAGTGATGACTGTTAGGAAAAATGATAAAGGCACCCAGAAAGAGCACACAGACAGAATTTATATAGAAAAATGAGGAGAAATATTTAATATCCCCCAAATTACTATCTAAACGCAAAACTGGATCAAACATCTTTCTTTAGTCCCACAAGCTTTGTTTTCAATTTTTGCAAGTAAATTCTCCTATAAATAAACCCCTACACATCCATTCTCTCATCCATTCACACACCACTGTATATACCACTCATTCTCTTCATCTTCTTCTTACTTACAACCCTAATCACCATTAATGGAAGGTTGAGAGCAAAGATTTGAGCTCGGAAATCCGATTTGAGGAAAAACGGGCTAAAGGCGTTCAAACCCGAAATTCTTGATCTAGAAGGCTCGAGAAGTCAAGGGGGAGCTCCAGATCAACTCCAGGGACCTCTTGGAAGGGAGTCGTCATCTCGATTTTGTTTGATTCTCATTTAAATTCTTTTTTTGCCCGATTCTAAACCGATTTTCAAACCGATTATTTGAATGTTTCGCCTAACCGGTCTCACAAACCGATCTCCAAGCTATCTCCAAACGAACCGATTCTCCCAGCAAACAAACCGATTCTCCAAACAAACCGCTTCTCCAAACAAAACTACAGTTTCAACCCGAATCACAAAGACGCCACACTTCGCTTCGTCCTCTACCGGTATCCACACGAACAACCACTTTGAATGGATAGAGAACGATATATGCTAGTATTCGTTCTTCATTTTTCTCACAGAAATAACAAGAGAAGGTTTTTCGGATTTTTCTCTCTTTTTGTCTAACAAAATTGGACGAAAATAATATGACTTCACCTTTCTTTTTGGGGTGTCTCTTGTGCCTATATAGTCCATAAGTTTCATATCCTATGTGCATGGTAACTATGTAACCATATATGCAACACATCTTATCATATAAGATGTAGGATTGGATGTGTCACTTGACTATGTAGCTCTTCATACAACTTATTACATAAGTTATGATTTTTCAGTGTACGTCTCAATAGTTATTCTTTGTGTGTGACCATGTAGGTTAGTTAATGTTGGCAATAATCACAACGGATTATAAATCATGAGAGGCCTCTAGAAAGACATCATGATTACTCAAATTAAGCAAGTATAGATGATTCGATCAAACCTAATTTATGTTCATGCATTGTATCCCTTTGTTACATGATATCTATATTGTCCATAAGACATGGCATGTGTCAACCTTACGTTGGTCGAAAAATATTACTTGACACCGAATTTGATTGAACATGAAATGACATTAATAACTCCTTATTAATTCACTCGAGCACGGCCGTGCGTTTCTTCAATCAAATCATCAAGAGGCCTAAAGTTATCTCTCTCATTTTATGAGAGGAACAAATTCTATCTTAATTAAACTCTTTCCTCCGCATAATTCATTATATACCTAATTATAATCTTTATGACCGCCCGGTTAAAGACGATGTTAGATTATATTAAAGTATAAAATTTCTCATGTAGGGAACTGAGATAATCTCAAGTCTAGGGATTACATATACATTATTTACTGAGAATAACTAATGATAAGAACCATGTAGTATTCTCACAGTGAGTTAATCAAGTATATGGTCTCCAACATATACTTACGTTAATGACTTAATAACTCTTATTCATGATCAGTAAAACGTGACCATCAGTCAACTAACATACTGATGTACATTTATAGCTTATCATAAAGTATGTTTGTCTCACAAACATCCTATGAATGATCAGGGACGGTTTAAAATATCATTCATAATACTTTATAGTTTTATTATCAAAGTCACATACTTTGATGATAGAAAGCTGAATATCATATTCATGGTTCATTTCAGTAATAAGAATAAAATAACTAATACGCATTTATTATAGAAAATATCTCTAAATAAACACAATGTTTGTTTAACACTATCCATACATCTAGGTCTCAAATATATTGGCCTAGGTCATACTACTAACAAAAATGAGATGATTTTCTTTCTCTAAAATATCAGGAATTGTGAGTAAAATAAGATAATTTTGCTCCCTAAAAGGAGAAGCTTTTTGGCAAAAAATGGGATGATTTTGTCTCCAAATAAATCATGAATTGTGGGCTAGAATGAGATAATTTTATATCTCTAAAAAGAGTGGTTTGTTGACAAAAATGAGATGATTGTTTTCTCTAATAAATCATGAGTTGTGGTTTAAAATAAGATAATTTAGCTCTCTCAAAAGATGAGCTTGTTGCCAAGAATGAGATGATTTTCTTTTTCAAAAAAATCATGAATTGTGCACTAAAATGAAATAATTTTATCTCTCTAAAAAGATGGTTTGTTGGTAAAAATGAGATGATTTTCTTTCTCTAAAAAATCATGAATTGTAGGCTAAAATGAGATAATGTTATCTCTCAAAAAAGAGGGTTTGTTGGCAGAAATGAGATGATTTTCTTTTTCTTAAAGATCATGAATTGTGGCTTAAAATGAGATAATTTAGCTCTCTAAAAAGAGGAGCTTGTTGGCAAAAATGAGATGATTTTCTTTCTGTGAAATAAATCATGAATTTTGGGCGAAAATTATAAAATTTATCTTTCTTAAATGAGGGGCTTGTTGGCAAAAATGATATGATTTTCTATCTCTAATAAATCATGAATTCTGGGCAAAATGGGATAATTTTATCTCTCTAAAGACGGGTTGGTCATTTTTTTTAATAAAAAATCATGAATTGTGGTCTAAAATGCGGTAATTTTATTTCTCCAAAAAGAGAGGTTTTTTTGGTAAAAAATGAGATGATTTTCTTTCTCTGTATAAATCATGAATTGTGGGAATAAATGAGATGATGTTATCTCTCTAATGAGACAGGCTTCTGAGCAAAAATGAGATGATTTTCTTTCTCTAATTAAATCATGAATTGTGGGCTAAAATGAGATAATACTATTCTCTAGAAAGAGGTGTTTGTTGACAAAAAGGAGATGATTATAGATCATGAATGAATTGTAGGCTAAAATGAGATAATTTTCTTTCTCTAAAAATGAGTTTAGTTTCTTTAAATGAGTTTAGTTTCTTTCTCTAAATAAATCAGGAATTGTGGGGTAAAATGAGATGACTAACTCTCTAAAAAGATAGGCTTGTTGTAAAAAATGAGATTATTTTCTTTCTCTAAAAATTATGAATTGTGACTAAAATAATATAATTTTTCTCTCTAAAAAGAGGATCTTGTTGGCAAAAATGGGATGATTGTCTCTCTCTAAATAATCACGAATTGTGAGCTAGAATATGATGATTTTATCTCTCTAAAAAGAAGGGCTTGTTGACAAAAATTAGATTATTTTATTTCTCTAATAAATCATGAATTCAGGCTTAAAATAAGAAAATTTAACTCTCTAAAACGACGAACTTGTTGGAAAAAATGAGATAATTTTCTTTTTCTAAAAAATCATGAATTGTGGGATAAAATGAAATAATTGTATCTCTCTAAAAAAAAGTTTGTTGGGAAAAATAAGATGATTATCTTTCTTGAAAAAATCATGAATTGTGGGATAAAATGAGATAATCTTCTCTCTCTAAAAAGAGTGCTTGTTGGCAAAAATGAGATGTTTTTCTTTCTCTAAAAAATCATAAATTGTGGCTTAAAATGAGATAATTTAGCTCTTTAAAAAGACGAGCTTGCTGGCAAAAATGAGATAATTTTTCTTCTCTAAAATAAATCATGAATTATGGGCTAAAATTATATAATTTTATCTCTCTTAAAAGAGGGGCTTGTTGGCAAAAATGATATTATTTTCTCTCTGTAAATGTATCTTGAATCAGGTGCTAAAATGAGATTGTTTTATCACTCTAAAAAGAGGGGCTTCTGGGCAAAAATGAAATGATTTTCATTCTCTAATTAAATCATGAATTGTGGGTTAAAATAAGATAATATTATCTCTCTAAAAAGAGGGGTTTGTTGACAAAAATGAGATGATTTTCTCTCTGAATACTTGATGAATGAATTGTAGGCTAAAATGAGATAATTTTGTTTCTCTAAAAATAGGAATTTGTGGCAAAAATGAGATTATTTTCTTCTCTAAAAAATCATGAATTGTGGGCTAAAATGAGAATAATTTATCTCTCTAAAAAGAGAGGCTTGTAGGCAAAAATGAGATTATTTTCTTTCTCTATAAAATCATGAATTGTGGCTTAAAATGAGATAATTTTTCTCTTTAAAAGGATAGTTTGTTGGCAAAAATGTGATGATTTTCATTATCTAAATAAATAATGATTTGTGGCTTAAAATGAGGTAATTTAGCTCTCTAAAAAGAGGAGCTTGATGGTAAAAATGAGATGATTTCTTTCTCTAATATAAATCATGAATTGTGTGCTGGACTTCTTGACAAAAATAAGATGATTTACTTTCTCTAAATAAATCATGAATTGTAGGTTAAAATTAGATAAATTTATATCTCTAAAAAGAAGTGCTTGTTGGCAAAAATGAGATGATTTTCTTTCTCTAAATTTTTTTGAATTGTGAGCTGAAATGAGATAATTTATCTCTCTAGAAAGGGGGTTTGCTTGCAAAAATGGGATGATTTTCTTTTCTAAATGGATCATGAATTTTGGGTTAAAATGAGAATATATTATCTCTCTAAAAAGAAGTGTTTGTTGGCAAAAATGAGATGATTTTCGTACTCAAAATAAATCCTGCATTGTGGGCAAAAAGAGATAAATTTATCTCTCTAAAAAGAGGCGTTTGTTGGCAAAATGAGATAATTTTCTTTCTCTAATTACATCATAAATTGTGAGCTAAAATGAGATAATTTTATGTCTCAAAAGAGAGGGGTTTGTTGGCAAAAATAAGATGATTTTCTTTCTCTATATATATTATGAATTATGATATTAAATGAGATAATGTTGTTGCTCTAAAAAGAGAGGATTTTCGGTAATAATGAGATGGTTTTCTTTCTCTAAATGCATCATGAATTGTGTGCTAAAATGAGATAGTTTTATCTCTCTAAAAGGAGTGATTTGTTGTAAAAAATGAGATGATTTTCTTTCTCTAATTAAATCAAGAATTCTGGGCTAAAATGTGATAATGTTTCTCTCTAAAAAGAATGGTTTGTTGACAAAAATGAGATGATTTTCTCTCTAAATAAAACTTCAATTGTGGGCAAAAATGAGATAATTTTATCTCTCTAGAAATGGTGCTTGTTGGTAAAATGAGATGATTTTCTTTCTCTAAATACATCATGAATTGTGGGCTAAAATGAGGTATTTTATCTCTGTAAAAAGAGGGGGCTTGCTGACAAAAATGAGATGATTTTCTTTCGCTAATAAATCATGAATTGAGGGCTAAAATGAGATAATTAAGCTAGTTGGTATAAATGAGATGATTTTTTTTTAAATCATGAATTGTGGGCTAAAATGAGATAATTTTATATCTCTAAAAAGAGGGGCTTGTTGGAAAAAATGAGATGATTTTATTTTTCTAAAAAATCAAGAATTGTGGACTAAAATGAGATAATGTTATTTCTCTAAAAAGAGGCTTTTGTTGTAAAAATGAGATGATTTTCTCTATCTAAATAAATCATGAATTGTGGGCTAAAAGGAGATAATGTAATCTCTATAAAAAGAGGGATTTGTTGGCAAAAATGCGATAATTTTCTTTCTCTAAATAAATTGTGAATTGTGGGCAAAAATGAGGTAATTTTATCTCTCCCAAAAGAGGGGCTTGTTGGCAAAATGAGATGATTTTCTTTCTCTAGATACCTCAGGAATTGTGGGCTAAAATGAGATAATTTTATCTCTCTAAAAAGAGGGTATTGTTTGGAAAAAATGAGAATATTGTCTTTCTTTTTAGAGAGATAAATCATGAATTATGGGCTAAAATGAGATAATTTTATCTCTCTAAAAAGAGAGGTTTGTTGGCAAATATGAGATGATTTTCTTTCTCTAAATAAACCATCTGTGAATTGTGGGTTATAATGAGATGATTCTCTTTCTCTAAATACATCATAAATTGTGGGATAAAATAAGATAATTGTATCTCTCTAAAAAGAGTGTTTGTTGGCAAAAATGAGATGATTTTCTTTCTCTAAAAAATCATGAATTGTGTCCTGAAATGAGATAATTTTATCTCTCTAAAAAGTTGGTTTGTTTGCAAAAATGAGATGATTTTCTTTCTCTAAAATATCATGAATTGTGACTTAAAATGAGATAATTTTGCTCTCTAAAAATAGGAGTTTGTTGGAAAAAAATGAGATGGTTTTTTTTTTCTAAAATAAATCATGAATTGTGGGGTAAAATGAGATAATTTTATCTCTCTTAAACGAGGGGCTTGTTGGCAAAAATGAGAAGATTTTCTTTCTCTAATAAATCATGAATTGTGGGCTAATTTGGGATAATTTTATCACTCTAAAGATGGGCTTGTGATTTTCTTTTTATAAAAAATCATGAATTGTGGGCTAAAATGAGATAATTTTATCTCACTAAAAAGGGCGATTTGTTGGGAAAAATTAGATGATTTTATTTCTCTATATAAATCAGGAATTGTGGGATTAAATGAGATTCTGTTGTCTTTCTATAAGGAGAGGTTTATTGGCAAAAATGAGATGATTTTCTTTCTATATAGAAATCTTGAATTGTGGACTAAAATAAGATAATTTTCTCTCTCTAAAAAGAGGAATGAATGAATGAATACAGAAAAATGAAGTGACTTACCATATGACATTCCTCTTATTTGTCTTTTTCAAGAGATATATGAATGGACAATGTTGCTCTCTCTCTTTATCTGATCTCTCTATAGGGGAATGAATTTTGTGAGGTGCTAAGATTGTATGACCTTTTTTTAGCAAAAAAAAAACCAGTTTTTTCTCATGTTTATTTAGCTCTCCCCCCCTTCTCTCTCTAGTAAGGAGCGAAGTACATGATCTGAAAGGTGTTTTTGGTTGTAATGTGATACCTTATGGGAAATTGTTCTCATTGACTGATCCCGTAAAGATGAGTTGAGCTTAATTGAATCTCTCTCTCCTTGTTGAGTATATAGGAATTGACTCCTTATATACTCATGAGACTGCTTTTTGAAATGGTGTTGAGTTCAGCAATGAGCAACGAATGCCAATATTCTGTCCAAAATGATGTTTTGAAGGGATTGACTATACATAAACCTTTAGTTCGGTAGTCAAACCAACCATCATTGGTATAGTTCTTATACTTGCCTTATCAAAAGAATGACCGATGCGACAATTTTATGTAAACAATGTCTTTCTCAACGGAGATCTTAAAGAAACGATATTCATGCAACAACTCCTTGGCTTTGTGGATGACTCAAGACCGAATCATGTATGCCTCCTCAAGAAGGCTCTTTATGGCTTTAAACAATCAGCACATGCTTGATTCACAAAATTTAATAGTACTCTCTTCAGTCTTGGCTTTCTTGGCTCTCGCACCAATACCTCTCTCTTTATTTGGTTTCAGAATAACGAGCTCCTAGTACTCTTAGTCTATGTGGACGACATCATTGTAACTGGGAGCAAAGCTGCCTCAGTTGAACAATTTATAATCAACCTAAACACGCAATTCTCTTTGAAAGCTTGGTTCTCTCCACTACTTTCTTGGTATTGCGGCACAAAAGGTGCAAGACAGAGTTCTACTTTCTCAACTCCAATACATCTTGAATCTTCTTAAGAAGGCCAAGATGGATGGTGTGAAACCGTAGTCCTCTCTCATGGTTGCCAGTGAAAACCTCTCCAAGCTAAGTGGAAACCCAATGGAGGATCCAAAACTTTATCGAAATACGGCTGGTGCTTCAGTACACAATCAGAAATTATCTTCGTGGTGAACAAAGTCTCCTGATATATGCATTCACTAACCGATACCCATTGACGGGCGGTTAAGCATATCTTGCGATACCTCAAAGGCACAATAATACATGGTCTTCTCCTTCGTTCTTCCCATTTCTACGACTCCAAGCCTTCTCTGATGCAGATTGGGCTGTATGCCCCGATGATAGATGGTCCATGATCGGATAATGTATCGTTGGTGGTCCAAAACTTGTCTCTTAGAGCACAAAGAAGAAGACAACGGTAGCTCGATCTAGCACTGAAGTAGAATATCACAGTCTTGAAATGGCTACCGCGAAACTTGTTTCGATACAATTCCTACTATGTAAACTCCACATCCTTTAAAAGAAAGTTCTTATCTTATGGTGTGATAACATTGGAGCGACATGTCTTGCAAACCCAATGTTTTATGCTCACACAAAACACATTGAGATTGATTAACATTTCGTTCGCGAACTAATTGAGCTCAAAACTCTTCAAGTTCGCTTCATAAGCACCAAGGACCAAATTGCTGACATCCTTCCAAAGGGACGCACAACACCTCATTTTTCGTCTACGTGACAAGCTCACCGTGTTTAGACCCGACTAGACTTGAGGGGGAGGGTGTTAGAGTAGTAGTATAGAGGTGCATTAATTATACCATATTGTGGAGTATTGTAGGGAATTGTAGATGATTAGATTGTAGAGATGTATAGAAGTTAGTTAGAGTTAGGTAGAGAATATTTCTATAAATAGCATCCTCACCAATCATGATTTTGTCCCATGGGGAGATTTTTAATGAGACATATATTTGATGCGTATGGAACTGAAAAATATGGATAACCAAGAGAGTATTATAAATAATATAAATATGGAAGTCCATAACGTTTTGTATTCAAAATCTTAAGATGTTATGTATTCCTAATAACTCATTTTAATGTTATGTAACATTTATCTTACTCTATAAATAAAGCTCTGAAATGTGCAAGAAAGACAACAATATAATACCAGTAAATGAAAAAAAAATTCTATCTTTAAACTCTCTTTCTCTCTCTCCTCTTTATTTAAGTTACTTCATAACATATTACAATTAATATTATGCTAGGAATTTATTAAAGATTTAAATAAGCAATTTTATATAAATAAATATCTCAAAAGGTTTTCAATTAAAATATATTTTATATATTTTTGTATTTCTTTTCTTTCTCCTATTTCCAAAAAAATTAATAATCATTATTTAAATAAGTTTTATCTTATTTAAGCCATAAAGATTTGTTTCAATTTTCTCTTTATATTAAGCTCCATATTAGTTAGCTTTTATTTATTTATTCAGTCTCTTGGAAATACCCTTTCGCCAATCGTCAATCAAATTATTTTTTACTGTCGTTGCCTAGTTTCATCACAATGTATATATTCTTTCCATCTTCAAAAGTTTCTTTAAGTCCAATTATGTTAGGGTTCTGAGGCAAATATCACATAATTTCAATCTCTCGCTTCACATCTTATGTATCTTGTTTCATATAAGGAAATTGAATTTCACAAAGAAGTTGGTTTTAGTTTTCTCCAGTCTCTCACTACATTAATATTTTTGTAATTGTTGGTCCAAAGAAAAAGGACATATCCTTAAGTCAGAACTATGTGTCTTATATATATGTGATGCTTTGAACAGAAGATTCATGCAATTTTTATGCTATTTTCTATTAGCAAAGGAAAATTTGCCAATAAAATACCTAGTTTAAGAGCAACCAAAAGCAATTTCTCCCGCATATCAAAAATACAAGAGAGATGTGAAGCACATGAAATGTTTAGATATTCTGGAAGGGAGAAGTGTTTCTCGATAATATGTTATAACATAAGCAAGGTGGAGGAAAGGAACATATCTTCAACAAAACAAAAAATGAGATCCAGCTGCTACTATCAAGATATTTAATAAAATAAGATCCGATACAAACAGTGCCACATCATCTCACTACAAACACAATATAAGAAACTTCTAAAACGAAGGGACACAAAACCCAGCATGTAACGAGCTGGCAGGGCCCAAAATACTTTACTACAGAATATAAAGAACACTGTAATAATATCATTACTATTTCCCCTCAATTGCAAAATTACGCAACTTACTAAACTGCATGCATTAGAAAAAGGATTCCCCTTCAAATACTTGAATTCAATCAGAGAATTAAGTGGGTCCAAAATCAGGAAATCCTTTTCTAATGCATCAAAAGTTTAGACAGTCCATTTTCAACCTTTTGATGCCATAAAAAACAAATCCAACCTTACATTTTTCATTGCAATAATACTACAAACATAGAATTCAATCCTAGAACCATCCCTACAAAGCTTTATATGGCAGTTAAGTCTAATAATATTTCTATTTTTCACTAGTCTGAATTTAAGTTCCTAGACTATACTACCATATACAACTCATGTCTGGTTCTACGATTGGATTCCATGTCCATAGAATTACTGTTATAAATGGCACCTTTATCAAGAAGTAATGGACAAATTCCCGCATTTAGCAATTGGAGAAAATAGATAAGATAAGATATTATCCACAAAACAAGTAATATTTATTTTTCTCAAGAGGCATTTACAACAGCCTCAATTTCCCTCCTCTTACTTTTGATCTTGACTTTCGTACCGTCCAACTTATCCAAATCCTCAATCCCCGCTATGTAACCATATAAAACCTCTTCCTTGTCAGAATCATCTCCTTTCTCCTTGTTGGTACGATCTTTGACCAACTGGTCAAAATGCTCTTTTCCATGATTCTTGTTAGAGAAATGGCTATGCACAATCTTGGCCAGCTCATAACCAGGCAGAGTTGGCTCAAACTTCACCAAAAACACACTTTGATTTGCCGGTTTTCCGTAACAAACTTTCCCTTTTCCTTCTTCTATTCCAATCCCTGTATAAAAAAAATTAATAATAAATACAACCAACAAATTAATTAATAAACAATAACAAAAGTACAGAGAAAAAACGAACCTTTAAGCAAGCTTTCAATCTCTGGAATGCTAACAACTCTCGGCTGATCAACCTTACACTCAACAGAGCTATTACATATCACAACAATAGGAGGCCAAATCAACAGATCTTGTTTCAACCCCTTGGCCTCGCCAAGTGGTGTGATCTGATAGGTCCTCGATTCATCAGGAACCACGAGCCAGTTCCAGCCCATTAGAAGGCACAGAGCCTTTTGTAAGCCTAAATGGGCGGTCTTCAATCCGGGCTTTTTCGTGTGGTATGAGTGGACCACTAAGTTGTGGGTTGACGCGAAAGTCTTTGACTCGCTGTGGAATAAAAGGTAAAGAATGAAATAAAGGGAGGTGAGAGAAATGTTATGGTGATGCTCGTTTAGTTTCGAATGGTACTTCTAAGATGTATGTGCAAATGAGGACTAACTAATGTAATAATTTGTTATTATAGACATGCAAATAAAGATTGTAATGTACCTACACAAATGAATGTTGAAGTATGATATGCGAAAAATCAAGATAGAAGTTAAAAAACAACAAACGGTTAGAGCTATTTATCCTAAACATAACTAACTATGCTATGCAAGAAACAATTTTTCTTTCCATGCTTCATAGATGAAATCAAGCAGTGCACTTGGAAAAGCACTCTAAATTAATGTTCAATTTATAGAGACTGATAAATAATGCAAAATGAAAGGACTACTTAGAAAATGTAACATCCATCTAAATGCTTCAAAGAAGTTCAAAAAGATAAAAAAAATATGGCTTGACAAAGGCTTGACATGATTTGAGGCATCCAAAACTCTAATCCTAGTAAGTTTGGCTAGGTTCATGTTTTTGGAAATCTGACCATACCAAACCCTAAGCTAAAACATGGAACCTTTCTCCTTCAAACCAATCAAAGTAAATAAACGCATAAGCATTTATGGAGCTCTACAACCCAAAGGCTAGCATTCAAATGTGCCTTTATCAATAGAAATCTGTAGGGATTCATTCTATTTGAATGTCTCCAAATATCCAAATTCATTCACGCCACTTAAGGAGTCAATTTGTTCTCTGAACAAAAATTGTTCAAAAAAACTCAAGTCAATAACCCAACTAATAATCCTCACCTCAAATATATCCAACTCCACAAATCATTTCCCTCATTCTATCCCCTGATAGTAGGAATAATCATTAAGATAAATTCAATCAACCAATTATTGTTTTCATTCTTTTTTCTACTTTGTTATTCGGATTAAAAAAAACGGACCTTCCACAAACGTAGCAATGAACTCTTCCGGTGCCAGGCTGGAGATACTTCCTCTTCTCTCTCAAACTCCCGTTTATTTTAACCGCAAATTTCATAAACTCCTTTTCCACTTCTCTCTTAAACTCCTCTGACCCCTCAGCAGGATCTCTCTTCAAACTAATCATCTCACTCTCATCATCCTCTTTCTCACTATTCACCTCCTTTTCATTCTTCAAATCATCACCATCAAAATTCTCATTCTCAATTTCGGTCTCTAACCTTTTTTGATACCTGCGTGTTGGTTTATAGTTATAACTCTCGTCTGACAGACCGGGTCTCAGTCTCTTCTTTACGTTTTTACCGGGGTAATTAATCGCATCTTGTGGCCCTCTGTATTTCGCTCCGCGTGAAAAGGGGGGTTTCTTAAAAGTAAAAGGCCGTCTGATTCTCTCTCTATCTTCTCTCTCCACAAGGCGTTCTTTCACTGGAATCCTTTTGGGAATATATCCATAAGGATCACCATCACCATCAGAATCATCATATAAATCATGCGCATGATGCATGTGCACATGTCGCCTTCCTATCGGCCCTCCACATGGCGAATCATAATCCTCATTTCCAACATAATCATTATGATTAAAATGAAAATGTTCAGGCCTATGAACCACCGTTTTTCCTCTGTCAGAAAAAATTGGACTTACTGATCTCTCTCTAAAAGAAGCCATGCATGGACCATCTCTATGTAATCTATACGGCGCCACGTCATCATCATCATACGGTAATACATGCATGTGCATCGGTCTAGGCAAATAATTTGAATGGACCGGGTCCACAAACACCCTTCTGTCCCTTGGTGAATAACTGTCATGTCTAGTGTAATCATTTGGATAAGAAGGCATTTTCTTGTACATTTCATCTGACGCAAGGCTATTGTAACTGTCAGAAACTCGGTCCCTTCTGTTTAGTAAATCGTCAGAACCTTTTTCATACCCATGGTCGCGATAAAGAGAGGGATAAGATGGGGGCCCGCCTTCAATTGGCCTCAAGTGAGAAGTGGATATTGGATTAGAAAGAGGGTTGTCTCTCGCAAAATGAGTTCTTTCTCTTTCTCTCTCTGTGCGAGAAGAAGTTGGGATTGTGTTAGAGAGAGGGGCGTCTCTTGTGTGATGATTCCTTTCTCTTTCTCTCTCTTGGCGAGCAGTTGGTACTGTAGGAGAAAGAAGGGGCTCTCTTGTATAATGATTCCTCTCTCTTTCTCTCTCTTGGCGAGCAGTTGGTATTGTGGGAGAAAGAGGGACGTCTCTTGTATAATGATCCCTCTCTCTATCTCTATCTGTGCGTGAATTAAGTATTGTATTAGAGAGAGGAGGGTCTCTTGAATAATGATTCCTCTCTCTGTCTCCTGTGAGAGGAGTTGGTATCGGTACCGGTACCGGTACCGGTCCCGTACCAGCAAGAGGAGTTTCTCTTTCTCTTGTATAATGAGGATTTGGTACCGTACCAGCAACAAGAGGAGTTTCTCTTGCATAATGGCTCCTTTCTCTGTTTCTCTCTGAACGAGAAGACGTTGGCATTGTAGGAGAGAGAGGGTTCTCTCTCGCATAAAGACTCCTCTCCCTTTCTCTCTCTCCTTTGAACGGATCAAGCACGTGAGTATGATCGAGAAGCAAATCTCCTTCATAGGACCCACTCGTCAGAATACCGCCCAACATGCTCTCCTGTTGCAGTACAGGCAAATGGCCCAACGGATCATCCAAAAACCCAGCTTTACGAGTCGAAAGGGGATCCGGTGCCAAACCGTGAGGTTTGTGCTTGATCTCTTGGTTCAGATCAGTTGGATACTCCATGTGCATCTGATTCAAAGGAGGGAGATCATACTCTCGGTCTCTGATCAGCATAGAGTGATGGATCCGTGGTAGATGGACAGGTGAATGGTCCTGGTGCAAAGGCCGTTTGTGGACCGGATGTCTATCCAGACGCTCGTTCCTTCTGTCAGGCGATCTCGCACGACGGTGCTGTACAGTAGGGCTCACGCTGCGCCTGGATCGTCTTGGATTCGAATGAGAAGCAGGCTTGTGATTGTTCCAGGCGGAACCACGGTGGCGATCCACATGGCGATCTCTGTAGTCTCTTCGATCTCTCATGGCTTGTACGCTTTTCCAACCTAGATCTATCTATCAGGAGTGGTTGGAACGATGAGATTGGGGAGGACTCGGAAGGATTGAAGGTGGAATGAATGAAACCCGAACTGCAGATCAGAGGATGCTTATGCTAAAAGGGGATCAGATTCAGATCCTGACCTCGAAAGAAGAAAGCGTAGAAACGGCGGCCATTGAGAGGTGGGTTAATCTTTACTTGAGGAAAACATCGAAGTGTTTGTAATCGAGTCTTAACTTTTGTCTCTTTCGCTCAGTATGGATTGTGAATTTAGTCTGGATCGCTCGTTTAGTGGGTGAAGTGAAGAGAAATCCTAAACTTTTGTGAAGTGAAAGGGAAGGGAGGGTATGGGATAAGGAGGTGATAAACATTTGTAATGGGAAAGGGAAGTGAGGGGACGGGATAAGGAGATGATAAACTTTTGTAAAGGGAAAAGGAAGGGAGGGGATAAGGAGGTGATAAGCTTTTGTGAAGGGAAAGGGAAGGGACGGGACGGGACGGGACGGGACGGCACGTGATAAAGAGAGATGAAAATAGGAGAAAAGGGAAGGGACGTGTTTTAAAATTGATTAATGGAAGGTAAATTTTGTGTCCTTGTAAGTTAGAATAAAAAGATAATTTTATCCTCTTTTTTGTTTCGTAGTAGAAATAATGAAATTTGATATTTTAGGTATTAAGAAATCCAAAAATTATTTACCGTTCATTACCTCCCAAATTTGGGGGAAACAAATTTTGAAATTTTAATTATCCGAGGAGAAGAAATTTAGGGTAAATTTTATCATAGATTACTTAACTTTCAAAAGTGTCTAAATAAGTCACTTAGTTTTTAATTATCCCATATAAGTCATCGAACTTTCCAAATTTAT
This sequence comes from Juncus inflexus, assembly GCA_024447665.1. Lineage (NCBI taxonomy): Eukaryota > Viridiplantae > Streptophyta > Magnoliopsida > Poales > Juncaceae > Juncus > Juncus inflexus. Next base: position 1,355,694 of record JAJHPC010000003.1, read on the forward strand.
CAAATAGGTTACTCAACTATCAATTGTCACTTATAGGTTACTCAACTTTCAAAAATAACCAAATAGGTCACTCAACTTTCAATTAACTGGTTGACATATTTTATTATTTTTTTTTAAGTTGAGTGACTTATAAGTGACAATTGAAAGTTAAATGACTTCTTTGCTAATTTTTGAAAGTTGGGTGACCTATATTGGACAATTGAAAGTTGAGTGACTTATTTGGTCATGTTTTGAAGTTAAGTGACTTACGGTGAAATTTACCTAGAAATTTAACATTCATTGGAGTACCATAAAAAAAAATTCCCCTCCCATTTATTCTCTTCCCTTCCCTCCTTTTCTTTCATATTGGAGCACACCCTAATTTATCAGAGAGGATGCCTAATAAGCATTGGATGCTTAAGATTGGCCTAGTGCAAGTGGGAGACTGAATGAATTATGCCCTAGGCCAAAGTGTTGGACTAGAGATTAGATTATGAGAAACATGTTTATTCAGTTCATATATGAATGAGTGTATGGTTTACGTATATTAGATCGACCATGAATGACACTTCGGGTTTACGTCATTAGAATACGTGATTCTTGATAGTAGAACTGTGAACCAACGAATGACATTCTAAACCGTCCTTAGTGATATGTGGGATGTTTATAGAGATAAACATACTTCAAGTAAGAAGCTACATATCCACACTAGTATATTCGCAGACTGGATGATCATGTTCTGCTAATCATCGACATAGGGATGTCAAGTCTGGAATATAAGCACGTGTTAGGAAACACGTACTGGACTGACCACACTATGAGAATATGCATGGTATATGTCATTAGTGATTCTTATATGAATAGTGTGCTTGCTCCTACGACCTGAGGTCACCATGAATTTCTGTATGAGGAACTGCACACTTTAATATGATCTTACGTCATCCGTAATGGGATGATCACTAGGGTCATCATTAGGTATGCACTGAATCACGACAAGGAATGTGAGTGACCAAGATGGGATTTGTTCCTCTCGTTAAGAGAGAGATATCTCTGGGCCTCCTGATGAACTAGGATGGAAGGAAATGCATGGCCATGCTCAAAATGGATTAACATGTGTTGTTAATATCATTTTGTATTTATTCAGTCTAATTCTCGATTAGGAAAGAGACTTTGATCAAACTAAAGGATGACATATTTGATGGTGTTATGCCCTAGGCCAAACTGTTTGTGACCTAGATGATGGATTGTAATAACAAACATAATATTTATTCTAAGATATTTCATATAATATGTGCGTATAGGTTATTTTAATATAATTAAAATAGACCATGAATATGCAATTCATCTTTATGTCATCAAAGTGCGTGACTTTGATAATAAAACTGCAAAGTGTTATGAATGCTATTCTAAATTATCCCTGGTCATTTATAGGATATTTGTGGAGACAAATATACTTGCAGATACATATAAATATATATATTTATATACAAGCTATAAATGTACACCAGTATATTTGTTGACTGATGATTATTTTTTACCGATCATGGATAAATAGTTATCAAGTCATTAACATAGGTATATTTTAGAGACCATATACTGGACTGACCCGCCATAAGAATGCTACATGTTTTACGTCATTAGCGATTCTTGTAACATAAAGTATTTATAGTCCTTTGACCTAAGATTGTCTTGGTTCCCAACATGAGTAATTTTATACTTTAATATAATCTAACACTGCCTTCAACCGGATAGTCATAACGGTTATGATTAGGTATACAATGAATCATGTAGAGGGATGAGTGCAATCAAGACTGGATTTGTTCCTCTCATAAATGAGAGAGATATCTTTAGCCTCTTGATGAATTGAACTGAAGAACTGTATGGCCATACTCAAATGAATTAATAAGAGTTATTAATGTCATTTGTTTTTGTTCAGTTTAATTTGGGATCAAGAAATATTAATCGATTTATATAAGGATGGCATATTACATGTCTTATGATCGATATAGATATCGCGTGACAAAGGGACTAAATACGTGATTGTTGATTAGGTAAATCGGATCACCGATATTCACTTAAATTGGGTAGTCATAATGGTTTGCTAGAGTCCGCTCATGATTTATAGACTGTCAAGTCTATTGCCAACATTAAGTGAACCTACAGGGACATTCTTATGCAACTCATCATATAAGTCGCTAGGATTTTCTGTGCCCGTTTCTGTTTGTTCTTTGTGTGTGATGTGATATATATGTATATAAAGACTATGAGCACAAAAGATCATGTAATCTAGAAGAGTCTAGATGATGACATATGGATAATGATGAGTGATGTCATACACATCTTTTAGTGTGAAGAGACATGACTCTTCACCTCTATATAAGGACATCATTCTCTCTCTCATTTTTTCTCATTTTCTTTTGTGAGACAAAAGAGAGAAGATATAGTTTCTAATTTGTATGACAAAATTATGAAAATGTGCTTTCTTTTTGTATGACAAAAATGAAAGAGTGCGATTACATGAGAGGAATTGTATACATCTTTTGTGAGATAAAATAAGAAGAATTTTCTTGTGCAAGAGGAGAACAAGCTACTAGCATATATATTGTTCTTCTTCCCGTTTTAAGAAGTTTGTTCGTGTGGACACCAATAGAGGCGTTCGTACTTTCGGCGCTTGTGATCTATTCGGCCTAAGAAGATGAGAACGGGCTATTGAGAGTTTTGGTGGAGACTGATTGTGTGTGTGATAGATGACTTCGGCACGATCCGACCTAGACGGCCTAGACGGCCGTAAAATCGGTTAGGACGGTAACCGGTTTAGAGGCGCATGGACATCACGCATGGTTTGACCATCACGGATTAAGCGTAATCCGAGAAGTATCTTTAAGATTTACTTCTTTGATTTAACCGATACGCACGGATCCTCGGATTGGTTTTGGATGAAATTTTTGTTTTCCGTTGCGTTATGCATGTCTGAAAGCCAACAGTGGTATCAGAGCGACGTGCGTGTTTCGATTAAATTGAGTCGGTATATATGTGATATATACTATTTAGATACCATTTATAATTTTGATTTATAATTATAAGGCTTGCATAAAGAGTATTCAAGTGTTGAATATTCTTAATAGAAAAGATGCGATTAATGGATATGATCCAAGAGTTACATCTAAATAATGCGACCAAAGGATATGACCAAAGGATGTCATCCAAAAGTTATGTCCAATAGATGTGTTCCAGAAGTTGTGTCCAAAAGATGTCGCCAAGTGATACGATCTAAAGGTTGCGTCCAAGTGTTGCATCCAAGAGTTGCGACCAAGAAATACGATCCAAATGTCACGTCCATAAGGTTGCGACGAATGGGTGCGACCAAAGGGTGCAACTAAAGGCTGTGACCAACGGATGCGATCCAAATGTCACGTCCATAAGGTTGCGACGAATGGGTGTGACCAAAAGGTGCGACTAATGGGTGTGACCAAGGGATGCGATTCAAATGTCACATCTAAAAGACGCGACGAAAGGTTGCGACTAAAGGGTGCGACCAAAGGGTGCGACTAAAGGGTGTGACCAACGGATGCGATCCAAATGTCACGTCCATAAGGTTGCGACGAATGGGTGCGACCAAAGGGTGCGACTAAAGGGTGTGACCAACGGATGCGATCCAAATGTCACGTCCATAAGGTTGCGATGAATGGGTGCGACCAAAGGGTGCCACCAAAGGGTGTGACTAAAGGGTGTGACCAATGGATATGATCCAAATATCACGTCCAATAGGTTGCGACTAACGGTTGCGACCAACGAGTGTAATTGACATGCGCAACTAAGAGGTACGACCGAAAAGGTGCAATCGCAAGAGTTGCGACCTCTTGAGTAGTTGTGTCTTCATGAAAGGGTGCATACCATGAATTGTCTTTTTGAAATGGTGCATGTGATGCATTATTTCATGAAAAGTTGCATGTGATGTATTGAATTCATGAAAAGATGCCTATGATGTCTTAATGTGTAGAAAAATGTGTGTTGACAAAGTTGACCAGGTGTTGACCATGTTGATCATGTTGACAGTTGACTGTTGACCCACTATGTTGACTGTGGATTATGTTGACTGTTGATTGTATTGACTGTTAATTGTTGATAGTTGACTACACTAATTACCCCTTGACTGTTGACCATTAAATTGGTCAAAAGTTGATCATGATCTGGTCAAAATACTGACCATTGACTGTTGACCTTGTCAAATGTTGATCGTTGACCGAGTCAAATGTTGATCAAATTAAACATTGAGTTTTGACCTGCCAAATGTTTACAATGATGACCGCGCCCTGAATTCACATTCGTAAGCCTTATATATATATATTTTATAAATGGGTAAATAATCGAAATATAATATGATTATGTTTATATTTGATATATTTGTTGATATGCGTTGATATAATTAGAGAGTTCATTAGGCATAACACATATATCATTGAGATGAAGGAGTTCATCATCCATCATGAATACATCATTAAGATGACAAGTTTATTTTAAACCACACATCATGGCAATGAAAGAGTTCATCGATTTCTATACATGGAGATAAGATTTCCAAATACAATCTAAGAAAAATCTCATGGAGATAGGAAATCTTTATGTTAGTTCATAAAGATCAAGGCCATGATATATCATTGTTATTATCTTTACTCTATTAGTACATGTGATGTTCTTTGAATATTGCATACTAACATATAATATTAAATAAAATCCCTCAAAATAATGTTAAGTCATGAAGTGCCTTCCATAAGTCTAAATTTCTCCATACTCTGATCGATCCTGCATAGGTCATGCCAAAGCTGGGTATGTAGATACAATCTTAGGAGGAGAGAATGTGGGAAATGGGAGCCAACATAGGTCATGTCAAATTTGAGTGTGTTGGGTACTGTTTTGCCGATGATTAGACATGGTTTGATTTAACTAGGCTATCAACTCGGACTTGGGCTCGGGGCATATGATAGGATATATACGTCGGGCATATGATGCTTATCCTATGTTGTTCAAGAGTTGTATGAGATACAATTGGAATTATTTCTACCTAAATAAGTTAACTTCTGGCCGATGAGCCAAAGCTCACTTAGGACTAAATTGAAATATGGATCTTGTCTCACTATGAAACTTCGTGGATTGAAAGTTTCCGAATCAATGCGATTGAGGGTTATGGATTTGATTAAAAAATAGTGGGAGCCATTATATGAAATATTTAAAGAATAATAATCTTTGCATATTATTCAAATCGAATAGTATATCAATTTATGTCTCACAATAGGTCCTTGAGAAGGACAGATAACATAAGATGCTAATAATCGTTAACATGAACATGGACAAGTGTTGTCAATAATGTTCTCGTGCTTAAAAGGAACGTAAAAAGTACTCCCAAAGATAAGGGCAAGATGTTGCCGAGGCTTCGGCCTTAGGTAAGAAATTAGTATCTTTTGCAGTGAATCGGTTCATTGAAAGAAACCATAATTTCTCAAGAAGATATGAAAAAGGGAATGAAAGGATAGTGTGACTATCACTTCAAGTATTTTTGTTATAGAAATTAACTTGTCTATTTCACATCATGTGTATTAGATACACGATGTGAATCACACATTTGTGAAAATGTGCTGACAAAGTTGTAGACTATTAAGTAAATATGATGTTAACATATGAGTGACAAATGTAGCAAAAGTCATTTTCACAATTAACTCATTTATTTACAGTCTTTTTGGATTTATCGCCGACATAAATAATTTTTATTTAATGTCGACAGTAAATTTTGTATTATCGATAGTTCGAGTTTTTCTATGAATGGTTATTAATTTATTATTGAGAATAATAATTTCACCATTCACAAATGTCAATTTTCTTTGGAAATGTTCCAATAGAAAAATTACCTTATATGTTATATCGAACAAGATAATTATAATTCTATCTAACATTAATATTAAGAATTTAAATCTAGCATTGTCGCTTGGTCTACTTAAATAAGATGAACATTTATTAAATCTATTAAGATGGATTTTCAAATTCATTTGATTTTGAATCATTTGAAACGTGTGTAACTTATTTATTAGACAAGATAGCATATACGTCTTTCACAAAGTAAGGTGAAAGCAAGTTACTTATTGTCTATTATACATAGTGATGTATGTTCATCAATGAGTGAAGGTGCTAGAGAAAACTATTTCATCACTTTATTCAAACAATAAATTTGAATATTTTGAAAAGTTCAAAACTTTCAAATAATGAAGTAGACAATAAACTTGGCTTTGAAAAATCAAATTTCTTTGATGAGATCGAGGAGTCGAGAACCAAGTGTTTGATGATCATGATAATGATATCGAACTTTATTAGATATAGTTCGATTATGATGAGTCAAATATATCTTCTATTTCTTTCGGGGTTATGCTCTTATTGCGTTCATACTAAAAATAATTCCATCTAAAGCAGTTGTAAAAGACTCCATATGCGATATGGACTGGTAGGTGTATCAGATTATCTTTTATCAAGATTTGAGGATATGATACTTAATTGAAGCATCATGCATCTAATGGGATTAGAGCTTATTGTGGAATATCCTAAGAAAAGTAAATGATATTACTTCTATAATTAATATGAGAACAAAGTGTTTGTCACTAGAAAATTATATCTCTTTGGAAGAAGTGTTTCCAAAAGAATTAGTCGGAGTAAATTTGAAAAGTTCAAATTCCACATACTGACAGTAATGCTCAGATGGAAATTAATTCAGATTTCAACTAGTGATTGAGTCCGCAATTAATCAACTAGACTCTCAAGATGTTGAAGAGTCTGAGTATATAACATAAGTGTATTCATGTAGACCTATTAGAATTTATCGCAGGGCCCGAAAAATATAGATTTTTCGTGTCTAATGATAAAAATTTCGTACTCATAGATGATGAGTCCATATCCCATTAATAAACTATGATGAGTCAAGGCTCTAATGGTTAGAGACTTTAAAAGTTGAGATGTAATCCATGTCAGACAATCAAGTTTTGAATTTGATTGATCCAGCAGATGGAAATACAGCTTTAAGAAAGATCGACCTGGATAATGTGCAAACATATAATGCATGATTTGTGGTTAAGTTAAACTCATAGTATAGACTATGATAATATTTTTCCAAGTCATCATGCTTATGTATTTCAGAATTTTCTTGGTCATATGTTCATAGTATGACTATAAAAGATGTCAAGTGGATGTCAAGACGTTTCTTAATAGAAACATATGAAAGTATGTATATGATACAACTTGCGAGTTTTGTCTATCCTAAAATTTTTGAAAAGAGTTTGCAAGTTGCATAAATTCATTTACGAATTAAAGCAAATATCTCTAGGTGAATATTTATTATTTGATGAAATAACCAAACAGTTTGGTTTTATCAAAAATTAAAGATAAATCTTTTGTTGATAAGAAATTCAGTGGGAGCATAATTACATATGATGTGAATTAAGTGTAACAAGCACACATACGTTCAATCCTAGTGAAAGTCACTAAATAATAATCAAGAGTATGATTATATACTTGAGAAGGATAAAGTATTCTTCTTAGATTATGGTGGACACAAAAATATGCAAACTATTTGCATATGACAATGTTTGATAATCCATTTAAGAACCCAATCCCTTAAATGATGGTGATCATGTTAGGTCAACTGGTATGTGATACCACATAGATCAATGAGTATGAGATACTTGGTTGATTTGGCCTAGTGCAAGTGGGAGATTGATGGTGTTATGCCCTAGGCCAAAGTATTTGTGACCTAGATGATGGATTGTAATAACATACATAATATTTATTCTAAACTATTTCATATAATATGTGCGTATAAGTTATGTTACTATAATTAAAATAGACCATGAATATGCCATTCAGCTTTATATCATCAAAGTGCGTGAGTTTGATAGTAAAACTATAAAGTGTTATGAATGCTATTTTAAATCGTCCCTGGTCATTTATAGGATATTTGTGGAGACAAATATACTTGCAGATACAAATAAATAAATAAATTTATATACAAGCTATAAATGTACACCATTATATTAGTTGACTGATGATTATGTTTTACTGATCATGGATAAATATTTATCAAGTCATTAACATAGGTATATGTTAGAGACCATATACTGGACTGACCCGCCATAAGAATGCTACATGTTTTACGTCATTAGCGATTCTTGTAACATAAAGTATTTATAGTCCTTTGACCTGAGATTGTCTTGGTTCCCAACATGAGTAATTTTATACTTTAATATAATCTAACATTGCCTTTAACCGGGTGGTCATAACGGTTATCATTAGGTATACAATGAATCATGTAGAGGGATGAGTGCAATCAAGACAGATTTGTTCCTCTCATAAATGAGAGAGATATCTTTAGGCCTCTTGATGAATTGAACTGAAGAACTGTATGGCCATACTCAAATGAATTAATAAGAGTTATTAATGTCATTTGTTCTTGTTCAGTTTAATTTGGGATCAAGAAATATTAATCGATTTATATAAGGATGGCATATTACATGTCTTATGATCGATATAGATATCGCGTGATAAAGGGACTAAATACTCGATTGTTGATTTGGTAAATCGGATCACCGATATTCACTTAAATTGGGTAGTCATAATGGCTTGCTAGAGTCCGCTCATGATTTATAGACTATCAAGTCTATTGCCAACATTAAGTGAACCTACATGGTCACACACAAAGAACAAACAGAAACGGGCAAAGAAAATCCTAGCGACTTATATGATGAGTTGCATAAGAATGTCACAAAATATATTGTCATCTTATGTGATAAGATGTGATATATATATATATATATATATAAACTATGAGCACAAAAGATCATGTAATCTAGAAGAGTCTAGATGATGGCATATGGATAATGATGAGTGATGTCATACACATCTTTTAGTGTGAAGAGACATAACAGTTCCGTTGCCAATGGAACAGTTCCGTTGGCAACAGAACTCATCCAATTTCTCGACAACCAAGTTTTCAGATTATGAAACCCTATTCCGTTGCCAACAGAATAGGTCCGTTGGGAACGGATAAGCGCTACAATTAGGGTTTTAGTTATGGTAACTAAGCAATCCTTTGCCTACCTCTCTAGTATAAATAGAGGGACAATCCTCCTCTATTAGATACACATTACAGAGCCTCCAGGATGCCGTAATATAGAGAGAAAGAGAGAGAGAGAGCCTCCTGAAAGTATTTCCGGACTCATCTAGCCGAGTCCGATTATTCTGACGATTCGAAGTTCGACGTGGATACGAGTAGAGGTCTTCTGTTTTGAAGACTAGCGAGCGATCAAGTTCTTCATCCCTAGGAAGAGCAAGAAGGTTCTCAGAGTCGAGCTTCAGAATCCAGGAAGGAGAAGGAAGCAAGACGGAAGTTCGTTCAGACCTATATCCGCTTATCTTTCCCGGATCAGGAAGATCTGAGGTAGAAATAATTAATATCATAATATCGTACCTTTATTTCCTTTACGATGATCCTAGGGAGGGTTGAACCCGTAAGTTCCGCTGCGCATGTAACGTACATGGCTACGGATTTCCCAACAATAAGTTAGTCACTTTTAAATGTATTGTCGTATCCAAATAAAGTAGGAAAAGACAGGTTCTTTATTATAATTTTATTGCTCCAAAATTGTCAAATATTTCCAGATGTTTTTGTTTTAAGTTTATATGCATCTGTCACCCTATGTGCCATGTGCACGTAGGGATGTTTAAACAGGATTTGGGAACTGAACCGACTGATTTTCGGTTTAAACGCAAAATTATTGTCGGGTCAATCAAGTTCGGGTCTTTTAGATTTGGGTTGATTCTTTAGTGTCAAATTTCGGGTTCGAGGTTATTTTGGATCAACGGACATGCTTTCGTAATATTTTCAAGTTGATTTCTAAATTATTTTCCTTCAAAATTATTCACTTATTATTGGTGATTATTCTGAACTAATAAAATTATACAACTAGATCAAATAAACAATATATTGCATTTGAGTATCACAATGATGCAGTTTGGGGTCAATTCTGGGAACAAGTCATTCAGGTCTCAGTTTTTATCGGATTTGAGTGCAGTTAGGTAAATTCAATTTTAAGATCGGATCATTTGAGTTCAGCTTCTCTGATTTGGGTCAAACGGATTTGAGTTGTTTGACTCAATGACGTGACTAAAATATTGGATCAGGTCGAATCGGGTGAGTCGGACGGGTCTCTTAGATTTTGAGTCAATTTGCCACCTCTAAATAAATCAAACTGTCACTAGAAGTTCTGTCTCCCTGAATATCACTACCACATTTGTTATTATAAAAACTTAAAATAGGACCATACAATTTGATATGATATTGATATTTAGAGGGGGTATTTAAGAAATTATTCCTCTCCTCGTGCAGATCATCTCCAGTTTATATGTAACTTAACAGGGAGATTTATTAATGGTATAATGGGCTGGCATAACGGGCCTATTTATTAAGACAACATTCCATTTTTTTTAATAAAACATATTTTAATGGAAATCCCTATCAATATTATACATATATGATTCTGGAAACCAAATTGATCTGTTATAAATTGTAACAGATATATTATGTCGATTTAATTGGGCAACATTATAGTTAATTGAGTGTTGAATCGGTGTTATGCTCCTCCAAATTCATATCTATATTTTATATCATATTTCTTTCCTATGTATCTTATTTTTTAGTACTTTTTATATTATTTCAAGTTCATTTTATTAGAATTCAATTACTGCTGATGTTTGTCTTTAATTTCAGAAAAGAAGCGAATTTAGACCAAACGGAGCTTAAAAGAAGCATTTTGAAGTACATAGTGTTGGGTTCTCGGACGTGCATAACGCAGTGGAAAATAAAAATATTCGTCCAAAATGCATTCCGAGTATCTGTACGTATCAGTTAAATCAAAGAAATAAATCTTAAAAATACCTTTCGGATTACGCTTAATCCGTGATGCTCAAACCATGCATATTGTCCATGCGCCTCTAAACCGGTTACCGTCCTAACCGATTTTCCGTCCGTCTAGGCCGTCTAGGTCGGATCGTGTGGAAGTCATCTACCACACACACAATCGGTCTCCATCAAAACTCTCAACAAACATTTCTCATCTTCTTAGGCCGAATAGATCACAAGCGCCGAAAGTACGAACGCTTCTACCGGTGTCCACATGTACAAACTTCTTAAAACATATTTATATACTGGTGTACATTTATAGCTTGTATATAAATATATATTTATATGTATCTACAAGTATATTTTTCTCCACAAATATCCTATAAATTATCAGGGACGATTTAGAATAGCATTCAAAACACTTTATAGTTTTACTATCAAAGTCACGTACTTTGATGACAGAAGGCTGAATTGCATATTCATGGTCTATTTTAATTATATTAAAATAACCTATATACACATATTATATGAAATATCTTAGAGTAAATATTATGTTTGTTATTACAATCCATCATCTAGGTCACAAACACTTTGGCCTAGGGCATAACACCTTCAATCTCCCACTTGTACTAGGCCAAATCAACCAAGTATCTCATACTTATTGATCTATGTGGTATTACATACCAGTTGACCTAACATGATCACCATCATTTAAGGAATTGGGTTCTTAAATGAATTATCAAACATTGTCATATGCAAATACTTTGCATATTTTTATGTCCACCATAATCTAAGAAGAATACTTTATCATTCTCAAGTATATAATCATACTCTTGATTATTATTTAGTGACTTTCACTAAGATTAAACTTATGTGTGCTTGTTACACTTAATTCACATCATATGTAATTATGCTCCCACTGAATTTCTTGTCAACATAAGATTTATCTTTAATTTTTGACAAAACCAAACTGTTTGGTTATTTCATCAAATAATAAATATTCACCTAGAGATGTTTGCTTTAATTCATAAATGAATTTATGCAACTTGCAAACTCTTTTCAAAAAAATTTAGGATAGACAAAACTATCAAGTTATATCATATACATACCTTCATATGTTTTTATTAATAAACAACATCTTGACATCAACTTGGCATCTTTTATAGTCATACTATGAACATATGCCCAAGAAAATTCTGAAATACATAAGCATGATGACTGGGAAAAATATTATCATAGTCTATACTATGAGTTTAACTTAACCACAAATCATGCATTATATGTTTGCACATTATCCACGTCGGTCTTTCTTTTAAAATCATATTTCCATCTGATGGATCAATCAAATTCAAAACTTGATTGTCTGACATGGATTATATCTCAACATTCAAAGTCTCTAACCATTAGAGCCATGACTCATCAAAGTCTATTAGTAGAATTTGGACACATCATCTATGAGTATGAAATATTTATCATTAGACACTAAAAATCTATATTTTTCGGGCCTGCGATAAATTCTAATAGATCTACATGAATACACTTATGTTATATACTCAGACTCTTCAACATCTTGAGAGTCTAGTTGATTAATTGCAGACTCAATCATTAGTTGAAATCTGAATTAATTTCCATCCGAGAATTACTGTCAGTATGTGGAATTTGAACTTTTCAAATTTACTCCGACTAATTCTTTTGGAAACACTTCTTCCAAAGAGATATAATTTTCAAGTAACAAACACTTTGTTCTCATATTAATTATAGAAGTAATATCCTTTACTTTTCTTAGGATATTCCACAATAAGCACTAATCCCATAAAATGCATGATACTTCAATTAAGTATCATATCCTCAAATCTTGATAAAAGATAATCTGATACACTTACACGTCCATATCGCATATGGAGTCTTTTACAACTGCTTTAGATGGAATTATATTCAGTATGAACGCAATAAGAACGTAACCCCGAAATAAATAGAAGATATATTTAACTCATCATGGTCGAACTATATCTAATAAAGTTCGATATCGTTATCATGATGATCAAACACTTGATTCTCGACTCCTCGATCTCATCAAAGAAATTTAATTTTTCGAAGTCAAGTGTTATTCTCTACTTCATTATTTGTAAATTTTGAACTTTTCCAAATATTCAAATTTATTAGTTCAATAAAGTGATGAAGTAGTTTTCTCTAGCACCTTCACTCATTGATGAACATACATCACTATGTATGAGAGTCAATAAGTAATTTGCTTTTACCTTACTTTGTGAAAGACATATATGTCATCTTGTCTAATAAATAAGTTACACATGTCTCAAATGATTCAAAATTAAATGAATTTGAAAATCCATCTTAATGGATTTAATAAATGTTCATCTTATTTAATTAGACCAAGTGACAATGCTAGATTTAAATACTTAATATTGATGTTATAGATGGACTTATAATTATCTTGTTCGATATAGCACATAAGGTAATTTTTCTATTCGAACATTTCCAAAGAAAAATGACCTTTGTGAATGGTGATATTATTATTCTCAATAATAAATTAATAACCATTCATAGATAAACTCGAACTATAGATAATACAAAATTTATTGTCGACATTAAATAACAATTACTTATGTCCGCGATAAGTCCAAAAAGACAATGTAAATAAATGAGTTACTTGAGAAAATGCAACAACTTTTGCTACATTTGTCACTCATATGTTAACATCATATTTACTCAATAGTCTACAACTTTGTCAGCACATTTTCACAAATGTGTGATTCACATCTTGTATCTAATACATATGATGTGAAATAGACAAGTTAATTTCTATAACAAAAATACTTGAAGCGGTAGTCACACTATCATTTTGTTCCCTTTTTCATATCTTCTTGAGAAATTATGGTTTCTTTCAATGAACCGATTCACTGCAAAAGATACTAATTTCTTATCTAAGGTCGAATCCTCAGCAACATCTTGCCCTCAGCTTTGGGAGTACTTTTTACGTTCCTTTTAAGCACGAGAACATTATTGACAACACTTGTCCATGTTCATTTTAACAATTATAAGCATCTTATGCTATATGTCCTTCTCAAGGACCTATTGTGAGACATAAATAGATATACAATTCGAATTAAATAATATATAAAGGCTATTATTCTTTAAATATTTCATATAATGGCTCCCACTATTTTTTAATCATATCAATAACCCTCAATCGCATTGATTCGGAAACTTTCAATCCATGAAGTTTCATAGTGAGACAAGATCCATATTTCAATTAAGTCCTAAGTGAGCTTTGGCTCATCGCCCAGAACTTAACTTACTTAGGTAGGAATAATTCTAATTGTATCTCATACAACTCTTGAACAACACAGGATAAGCATCATATGCCCGACGTATATATCTTATCGTATGCCCCGAGCCCAAGTCCGACTTGATAGCCCAGTTAAATCAAACCATGTCTAATCATCGGCAAAATAGTACCCAACACACTCAGCTTTGGCATGACCTATGTTGGCTCCCATTTCCCTCATTCTCTCCTCCTAAGATTATCCCTACATACCCAGCTTTGGCATGACCTATGCAGGGTCAATCAGAGTATCGAGAAATTTAGACTTATGGAAGGCATTTCATGACTTAATATTATTTAGAGGGATTTTGAATTTAATATTATATGTTATTATGCAATCTTCAAAAAACATCACATGTACCAATAGAATAAAGATAATAACGATGATATATCATGGCCTTGATCTTTACGAACTAACATAAAGATTTCCTAATATATATTTCATCTCCTTGAAATTTTTCTTAGATTGTATATGAAAATCTTATCTCCATGTATAGAAATCGATGAACTCTTTAATCGCCATGATGTGTGGTTAAAAATGAACTTGTCACCTTCATGATGTATTCATGATGGACGATGAACTCCTTCATCTCCATGATGGATGTGTTATGTCTAATGAACTCTTTCATTATATCGACACGTATCAACAAATATATCAAATATAAAACATAATCATATTATGTTTCGATTATTTAACAATTTATAATATATATATTATAAATGGTCGTCATTGTCAACATTTGACAAGTTAAAAACCAATATTTGATTTGGTCAACATTTGACTCGGCCAACGATCAACATTTGACAAGGTCAACAGTCAATGGTCAATATTTTGACCAGGTCATGATCAACTTTTGACCAATTCAATGGTCAACAGTCAAGGGGTAAATTAGTGTAGTCAACTGTCAACAATCAACAGTCAATACAATCAACAGTCAACATAGTCAGCAGTTAACTGTCAACATGATCAACATGGTCAACACCTGGTCAACTTTGCCAAAACACATTTTTGTACACATTAATACATCATAGGCATATTTTCATGAATTCAATACATCACATGCAACTTTTCATGAAATAATGCATCACATGCGCCATTTCAAAAAGGCAATTCATGGTATGCATCCTTTCATGAAGACACAACTATTCAAGAGGTCGCAACTCTTGCGATTGCACCTTTTCGGTCGTACCTCTTAGTTGCGCATGTCGATTACACCCGTTGTTCGCACCTCTTTTTCGCAACCGTTAGTCGCAACCTATTGGACGTGATATTTGGATCATATCCTTTGGTCGCACCCTTTGGTCGCACCCATTCGTCGCAACCTTATGGACGTGACATTTGGATCGCATCCGTTGGTCACAACCTTTAGTCGCACCCTTTGGTCGCATTTGTTGGTCGCAACCTTTCGTCGCGTCTTTTGGATGTGACATTTGAATCGCATCCCTTGGTCACTGTAATGTGTATTTTTATACATATTTTTAGGATTTTTATCATCTCAAATTCAATCATAATTCACATAAAATGAATGTAAAACACTTATAATTCATAAAACATAATTTGAAACATCTTAATACATTTTTGCGTAATTTATAGGTGAAAAGGCCATAAAAAGAAGAATTGGAGGACTTATTTGAAAAGGCAACTCCAAAAGAAGCACCATCACGTAAATAATGCGCCAACAATGGCCAAATTATCCCTAAAACCCTCACATTCCCCATACACATACTTCTCTAATCTTAAAGATGAACAACGTCGGTGGAAAAGACCAAGCATTGGAACGAGTAAGAAACGACCACAAAACGTTATGAAAACGTCAACTGTCTCACGACGTTCTTCAGCCGAACCGATACGTAAACCGACCACGTTCGGTCCCAAAACAGAGAAGAAACGTCCACGTTTCCTAGGACGTTTAGTATCGGAACATGACGTTCCGATCAAATGAATTATAACCATAGTTTTACACCTCAAATAAACCTAGCAGCGCTAGAATAGAGAAAATGCGACGCGCAAAAATTCTGGTCAAAACTGAAAAGTCAACCGTCACAGTCAAGTCAACCCTTTCTCTCTCAAAAATGCGATTTTTTTTCGAAATGCTCGGAATTGAACAAACTTGATACCATTTGATTCGTCTTGACAAGACAAGCACAACCGTATAATTAGCCATCGCTGGAACGGCGAGAGTTGGCCGCAAAACGCGAAAAACCTCCTGTCAGCCGAAAAATAACCAATTTCGAGCTGCAGTTTTCTCGAGCTCAACATTTCCTGCAAAGATCTTGGTTTGTCATAATTCCAACGCCATTCTCTTCTAATCATTCTCCTCTTTCCAACCATATAAAGAACTCAAAACATGATGAAGAATTGAGTGAGATAATCGAGTTTGAACTCGGTGTTCAATGAAATTGAATTCTATTTTTGCTGAAATAACTCAATTCGAGCTGAAACTTCTCAAGTCCATAACTCACTTCGCAGACCTTCGTTTCATGTAAAACCATTTCCATTCTCTTCTTCTCTCTTTCCTCTTTCCATGGATACCAATAACACCAAAAATAATGAAGAAATGAGAGAGATATTTGAGTTTGAACTCGTGCTAGTAACTGTTCGACGAAATTTCAGATTTCAAAATAACCGCCAAATACTAAAATTCGAAATTCTTCCTCATTTTTCAACTGAATATAATGAAATTTGAACAGAGGGTTCTTCACACATGTCAGATTGGATCTGGACAACTGGAATTCTCCATTTTACCCCTGAAATTTCAGATCATGCCAATCAAGAGAATACACTCTCAAGCCCTCAACTCTCTATAAAATGCACCTCAATCTAGAGAAGAGAAATCACTCATTCTCCCACTCTCCTTAACTTATACACAACTCTCCATTCATCTTCTCTAACCTCTACAATCTCCATTAATGAGTTTCAAGCCTTCTTGAGCTCTAATTTTCGTTTTTGAGTGAAATCGTGCAATTTGGGGTTGATTTGGGGAAAATTCTAATCGGTCGATTCTAATTGAATCGAGGTGCAATTGGAGCTTCAAATCAACTCAAGGAAGGTCCTAGCTTGGATTTCTCATTGTGGTTTGATTAAATCCTCCTTAAATTCTTTCTTTTTCTCCTAATTTTTCAAATCTGAATTTTTGGTGTAAAATGATGAATTTCAGATCGAATCGTGTTTGTTTAATCATGATTGAGTAGATCTGTGTAGGGATAGATATTTGTGAAGGAATCACTTGAAATCTTGCTTTATTTTGAATCAATTTGACCGATTTGTGTAATTGTTCATATATCACTATTAAAAATGAAAATCGTTGATTTCATTGATTTGGCTGAATTTATTAGATCAATTAGACCTATAATTGCGTGTGTATTATGACCAATTAGTCATTCAAGGTCTTGGCTGAGAATTTTGATTGATTAATTGAAGTTTTGGATTGAATTTTATGATTTGAACATGAGTTGGCTGATTTTTGTTTAGATCCAATTTTCGGTCCATTAATTGAGTTTTTCTAGCTTGAATTTACTTAAACTTCTTATACAAATCTTGAAGATTGAATATTCAGTGATTAAGGATGGTATTCTTGATCAAATACTCTTAAAAATCCCTATTTTTAAACCAAAAATCAAACCCTAAATCCAGTTTCTGTCTTGCTGCTGTTTTTCTCTATTTTTTTCAGTTTTTTTCCCTTAATTTCGTGTCTAATTCAGATGTGAAAAATTGAATAAATATTTTTAAAATTTATTTCTCATTTAGTAGATAATTTTCAACCCAAATTTTACCCAAATCCGATCTGTAATCTGTGAGATATTAATTTTACAAAATTGTAGTTTTTCTGTTTTTTTAAACTTTTGTCCAAATTTACTATTTCTTTTCTTCTGAATTTTAAAAAATACAAAAACAAATAATAAAAATCCAAACATTGACCTACTTGAAGTAATGTGACGTGTAGAATCCAAATATGAATTTTAAAATAGTAGTTGTTAAGACAGATTAGGAGATATTATAATTTTTGTGAGTACTGGTCTGTCAGAACCAGTTTATGATCCAGATCTGAATTCTCATTATAAATCTCAAACTACAAAACATCATTATATAAAATTTTAAAAGATAATCCAAAACGTGATAATTGAATTTCTATATGAATTTTGGGATTTTTCAAGCTTTGGTGATTTTTCTATAATTTTCTGAAGTTACTGCTGTACCGATTTTGAATCTGAGATAAGTTCTGGACTGAATTGCAAATAACTCGAAAATCTTTAATAAAATAATGATGGTGTTATGCCCTAGGCCAAAGTGTTTGTGACCTAGATGATGGATTGTAATAACAAACATAATATTTATTCTAAGATATTTCATATAATATGTGCGTATAGGTTATTTTAATATAATTAAAATAGACCATGAATATGCCATTCAACTTTATATCATCAAAGTGCGTGAATTTGATAGTAAAAATATAAAGTGTTATGAATGCTATTCTAAATCGTCCCTGGTCATTTATAGGATATTTGTGGAGACAAATATACTTGTAGATACATATAAATATATATTTATATATACAAGCTATAAATGTATCCCAGTATATTAGTTGACTGATGATTATGTTTTACTGATCATGGATAAATAGTTATCAAGTCATTAACATAGGTATATGTTAGAGACCATATACTGGACTGACCCGCCATAAGAATGCTACATGTTTTACGTCATTAGCGATTCTTGTAACATAAAGTATTTATAGTCCTTTGACCTGAGATTATCTCGGTTCCCAACATGAGTAATTTTATACTTTAATATAATCTAACACTGCCTTTAACTGGGTGGTCATAACGGTTATGATTAGGTATACAATGAATCATGTATAGGGATGAGTGCAATCAAGACGGGATTTGTTCCTTTCATAAATGAGAGAGATATCTTTAGGCCTCTTGATGAATTGAACTGAAGAAATGTATGGCCATACTCAAATGAATTAATAAGAGTTATTAATGTCATTTGTTCTTGTTCAGTTTAATTTGGGATCAAGAAATATTAATCGATTAATATAAGGATGGCGTATTACATGCCTTATGATCGATATAGATATCGCACGACAAAGGGACTAAATACATGATTGTTGATTGGGTAAATCGGATCATCGATATTCACTTAAATTGGGTAGTCATGATGGCTTGCTAGAGTCCGCTCATGATTTATAGACTGTCAAGTCTATTGCCAACATTAAGTGAACCTACAGGGTCACACACAAAGAACAAACTGAAACGGGTGCAGAAAATCCTAGCGACTTATATGATGAGTTGCATAAGAATGTCACAAAATATATTGTCATCTTATGTGATAAGATGTGATATATATGTATATAAAGACTATGAGCACAAAAGATCATGTAATCTAGAAGAGTCTAGATGATGGCATATGGATAATGATGAGTGATGTCATACACATCTTTTAGTGTGAAGAGACATGACTCTTCACCTCTATATAAGGACACAGAGGACTCCAAATTCACAACACAACACATCATTCTCTCTCTCATTTTTCTCATTCTCTTTTGTGAGACAAAAGAGAGAAAATATACTTTCTAATTTGTATGACAAAATTATGAAAGGGTGCTTTCCTTTTTGTATGACAAAAATGAAAGAGTGCGATTATATGAGAGGAATTATATACATCTTTTGTGAGATAAAATAAGAAGAGTTTTCTTATGCAAGAGGAGAACAAGCTACTAGCATATATATTGTTCTTCTTCCCGTTTTAAGAAGTTTGTTCGTGTGGACACCGGTAGAGACGTTCGTACTTTCGGCGCTTGTGATCTATTCGGCCAAAGAAGATGAGAACGGTTTGTTGAGAGTTCTGGTGGAGACCGATTGTGTGTGCGGTAGATGACTTCCGCACGATCCGACCTAGACGGCCTAGACGGACGTAAAATCGGTTAGGACGGTAACCGATTTAGAGGCGCATGGACAATATGCATGGTTTGAGCGTCACGGATTAAGCGTAATCCGAAAGGTATTGTTAAGATTTATTTCTTTGATTTAACCGATACGCACGGATGCTCGGATTGGTTTTGGACGAAATTTTTATTTTGCGCTGCGTTATGAACGTCTGAAACCCAACAGTGGTATCAGAGCGACGTGCGTGTGTCGGTTAAATTGAGTCGGTATATATGTGATATATACTATTTAGATATTATTTATAATTATAAGGTTTGCATATAGAGTATTCAAGTGTTGAATATTCTTAATAGAAAAGGTGCGATTAATGGATATGATCCAAGAGTTGCATCCCAAGAATGCGACCAATGGATATGACCAAAGGATGTGATCCAAAAGTTATGTTCATGAGATGCGATCAAAAGATGCGATGAATAGATGTGATCCAGAAGTTGTGTCCAAAAGTTTTCGCCAAGGGATACGATCCAAAGGTTGCGTCCAAGTGTCGCATCCAATAGTTGTGACCAAGAAATATGATCCAAAAGTCACGACCAAGGATTGCGTCTAAAAGGTGCAACCAAGGAATGCGATCCAAAAGTTGAGTCCAAGAGTTGCGACCAAAGGGTGTGACTAAAGGGTGTGACCAACGGATACGATCCAAATGTCACATCCATAAGGTTGCGACGAATGGGTGCGACCAAAAGATGCGACTAACGGGTGTGACCAAGGGATGTGATTCAAATGTCACATCCAAAAGACGTGACGAAAGGTTGCGACCAACGGATGCGACCAAAGGGTGCGACCAAAAGGTGCGACTAACGGGTGTGACCAAGGGATGTGATTCAAATGTCACATCCAAAAGACGCGACAAAAGGTTGCGACCAACGGATGCGACCAAAGGGTGCGACCAAAAGGTACAACTAACAGGTGTGACCAAGGGATGCGATTCAAATGTCACATCCAAAAGACGCGACGAAAGGTTGCGACCAAGGGATGCGACCAAAGGGTGTGACCAACGGATACGATCCAAATGTCACGTCCATAAGGTTGCGACGAATGGGTGCGACCAAAAGGTGCGACTAACGGGTGTGACCAAGGGATGCGATTCAAATGTCACATCCAAAAGACACGACTAAAGGTTGCGACCAAAGGGTGCAACTAAAGGGTGTGACCAACGGATGCGATCCAAATGTCACGTCCATAAGGTTGCGACAAATGGGTGCGACCAAAAGGTGCGACTAAAGGGTGTGACCAACGGATGCGATCCAAATGTCACGTCCATAAGGTTGCGATAAATGGGTGCGACCAATGGATATGATCAAAATATCACGTCCAATAGGTTGTGACTAACTGTTGCGACCAAGAGGTGCGACCAACGGGTGTAATCGACATGCGCAACTAAGAGGTACGACCGAAAAGGTGCAATCGTAAGAGTTGCGACCTCTTGAATAGTTGTGTCTTCATGAAAGGGTGCATATCATGAATTACCTTTTTGAAATGGTACATGTGATGCATTATTTCATGAAAAGTTGCATGTGATGTATTGAATTCATGAAAAGATGCCTATGATGTATTAATGTGTAGAAAAATGTGTGTTGACAAAGTTGACCAGGTGTTGACCATGTTGATCATGTTGACAATTAACTGTTAACCCACTGTGTTGACTGTGGACTATGTTGACTGTTGACTGTATTGACTGTTAATTGTTGACAGTTGACTACACTAATTTACCCCTTGATTGTTGACCACTAAATTGGTCAGAAGTTGATCATGACCTGGTCAAAATATTGACAATTGACTGTTGACCTTATCAAATGTTGATCGTTGACCGAGTCAAAT
This sequence comes from Juncus inflexus, assembly GCA_024447665.1. Taxonomy (NCBI): domain Eukaryota; kingdom Viridiplantae; phylum Streptophyta; class Magnoliopsida; order Poales; family Juncaceae; genus Juncus; species Juncus inflexus. The sequence continues at coordinate 1,377,716 of JAJHPC010000003.1, forward strand.
GTTGACCAAATCAATTATTGGTTTTTGACTTGTCAAATGTTGACAATAACGACCGTGTCCCAAATTCGCATTCATAAGCCTTATATATATATATATATATATTTTATAAATGGTTAAATAATCGAAACATAATATGATTATGTTTATATTTGATATATTTGTTGATAAGTGTTGATATAATGAAAGAGTTCATTAGGCATAACACATCCATCATGGAGATGAAGGAGTTCATCATCTATCATGAATACATCATTAAGATGACAAGTTCAGTTTTAACCATACATCATGACGATGAAAGAGTTCATCGATTTCTATACATGGAGATAAGATTTTCATATACAATCTAAGAAAAATTTCATGGAGATGAAATATATATTAGGAAATCTTTATGTTAGTTCATAAAGATCAAGGCTATGATATATCATCGTTATTATCTTTATTCTATTGGTACATGTGATGTTCTTTGAAGATTGCATAATAACATATAATATTAAATTCAAAATCCCTCTAAATAATATTAAGTAATGAAATGCCTTCCATAAGTCTAAATCTCTCGATACTCTGATTGACCCTGCATAGGTCATGCCAAAGCTGGGTATGTAGGGACAATCTTAGGAGGAGAGAATGCGGGAAATGGGAGCCAACATAGGTCATGCCAAAGCTGAGTGTGTTGGGTACTATTTTGCCGATGATTAGACATGGTTTGATTTAACTGGGCTATCAAGTCGGACTTGGGCTCGGGGCATACGATAGGATATATACGTCAGGCATATGATGCTTATCCTATGTTGTTCAAGAGTTGTATGAGATACAATTGGAATTATTCCTATCTAAATAAGTTAAGTTTTGGGCGATGAGCCAAAGCTCACTTAGGACTTAATTGAAATATGGATCTTGTCTCACTATGAAACTTCATGGATTGAAAGTTTCTGAATCAATGCGATTGAGGGTTATTGATTTGATTAAAAATAGTGAGAGCCATTATATGAAATATTTAAAGAATAATAGTCTTTGCATATTATTCAAATCGAATAGTATATCTATTTATGTCTCACAATAGATCCTTGAGAAGGACATATAACATAAGATGCCTATAATCGTTAAAATGAATATGGACAAGTGTTGTCAATAATGTTCTCGTGCTTAAAAAAATCGTAAAGGGTAATCCCAAAGATAAGGATAAGGTGTTGTCCGAGGCTTCGGCCTTAGGTAAGAAATTAGTATCTTTTGCAGTGAATCGGTTCATTGAAAGAAACAATAATTTCTCAAGAAGATATGAAAAGGGAATGAAGGGATAGTGTAACTACCGCTTCAAGTATTTTTGTTATAGAAATTAACTTGTCTATTTCACATCATGTGTATTAGATACACGATGTGAATCACACATTTGTGAAAATGTGCTGACAAAGTTGTAGACTATTGAGTAAATATGAGTGACAAATGTAGCAAATGTTGTTGTATTTTCTCATGTAACTCATTTATTTACATTGCCTTTTTGGACTTATCGCCGACATAAATAATTGTTATTTAATGTCGACAATAAATTTTGTATTATCTATAGTTCGAGTTTATCTATGAATGGTTATTAATTTATTATTAAGAATAATAATTTCACCATTCACAAATGTCAATTTTCTTTGGAAATGTTCCAATAGAAAAAATTACCTTTTGTGTTATATCGAACAAGATAATTATAAGTCTATCTATAACATTAATATTAAGAATTTAAATCTAGCATTGTCACTTGGTCTACTTAAATAAGATGAACATTTATTAAATCCATTAAGATGGATTTTCAAATTCATTTGATTTTGAATCATTTGAGACATGTATAACTTATTTATTAGACAAGATGACATAAACTTCTTTCACAAAGTAAGGTGAAAGCAAGTTACTTATTGGCTCTCATACATAGTGATGTATGTTCATAAATGACTGAAGGTGCTAGAGAAAACTACTTCATCACTTTATTGAACCAATAAATTTGAATATTTTGAAAAGTTCAAAACTTTCAAATAATGAAGTAGACAATAAACTTGGCTTTGAAAAATCAAATCTCTTTGATGAGATCGAGGAGTCGAGAACCAAGTGTTTGATGATCATGATAATGATATCGAACTTTATTAGATATAGTTCGATTATGATGAGTCAAATATATCTTCTATTTCTTTCGGGGTTACGCTCTTATTGCATTCATACTGAATATAATTCCATCTAAAACAGTTGTAAAAGACTCCATATGCAATATGGACTGGTAGGTGTATCAGATTATCTTTTATCAAGATTTGAGGATATGATACTTAATTGAAGCATCATGCATCTAATCGGATTAGTGCTTCTTGTGGAATATCCTAAGAAAAGTAAAGGATATTACATCTATAATTAATATGAGAACAAAGTGTTTGTTTCTGAAAAATTATATCTCTTTGGAAGAAGTGTTTCCAAAAGAATTCGTGGGAGTAAATTTGAAAAGTTCAAATTCCACATACTGACAGTAATGCTCGGATGGAAATTAATTTAGATTTCAACTAGTGGTTAAGTCTGTAATTAATAAACTAGACTCTCAAGATGTTGAAGAGTCTGAGTATATAACATAAGTATGTTCATGTAGATCTATTAGAATTTATCGCAGGCCTGAAAAATATAGATTTTTCGTGTCTAATGATAAAAATTTCATACTCATAGATGATGAGTCCAAATTCTACTAATAGACTATGATGAGTCAAGTCTCTAATGGTTAGAGACTTTGAACGTTGAGATGTAATCCATGTCAGACAATTAAGTTTTGAATTTGATTGATTCATCAGATGGAAATACAGTTTTAAAAGAAGAACCGACATGGATAATGTGCAAACATATAATGCATGATTTGTGGTTAAGTTAAACTCATAGTATAGACTACGATAGTATTTTTTCCAAGTCATCATGCTTATGTATTTCAGAATTTTTTTTTTGGCATATATTCATAGTATGACTATAAAAGATGCCAAGTGGATGTCAAGACGTTGTTTCTTAATAGAAACATATGAAAGTATGTATATGATACAACTTGAGAGTTTCATCTATCCTAAAAAAAAAAATTTGAAAAGAGTTTGCAAGTTGCATTCATATATTTATGAATTAAAGCAAACATCTCTAGTTGAATATTTATTATTTGATGAAGTAACCAAACAGTTTGGTTTTATCAAAAATTAAAGATAAATCTTATGTTGACAAGAAATTCAGTGGGAGCATAATTACATATGATGTGAATTAAGTGTAACAAGCACACATAAGTTTAATCTTAGTGAAAGTCACTAAATAATAATCAAGAGTATGATTATATACTTGAGAAGGATAAAGTATTCTTCTTAGATTATGGTGGACATAAAAATATACAAAGTATTTACATATGACAATGTTTGATAATCCATTTAAGAACCCAATCCCTTAAATGATGGTGATCATGTTAGGTCAACTGGTATGTGATACCACATACATCAATGAGTATGAGATACTTGGTTTATTTGGCCTAGTGCAAGTGGGAGATTGATGGTGTTATGCCCTAGGCCAAAGTGTTTGTGACCTAGATGATGGATTGTAATAACAAACATAATATTTATTCTAAGATATTTCATATAATATGTGCGTATAGGTTATTTTAATATAATTAAAATAGACCATGAATATGCAATTCAGCTTTATGTCATCAAAATGCGTGACTTTGATAGTAAAAATATAAAGTGTTATGAATGCTATTCTAAATCGTCCCTGGTCATTTATAGGATATTTGTGGAGACAAATATACTTGTAGATACATATAAATATATATTTATATATACAAGCTATAAATGTACACCAGTATATTAGTTGACTGATGATTATGTTTTACTGATCATGGATAAATAGTTATCAAGTCATTAACATAGGTATATGTTAGAGACCATATACGGACTGACCCGCCATAAGAATGCTACATGTTTTACGTCATTAGCGATTCTTGTAACATAAAGTATTTATAGTCCTTTGACCTGAGATTGTCTCGGTTCCCAACATGAGTAATTTTATACTTTAATATAATCTAACACTGCCTTTAACCGGGTGGTCATAACGGTTATGATTAGGTATACAATGAATCATGTAGAGGGATGAGTGCAATCAAGACAGAATTTGTTCCTCTCATAAATGAGAGAGATATCTTTAGGCCTCTTGATGAATTGAATTGAAGAAATGTATGGCCATACTCAAATGAATTAATAAGAGTTATTAATGTCATTTGTTCTTGTTCAGTTTAATTTGGGATCAAGAAATATTAATCGATTAATATAAGGATGGCGTATTACATGCCTTATGATCGATATAGATATCGCACGACAAAGGGACTAAATACGTGATTGTTGATTAGGTAAATCGGATCATCGATATTCACTTAAATTGGGTAGTCATGATGGCTTGCTAGAGTCCGCTCATGATTTATAGACGGTCAAGTCTATTGCCAACCTTAAGTGAACCTACAGGGTTACACACAAAGAACAAACTGAAACGGGCGCAGAAAATCCTAGCGACTTATGTGATAAGATGTGATATATATGTATATAAAGACTATGAGCACAAAAGATCATGTAATCTAGAAGAGTCTAGATGATGGCATATGGATAATGATGAGTGATGTCATACACATCTTTTAGTGTGAAGAGACATGACTCTTCACCTCTATATAAGGACATAGAGGACTCCAAATTCACAACACAACACATCATTCTCTCTCTCATTTCTCTCATTCTCTTTTGTGAGACAAAAGAGAGAAAATATACTTTCTAATTTGTATGACAAAATTATGAAAGGGTGCTTTCCTTTTTGTATGACAAAAATGAAAGAGTGCGATTATATGAGAGGAATTATATACATCTTTTGTGAGATAAAATAAGAAGAGTTTTCTTATGCAAGAGGAGAACAAGCTACTAGCATATATATTATTCTTCTTCCCATTTTAAGAAGTTTGTTCGTGTGGACACCGGTAGAGGCGTTCGTACTTTCGGCGCTTGTGATCTATTCGGCCTAAGAAGATGAGAACGGTTTGTTGAGAGTTCTGGTGGAGACCGATTGTGTGTGCGGTAGATGACTTCCGCATGATCCGACCTAGAGGGCCTAGACGGACGTAAAATCGGTTAGGACGGTAACCGGTTTAGAGGCGCATGGACAATATGCATGGTTTGAGCATCACGGATTAAGCGTAATCCGAAAGGTATTATTAAGATTTATTTCTTTGATTTAACCGATACGCACGGATCCTCGGATTGGTTTTGGACGAAATTTTTATTTTTCGCTGCGTTATGCACGTCTGAAACCCAACAAATAATAATAATAGTAAAGAACCACAATATATATCTCTCTTTCTAGTTTCCAACGGTATCTCGTGAGTTGGATTCGGAGTTTATTTGGTCTAATTACGAATTAAAACTCCAAAGTATGACGTGCTGAATTATCACGATGAGGCTGAAAAGAAAATTTAAACTTGGATATTTACCTAATAAACCTTGAAATAAAAGATTTTACACTAAAGAATAATCATTGAAACTAGTTAATTCTTGAGGCCACACCTCCTTGTGGTCGACCCCTAAACTCATTACCACTCATACTCGTAATTGATTAATAGGGAAATATGAATTGTTTTGTTAAATTGTGTGAAATTCAACGACGATTTTACACGATTTACAGTCACACCCATTAGTCGCACTTTTTGGTCACACCCTTTGGTCGCATCCATTTGTCGCACCCTTTGGTCGCATCCGTTGGTCGCAACCTTTCGTCGCGTCTTTTGGATGTGACATTTGAATCACATCCCTTGGTCACACCCGTTAGTCGCACCTTTTGGTCGCATTCGTTGGTCTCAACCTTTCGTCGCGTCTTTTGGATGTGACATTTGAATCACATCCCTTGGTCACACCCGTTAGTCGCACCTTTTGGTCGCACCCTTTGGTCGCATCCGTTGGTCGCAACCTTTCGTCGCGTCTTTTGCATGTGACATTTGAATCGCATCCCTTGGTCACACCCGTTAGTCACACCTTTTGGTCGCACCCTTTGGTCGCATCCGTTGGTCACTCCCTTTGGTCGCATCCGTTGGTCGCAACCTTTCTTCACGTCTTTTGGATGTGACATTTGAATCGCATCCCTTGGTCACACCCGTTAGTCGTACCTTTTTGTCGCACCCTTTGGTCGCATCCATTGGTCGCAACCTTTCATTGTGTCTTTTGGATGTGACATTTGAATTGCATCCCTTGGTCACACCGTTAGTCGGACTTTTTGGTCGCATCCGTTAGTCGCAACCTTGCGTCGCATTTTTTGGATGTGATATTTGAATCGCATCCCTTGGTCACACCCGTTAGTCGCACCCTTTAGTCGCACCCTTTGGTCGTATCTGTTGGATAGATAATACGCATACTCACTAATGCATAAGCAAAAGGTCACACTTTTTGCATAGTCATATCTTGACTTGGCCATATAACTAAATCGGTGTGTTATCAAAAAATCAAAAAAAAAAAAAAATTAAACCATTCATATCATGACTATCATGACACGTGTTGATGCCCTTTCATGATTAAACAACCATATACAGAATGGGTCATTCATATCCCATATGTTATGAAGAGACCATTCATTAGTCATAAAAATAGGGATATCATTTCATGACAAGCATGACCATTCATATGGCAAAGATAAGTCCGATCATGCATGCCACGTCGGCCCCTCATGTTATATCTCATATGATGTTCTACATGTGTAACGTTTACACATTAAACATAGCAGTCAATTTGAGTATGGTCTAAATGAAATTTATTTTGGATGCATCCCTTAGTTACAAGCCTTATAACTAAAAATCATAATTATAAATGATATCTAAATGGTATATATCTCATATATACCGTCTCAATTTACCCGAAACACGTACGTCGCTCTGAAACCACTGTTGGGTTCTCGGACGTGCATAACGCAGCGGAAAATAAAAATATTTGTCCAAAACCCATTCCGAGGATCCGTGCGTATCGGTTAAATCAAAGAAATAAATTTTAAAGATACCTTTCGGATTACGCTTAATCAGTGATGCTCAAACCATGCGTATTGTCCATGCGCCTCTAAACCGGTTGCCGTCCTAACCAATTTTCCGTCTGTCTAGGCCGTCTAGGTCGGATCGTGCGGAAGTCATCTACCGCACACACAATCAGTCTCCACCAAAACTCTCAACAAACCGTTCTCATCTTCTTAGGCCGAATAGATCACAAGCGCCGAAAGAATGAACGCCTCTACCGGTGTCCACACGAACAAACTTCTTAAAACGGAAAGAAGAACAATATATATGCTAGCAGCTTGTTCTCCTCTTGCATAAGGAAACTCTTCTTATTTTATCTCACAAAAGATGTATATAATTCCTCTCATATAATCACACTCTTTCGTTTTTGTCATACAAAAAGAAAACACTCTTTCATAATTTTGTCATACAAATTAGAAAGTATATTTTCTCTCTTTTGTCTCACAAAAGAGAATGAGAAATAATGAGAGAGAATGATGTGTTGTGTTGTGAATTTGGAGCCCTCTATGTCCTTATATAGAGGTGAAGAGTCATGTCTCTTCACACTAAAAGATGTGTATGACATCTCTCATCATTATTCATATGCCATCATCTAGACTCTTCTAGATTAAATGATCTTTTGTGCTCATAGTCTTTATATACATATATATCACATATTATCACATAAGATGACAATATATTTTGTGACATTCTTATGCAACTCATCATATAAGTCCCTAGGATTTTCTGCGCCCGTTTCAGTTTGTTCTTTGTGTGTGACCATGTAGGTTCACTTAATATTGTCAATAGACTTGACAGTCTATAAATCATGAGCGGACTCTAGCAAGCCATCATGACTACCCAATTTAAGTGAATATCAGTGATCTGATTTACCTAATCAACAATCACGTATTTAGTCCCTTTGTCACGCGATATCTATATCGATCATAAGACATGTAATATGCCATCCTTATATACATCGATTAATATTTCTTGATCGCAAATTAAACTGAACAAGAACAAATGACATTAATAACTCTTATTAATTCATTTGAGTACGGTCATACAGTTCTTCAGTTCAATTCATCAAGAGGCCTAAAGATATCTCTCTCTACATGATTCATTGTATACCTAATCATAACCATTATGACCACCCGGTTAAAGACAGTGTTAGATTATATTAAAGTATAAAATTACTCATGTTGGGAACCGAGACAATCTCAGGTCAAAGGACTATAAATACTTTATGTTACAAGAATCGCTAATGACGTAAAACATATAGTATTCTTATGGTGGGTCAGTCCAGTATATGGTCTCTAACATATACCTATGTTAATGACTTGATAACTATTTATCCATGATCAGTAAAACATAATCATCAGTCAACTAGTATACTTGGTGTACATTTATAGCTTGTATATAAATATATATTTATATGTATCTGTAAGTATATTTTTCTCCACAAATATCCTATAAATGACCAGGGACGATTTAGAATAGCATTCATAACACTTTATAGTTTTACTATCAAAGTCACGCACTTTGATGACATAAAGCTGAATTGCATATTCATGGTCTATTTTAATTATATTAAAATAACCTATACGCACATATTATATGAAATATCTTAGAATAAATATTATGTTTGTTATTACAATCCATCATCTAGGTCACAAACACTTTGGCCTAGGGCATAACACCATCATATAGAGGGGAGCTGAAGTTGGATCATGGACCCGGCCTTCGGGCCCGGTCTGCATTACGGCAACCGCGGTAGCTGTCATAACAATCGCGGGTCGTTGCTCGTTGCCTAGCAGCGGTTGAGATGAAGAGCATCGCAGTCAGATTCGGAAGGCGACAGATGATTTTTCTGGAAGACGCTTATTTAGCATTCTAACCCTATTGCGTAGAAAGAACGTACTTCTCATATTTGTTTGTATTGTTTAAGTTTCGTACTTAGTATTTTGTTTTGTGTATTTTCAATCTAACCCAAGACTTATATCGGATATCTTTCTTTATTTTTATTTTTATTTTTATTCCAAAACCAAAACCAATTAAAAATTAGTCCAAACTACGTTAAAGAAATTAAAATTAATTACACCTCCCTGTGGATTAGATATCCAAAGTACTACACGTAGATCATGCGCTTGCGATCGAAACTGAGTTATTTAGGGTAATTTAGAAAGCTAATTTATTGTATACCCTCACATCACACCATGTTAATATTGCTGATTTGATTTGACTGCATTGCGATTGAGTCATGATTGAGTGTTTGAGGCTTAATTGGGGCAGAAAACACTTAATTGAGGGAGAAATCGAATTTCGTGCCGAATAATGTGGTAAGTAGAATGAATGGTATTATTGCTTCGGAATCCGTGCGGGTGAGCAAAGAGAGAGTAGTGAGAGAGAGAATTTTGAGAACGATGCAGATAAGAGTAGCATGAGGTCTAATTCGTTTTTATGTGAGAGTATGGAAATAGAGGGTGTTTTGAGTAAAAATGCAGAAATAGTTCAAGATGGAAAAGATAAGGAAAAAATGGAAGATGAAAAAGATAAAGATAAAGGAAAAGAGAAAGGAAAAGAAAATGAGATAGAAAAGAAAAAGGGAACGGGGAAGCGGTTTTGAAGGAAAGTAGATCGGGTAAATTTCAATCGTTTTGGAAATTTGGAAAAGGAGATATTAGTAGTAGTAGTAATAATAATAATAATAATAATTTGGAGAAAAATGAAGGTGGTATTGGGAAATCCACAGTCATGTACGTTACATGCACAGCGGAACCTATTGATTTAACCCGCCCTAGGATCTACGTTAAGGGAAAAAAGTACGAGATTAACTATTAAAAGTTATACCTCGGATCTTCCTGATCCACGAGACGAAGAACGGATGTAGGTCTGAACTTTTCTGACTTGCAACCTTCCCTTCCTGAAGCTCAACTCGCGACCTCCTTGCTTATCCTAGGGATGAAGATCGATCGCTCGCAACTTCTCAAGATAGAGAACCTCTACTCGTATCCACGCGAACTTCAGACGTACGGAACAACCGGACTTGGTTAGACAAGTCCGGAAATACTTTCCGAAAATCTCTCAAAACTTTTTCTCTCTTTTCTATGTAATAGATGGCCTCTAAAACTTCTGAATTGTGTGTCAAATAGGGGGGGGCTACCCCTTTATTTATACTAGCGAGAAAGGTGAAAAATGACAACTTTCGTAAAGGAAACAAATCCTGCCAGTCGCGTTAACAGTAATTCCTGCTTCGAACGGACCATCGTTTCTATATAAATGATGTTTGTCTGCCAAGCAAATCAGCACATACCATATGTGTTCCGTTTGAACGCGTGAACAGTAATTCCTGCGTGTGAATAGTAATTTCAGCACAATCAAATATTCAATATTTGATTTATTTTTTCGCCCATTTATACATCACATGTATAACTGTTATTGAGGTATTTTCATCCTGTACGAATGGAGTTCATTGTGTGACCGTGTAGGTTCCATTTAACGCTGGCAACGATCTTCGAAAGATCGTAAGTCATGAGTAACCTCTAGACTGATGTCATGACTACCCATGTTAAATGAAATGATCAGCGATCATAAATCTATCTGAATAGATTTGCTTATTCCTTTTGTTCTACGATATATGTCTTGATCACAAGGCACGATAATATGTCATCCTTGAGTTTGATCAAAGTCTATTTCTTGATCGAGAATTAGACTGAATAAATACAAAATGATATTAACAACACATGTTAATCCATTTTGAGCATGGCCATGTATTTCCTTCAGTCCTAGTTCATCAGGGGGCCCATAGATATTTCCCTCTTGTTGAGAGGAACAAATCTCATCTTGGTAACTCACAATCCTCGTCATGATTTAGTGCATACCTAATGATGACCTTAATAATCATTCTGTTACGGAACAAGCACACTATTCATATGAGAATCACTAATGGCATATACCATGCATATTCTCATGTACGTGTTCTCTAACATGAACCTATATTCCGTAATTGACATCCCTATGTCCATGATCAGCAGAACATGATCATCCGGTCTGCGAATATATTAGTGTAGATATGTAGCTTCTTACTTGAAGTATGCTTATCTCTATAAACATCCCACATATCACTAGCGATAGTTTAGAATGTCATTCGTTGGTTCACAGTTCTACTATCAGAATCACTTATTCTGATGACGTGAACCCCAAGTGACATTCATGGTTGATATAAGAAATTTACAACCCATACACACAGATATATAAGAAACAACCTTTATTGAATAAATAATAATGTTTTAATACATAATCCATTTCCTAGCATAAATACATTTGGCCTAGGGCACTAATCCTACAGTTGGTATGTCTCCCACTTGTAGTAGGCCAACTCTAAGCATCTTCTGCCCATAGACCTAACATGACCCTCATGCTTCGCTTGCGGGAGTGGTTTAGTTAATAGATCGGCGACATTGTCGTCCGATGGCACTCTACACATTTTAATATCACCCCTTTGTATGATCTCTCTGATTAGATGGAAGCATCGCAGTATGTTCTTGGACTTTTGGTGAGATCTCGGTTTCTTTGCTTGTGCGATCACTCCATTGTTGTCACAATATAGATCCACTGGTTTCGAGATGCTTGGAACTACTCTTAGCTCCTCCAAAAAGTTCTTTATCCAAATAGCTTCTTTAGTCACTTCTGCAGCGGCTATATACTCTGCTTCCGTTGAAGAATCTGCTACAGTACATTGCTTGGAACTTTTCCATGTCACTTCACCTCCATTTAGGCAAAATAAATAATCTGATTGTGATCTATGGTTGCCTGAGTCTGTCTAGAAGCTTGCGTCGGTATAACCCTTTGCAACGAGCTCGTCTTCCATACCTCCATGTACTAGGAACATGTCCTTAGTTCTTCGTAAGTACTTAAGGATTCTTTTAACAGCTATCCAGTGACTTTCACCTGGATTAGACTGAAACCTGCTTGTTGCGCTCAATGAGTATGACACATCTGATCTAGTACATATCATGGCATACATGATAGATCCTATAGCTGAAGCATATGGGATCTTATTCATGTGTCTTCATTCCTGCTCACTTGTAGGACACTATGTCTTACTGAGAGAAACATCATGCGACAAGGGCAAAAATCCTTTCTTCGATTCTTGTATTTTGAACCGTTTCATGACCTTGTCTATGTATGTACTTTGACTCAGACCTATAAGCCTTCTAGATCTATCTCTATAGATCCTGATTCCTAGCATGTAAGAGGCTTCTCCTAGGTCTTTCATCGAGAAATTATCTCCCAACAATTTCTTGACGTTCAATAATGTTGGGACGTCATTTCCCATGAGTAATATGTCATCTACATAAAGTACCAGGAATACTACCGTGCTCCACTGAACTTCATGTAAACACAAGGCTCACCTTCACTTTTGGTAAAACCAAAACTTTTGATGACTTCATCAAAACGAAGATTCCAACTTCGAGATACTTGCTTCAATCCATAGATGGATTTCTGAAGCTTGCAAACCTTACCAGAATTCTTAGGATCGACAAAACCCTCGGGTTGCATCATATGCACGTCTTCGGTCAGATTTTCATTTAGGAAAGCTGTTTTCACATCCATTTGCCATATTTCATAGTCATAATATGCTGCTATGGCTAATAGAATTCTGATGGATTTAAGCATAGCTACATGTGAGAAAGTTTCGTCATAGTCAATACCATGAACTTGTTTGAAACCTTTCGCCACAAGCCTTGCTTTGTAGGTTTGTAACTTTGTTGGGTTTCTACCGTTAATAACGTAGCGGAAAAAAAAATGAAACAAAATCGAATTCGAAACCCAAAAGAAGGATCCGTGAATTATAATTAAATCAAAGAAAAGTTCATAACTTTGTACCTTCTGATTACGCTTAATCCGTGATGATCGAAAGCGAATTTGGTTGACGCTTTTCTTTGCCCGATTTCAAACCGGTTTCCAAACCGATCCTTTGTATGTTTCGCCTAACCGGTCTCACAAACCGATCTCCAAGCGATCTCCAAATAAACCGATTTTCCAAATAAACCGATTTTCCAAACAAAACCAGGGTTTCAACCCGAATCACAAAGATGCCGCACTTCGCTTCGTCCTCTACCGGTATCCACACGAACAACCCCTTGGAATGAATAGAGAACGATATATGCTAGTATTCGTTCTTCATTTTTCTCACAGAAATAACAAGAGAATAATTTTCGGATTTTTCTCTCCCTTTTGTCTCACAAAATTGGACGAAAATAATATGCCTTACTTTTCTTTATGGGGTGTCTCTTGTGCCTATATAGTCCATAAGTTTCATATCCTATGTGCATGGTAACTATATAACCATATATGCAACACATCTTATCATATAAGATGTAGGATTGGATGTGTCACTTGGCTATGTAGCTCTTCATATAACTTATCACATAAGTTATGATTTTTCTGTGTACGTCTCAATAGTTGTTCTTTGTGTGTGACCCAATAGGTTTACTTAATGTTGGCAATAATCACAACGGATTATAAATCATCAGCGGCCTCTAGCAAAACATCATGATTACCCAAATTAAGCAAGTATAGATGATAAGATAAAACCTAATTTATGTTCATGCATTGTATCCCTTTGTTACACGATATCTATATCGTCCACAATGCATGGTATGTATCAACCTTACGTTGGTCGATAAATATTTCTTCACACCGAATTTGATTGAACATGAAATGACATTAATAACTCCTTATTAATTCACTCGAGCACGGCCATGCGTTTCTTCAATCAAATCATCAAGAGGCCTAAAGATATCTCTCTTAATTTATGGGAGGAACAAATCTTATCTTAATTAAACTCTTTCATCCGCATAATTCATTATATACCTAATTATAATCTTTATGACTGCCCGGTTAAAGACGATGTTAGATTATATTAAAGTATAAAATTTCTCATATAGGAAACTGAGATAATCTCAAGTCTAAGGATTACAGATACATTATTTACTGAGAATAACTAATGACACGAACCCTGTAGTATTCTCACAGTGGGTCAATCTAGTATATGGTCTATTTAGGTCTCAAATATATTAGCCTAAGGCATTCTACTAACAACCTTTCCATCCACGTCAGTCTTTTTCATAAAGACCCACTTACATCCGATGGTCTTCAAGCCTTCGGATGGATCAATCAAGTTCCAAACTTGATTGTCTTGCATGGATTGCATCTCGGCTCTCATGGCCTCTAACCATTTCTGAGAGTCGGGACTCTTCATAGTATCTTGGTAGGACGTGGGTTCATCATCTATGAATGTCACATCATGATCATTAGACATGAGAAATCCGTATCTCTCATATATGAATGAGTGCATGGGTGACTAATATGTTTACATATATTAGATCGACCATGAATGACACTTCGGGTTTACGTCATCAAGAATACGTGATTCTGATAGTAGAACTGTGAACCAACGAATGACATTCTAAACCGTACCTAGTGATATGTAGGATATTTATAGAGATAAACATACTTCAAGTAAGAAGCTACATATCCGCACTAGTATATTCGCAGACTGGTGATCATGTTCTGCTGATCATGGACATAGAGATGTCAAGTCTGGAATATAGGTGCATGTTAGAGAACACGTACTGGACTGACCACACTATGAGAATATGTACGGTATATGTCATTAGTGATTCTCATATGAATAGTGTGCTTGTTCCTATGACCTGAGGTCACCATGTATTTCTGTATGAGGAACTGCATACTTTAATATGATCTTATGTCATCCGTAACGGGATGATCATTAGGGTCATCATTAAGTATGCACTGAATCATTACGAGGAATGTGAGTGACCAAGATGGGATTTGTTCCTCTCGTTAAAAGGGAGATATTTCTGGGCCACCTGATGAACTAGGACTGAAGGAAATGAATGGCCATGCTCAAAATGAATTAACATGTGTTGTTAATATTATTTTGTATTTATTCAGTTAATTCTCGATCAGGAAAGAGACTTTGATCAAACTCAAGGATGACATACTTCCATGCCTTGTGATCAAGGCATATATCATAGAACAAAAGGAATAAGCAAATGTCTATTCAGATAGGTTTATGATCGCTGATCATTTCATTTAACATGGGTGGTCATGACACCAGTCTGAAGGTTACTCATGACTTACAATCTTTAGAAGATCATTGCCAGCATTAAATGGAACCTACACGGTCACAAATGAACTCCATTCGTACGGGATGAATATGCCTCAAAACAGTTATACATATGATGTATAAATTGGTGAACGAAATAATCAATTATTGGATAATTGATTGAACAAAACAGTGCCATTCGTTGGCAATGGAATAGTTCTATTCTGAACGAAATATATATGGAAACTGTAATAACCTTAGCTGCCATGTATTCCGTTATGGAAATACCTATTCCGTTGGCAATGGAATAGTTCTGTTGGCAACGGAATAGGCACAGATTAGGGTTTTAGTTATGGTAACTGAGCAATCGTTCGCCTCGCTCTCTAGTATAAATAGAAGGGCAGAGTCTCTCTATTCGATAGACAATTCAGAAGCCTTAGAGGCCGTCTATTACACAGAAAAGAGAGAGAAAGTTTTGTGAGATTTTCGGAAAGTATTCCGGACTTGTCTAGCCAAGTCCGTTTATTCCTTACGTCTGAAGTTCGCGTGGATACGAGTAGAGGTTCTCTATCTTAAGAACTTGTGAGCGATCGATCTTCATCCCTAGGAGAAGCAAGGAGGTCGTGAGTCGAGCTTCAAGAAGGAGAAGGTTGCAAGTTAGAAAAGTTCAGACCTACATCCGTTCTTCGTCTCGCGGATCAGGAAGATCCGAGGTATCAATTTTAATAGTTCATCTCCCACTTTTATTCCCTAAACGTAGATCCTAGGACGGGTTAAGTCCGTAGGTTCCGCTGCGCATGTAACGTACGTGGCTATGGATTTCCCAATAGTGGTATAAGAGCGTTCGTTAAGGAAATAATCGTCGATTACATATTTAAAATTTAGTAAATTATAGTATAATAAATTTTAGGGTTTTGAAAATATTATTTCAAAACATCACGGAAATAGTTTCTAGGAATATAATATTGGATATTATGATTTTCTGGAGTTTCGAAAAATAGTTTTTCGAAATCCATTTTGGAAACGGAACTAAAACAAAAGAAAATACGAATTTCCAGCACGTCTCCGTTGAGAACGGAGTACTTCCGTTGTGAACGGAATAGTTCCGTTGGGTTTCCGTTGTAAACGGAATAGTTCCGTTCCCAATGGAATAATGCTGATTTTGCGAGAAACCCTAATTTTTGTTATACATGGAATTTAAATATACGAATATGGTATGAGCTTTAGATCTGTGATTGTTCTGTGATGTAATCTTGTGTGTGAATGCTTGTAATTTTATTTAATATCTATGGCAACCAGTGAGTTGTCCAAAGTTGTAATTATGGCAACCTGTGAGTTGTCCGAATTTGTAAATTACCTTTTCTAGCAATAGGATAGTTGTTAGGATAGATATTATTTCAAGACTTCAAGGCAAGAGATCTTGGCGCAATCTTCGGAAGATGGCATTGGATCTTCGCACACACAACGAAGGATTCATTAAAGATTACTTCTGCAATCTAGAGATAGATCTAGAGTTAGGAACCTCATGATCGCTCGTGAGGATTAGGCTCATACCATATTTAACTTAGTTTCTGTGATGTTTATATTTATAAATCTAAAACAAAATCCTTCAGAATGTTAAGTAAGGAAGTGTCCCCCATGTCACTGAAGCCCTCGGTACTGAGACAGTCTTCCATGTGGGTCATGCCAAAGCTGAGCATATGGAGGATTGTCATTGTAAAGGAGGGTATGCGGGAAATGACATCCAGCATGGGTCATGCCAAAGCTGAGTGTTCTGAACTCTATTTCGCTGATAATCATACATGGCTAAACTTAACTGAGCAAGCAAGTCGGACTTGGGCTCAGGGCACAAGATGGAATAATACACCGAGCATATGATGCTCATTCCATAAAAGGAAAGAGTTGTATATGATACAATTGGAAGTGTTCCTGCCTAAATAGTTGTGTATTGAGGGTTGCGCCAAAGCGCACTTAATACTCAATGAAATACGGATCTTGACTCACTATGAAACCTCATTTTTTTGAAGTTTCCGAATCAATACTACTGAAGGTGGTTGGTTTGAAGAAAAATAGTGGGAGCATAATATATGAAACAAAATTAGAATAATTCTAATTTTAAATAATAAACTTTAAATTGCATATTAAACTTGTAGAATGAGTTTGAAATTTACGACTTGCGATCTATCCTTGAGAAGGATAAGCTCAATAACACAAACTTCCCATAATGGCTCAGGACACTAAGAATTATTCCCAAGAGTGAAGGAAAGTTGTATGTCCTTGAGACACCCATCCCAAATCCACCGCCTTCGACTGCTTCTAGAGTCGTTCAAGATACTTATCAGAAGTGTATTGACGATTCCGATGAAGTAGCCTGGATGATGTTAGCAAGAATGAAACCTAAGCTTCGAAAGCAGACAAGTTTCATGGATGCCTATGATATGATCCACTTAAGGAAATATTCCAAAAGCAGACTAATATTCAGCGCAACAAGGTCACCAAGTTATTAATCAAGAGCAAGATGGCTCATGGCTCCTCTGTGGATACTCATGTGTTCAAGATGAGAAGTCACATTGATTACTTAGAGATACTTGGTTCGCCTATTCCAAGGGAATTCGCGATTGACATGATTCTTGGATCACTTCCTCCGAGCTTTGATTTGTTCATTACTGAACATCATAAGCGTCGGATGGAGATGATGATCACAGAATTGCATAAGATGCTTAAAGAGGCAGAGAAGGACATAGAGGCAAAAGTTGCCATTGATGTCCTTAGGATAGAAAGGGAAAGGGACTTGAATAGACAAGCCGCATGGGAGAGCTGGATCAAGAGTAACGGCAAGGAGTTGTCTAAACCCGAGGAATCGGAGGAAGTGATTCCATGTTCTATGCGTGATCACTGGAGAGCAGGATGTAAGTTATGTCAAGAAGAAGAATCAATGGCTGTCATTTCAGGTATTCCTCTTTCTAAATCTCTACTTGGATATTGGATATCCACTGTAATTCTCACATTTTGAATGTGCAGAATATTAATTAGAAGTAGAAGATTAGCTTGAGGAGAAGTCAACCTACAAGTGGGGAATGAAGCAAGAGTTGCTATATTAACTCGAGGATATTATTGACTTGGCCATTGTGGACTTGTAATGAAATAAATATTATTTCGACATTAGCATTAAAATGGTTGTAAAATTTATTATTTGGAATAATAAAATTTTTCTAGATAAATCTATTTGAAATGTTCACTTAGAAAATAACCTTTATATGCTAAATAATAAGTCCATTGATTTCATACTTCTAGCAATGTCATCTAAGTCACAAAATAAGAATCGCATTTCTAAAACTCCACCCTATGTGGAAAGTTTGTCTCGCTAGATCTAGGATCAATTGAGACGTGCAAATTCTATTTATCGAACAGGATGACAAGAATGGGCAACCATCACGAAGTTGATGGGTTAGTCTCATGCATATAGATGCATGAGAGACAAAAATCAAGCTGGCTAGAAATAAGGAATATCGGATTTTCATATTAAAGTGTTTTAAGTAAAATGTTTACTTAATGAAACACAAAATATTTGAAAGTATTTAAGAATGAAATTGGACATCGCCTTGACAAGATAATAAGAGCACTTCGATCAGATCGAAGTGGCAAGTATTTTAGTCAATAGTTTGACAATTATCTTAGAAATTGTGGACAAGGTTTCATAATTAATTCTATATGCAGCATCTCACGATGTGCACATAAAGAAGAAAATGAAACTTATTGGATAAGATTCAGTCTATGCCTCCGAGACTCTTATAGGTTTATACTCTTGCATATACTAAACACTGAATATCATAAGGTTCAAAAGGACACCATATGTGATATGGGTTTGGAATAGTCCCAAATTGTCTTTAAAGGTTGAAGTACGACTCGTGTCAAAAGGTTTGACGATGTCAACACAACAATCTCATAAATATTTGTGGAATATCAATTTAATATTGTTTTACATCCATTACGAGTTAAAATTGTTTGCTACTCATAATTCAGACTTCTTTAAAAGAGATCTCATCTCCTAAAGAAGCAGTGGGAGTGTAATGTTGGGTTTCAGACGTGCATAACGCAGCGGAAAAACAAAAATTTCGTCCAAAACCAATCCGAGGATCCGTGCGTATCGGTTAAATCCAAGAAATAAATCTTAAAGATACCTTTCGGATAACGCTTAATCCGTGACGCTCAAACCATGCGTGTTGTCCATGCGCCTCTAAACCGGTTACCGTCCTAACCGATTTTTCGTCCGTCTAGGCCGTCTAGGTCGGATCGTGCGGAAGTCATCTACTGCACACACAATCGGTCTCCACCAAAACTCTCAACAAACCGTTCTCATCTTCTTAGGCCGAATAGATCACAAGCGCCGAAAGTACGAACGCCTCTACCGGTGTCCACACGAACAAACTTCTTAAAACGGGAAGAAGAACAATATATATGCTAGTAGCTTGTTCTCCTCTTGTATAAGAAAACACTTCTTATTTTATCTCACAAAAGATGTATATAATTCCTCTCATATAATCGCATTCTTTCATTTTGTCATACAAAAGGAAAGCACCCTTTAGTAATTTTGTCACACAAATGAGAAAGGATATTTTCTCTCTTTTTGTCTCACAAAATAGAATGAGAAATAATGAGAGAGAGAGAGAGAATGATGTGTTGTATATTGAATTTGGAGCCCTCTATGTCTTTATATAGAGGTGAAGAGTCATGTCTCTTCACACTAAAGATGTGTATGACATCACTCATCATTATCCATATGCCATCATCTAGACTCTTCTAGATTACATGATCTTTTATGCTCATAGTCTTTATATACATATATATCACATCTTATCACATAAGATGACAATATATTTTGTGACATTCTTATGCAACTCATCATATAAGTCGCTAGGATTTTCTGCGCCCGTTTCAGTTTGTTCTTTGTGTGTGACCCTGTAGGTTCACTTAATGTTGGCAATAGACTTGACAGTCTATAAATCATGAGCGGACTCTAGCAAGCCATCATGACTACCCAATTTAAGTGAATATCGGTGATCCGATTACCTAATCAACAATCACGTATTTAGTCCCTTTGTCACTCGATATCTATATCGATCATAAGGCATGTAATACGCCATCCTTATATTAATCGAATTAATATTTCTTGATCCCGAATTAAACTGAACAATAACAAATGACATTAATAACTCTTATTAATTCATTTGAGTATGGCCATACATTTCTTCAGTTCAATTCATCAAGAGGCCTAAAGATATCTCTCTCATTTATGAGAGGAACAAATCCCGTCTTGTTTGCACTCATCCCTCTACATGATTTATTGTATACCTAATCATAACCGTTATGACCACCCGGTTAAAGGCAGTGTTAGATTATACTAAAGTATAAAATTACTCATGTTGGGAACCGAGACAATCTCGAGGTCAAAGGACTATAAATACTTTATGTTACAAGAATCGCTAATGACGTAAAACATGTAGCATTCTTATGGCGGGTCGAGTCCAAAGATATGGTCTCTAACATATACCTATATTAATGACTTGATAACTATTTATCCATGATCGGTAAAACAAAATAATCGAGTCAACTAATATACTTGGTGTACATTTATAGCTTGTATATAAATATATATATTTATTTATATCCGCAAGTATATTTGTCTCCACAAATATCCTATAAATGACCAGGGACGATTTAGAATAGCATTCATAACACTTTATAGTTTTACTATCAAAGTCACACACTTTGATGACATAAAGTTGAATTGCATATTCATGGTCTATTTTAATTATATTAAAATAACCTATACGCACATATTATATGAAATATCTTAGAATAAATATTATGTTTGTTATTACAATCCATCATCTAGGTCACAAACACTTTGGCCTAGGGCATAACACCATCATGTAATACATCTCGAAAGGTTCGAGATCCATATACTAGCGATGAACCATTAATGAGTCTATCAAGTAGTTGATAAGGCTGTACTTGAAACATAAGGTCCTCCTCACAGACCTGGTAGACATTAAGGTGAGAGATATGATCTCTCATAAAAGATGCTCATAGAGGATGAGTCGACTTTCTACCGAGGAAACTGTCAAGAGACAATGTTCTCAAAATGGTTGGACCATGAGAACTGAGATGCAGCGCATATACAAGCAATTATATTTGGAACATGATTGGAGTATCCAATGGCTTGATGACTATTGCATACAGTACATGGATAACCTAAAATAGCAAAGAAAGTAGCTATAGTATGGGCTATAGTAAAAGGACTTTCTCACTTGTTGCTATTACGAATTCTAACTTGCATAGCACAATGTGATTGTGAATGATGGAACAAGGATATAAAACTCACATTCCTTTATAGGAACTATAATGTGGATGTATCTTTGATACATGGAAAGAGTTTTGTGATCGCAAGAATTCTGAAAGGTAAATTCATGGAATAAAGCAAGTATCTCAGGATGGATCTATTTGACAAAGTAAATTGAAGAATCTGACGTAATCAAAATAGATGCGACCACCTTGATTTCAAGAAATTTAGTGGGAGTATAACAATCTTCCTGCATTACAACAAATTACAATTAGGAGCTGAAGTCTATACAGACTTCTGGTTGTAAGATAAAACACATTGGTAAAATATTGAAAGAATTCGATGTGCAAGAAATGTTCTTGCTCATGGTGTTCATATGAATGATGGAAAGATAAACGAATGAGATTCTGTACGTTCAGCCATATATTGAAATGTTCAACATGCATGAAAGCTTTCTTGCTTATGACATTCACATGAACAATAAAATGATATAAGAATTAGATCTTATACCTTCAACCATATATTGAATATATATTGAAGGAGTTCAATATGTGTCACACCGCAAAAATAAAGATGCGACAACTCGCCGACACACAATATGTGTGCTAGAGGCATCATATGATAACACAAAAAAAAAAATCGAAAACAACATCACTCATATATATATATAGGTGTGCATAAAAGCCAAAATATAATATGAAACATCACATACATATATATATGAAATAACTACATCACGGAGATAACAAAACCCTGAACAGATGCGGAAGCCCATATATGCATCAACAAAACCCTAATATACAAACCGTACAAGAATATACATAACCTAGAAACAACAATATCTTTTACTCCGTGATGATAACAACCGTCGTACTCACCGTTCACACACGAGCTCCACTAGTTCCTTCTGCACCGTCCTGAAACCCTAGACCCAAAACATATACAAAAGAGTGGTTAGTCACATAAGCGACTAAGTGAGTAAATGGGTCTAGCTTATTAAGACAAGCCACAAGTGCAGTTGTAACCCTAATTCTGGCCGAATTAATATTACTAATTTTAAATATTAAAATAATATCACATGTAGTAATAATTGTAGAATTAAAAATATTCAAAGAATTTCTAAGGTAAAAGAAATGCACAAAACTATTCCTCATATGTACCATTACTACTATCCAACTTTAGAAGTCTATTCCTTTCACACATTCCTTGTTTACATATATATATAAAACCCATATTATATTCCCAAGTGAGGGTACGCGTAGCGGTCAACCGAAGTGCCGAGATAGAGCGGAGAGCAAATCCAACTCTTCTGGAGAATCACATAGCTCGGGAATCGCGTATTCCCACACAAGAGCCTTGACGACCATGGATATATCCTCGCATCTTGAACCAAACTAAATTTGGAATTTCCACTACGTCTAGTAGCTCGCTTCCCCCTCAAATTAGATGTCACGGTTCACTAATCACAAATCGTACAATTCACAAACGAGTCTCGTCAAAACAACCCGTCAAATCCAAAAGTGACATCTCCAAGTTTCCCAAAATATTAGCATAATAAAATAATTTAATTAATACTAAATTTTACGGTTTAATAATGAATCTATAATTCCAACTTAGCACAAAACCCTAATCCCAATTCCCAATTCCTAATTATTGAGACTCTAACTTAAAACCCTAATTATGAAACCCTAATTATGAAATCTCTAATTATGAAACCCTAACCATTTCTCATTTGTACATCATAATGTTATGAGGATGACCATAATTATTCAATTGAGAATATCAAATAAAAAGAAGTAAATATGTAGGCACAAAATGAGAACACACAATGACCTTATATGCACATAACCGCAAGTCTTAATAAGAGAAAAGGGGAAAGAATTCACTCACTAACGCACAAGACACGAAAGTTGACGAGACGGAGTCTCGCACACGCGTTCTTAGTCGAAATAGACCTTCGCTTTGAAAAGCGCGCTTACGGTGACGGAGCCGAATCGCGCAAATGAGGATATCAACTTGCTCGTCTCAACGTTTAGAATATCGCTATACCCTTCATTTTTCGAATCGTCGAGATTTTATCAATCCTTACTAGGTTTTACTCTTTCTCTCTTCTCTTCTTATTTGAGTAAAAAAAATGAATGGACATGGAAGAGAAAAGGGGCACTCATCCATTTATGCGCATGAAGAGGAAGAAGAATGAAGCTGGCAAATGGAATTTGGCTTCCTCATTTATAAATATAACCCTCAAAGTTTCATATTTACAAAATCCTAATAATAATGCCCATGATAATATGTGTAATATATTTTACCTTTGCAAATAGGACCTTATATTTTAACTACTTAACAACCCACTAAATAAAATAAATTATGCCTTTGCCCACATGAATATAACCATGTGTGCTTAAGTTTTCGATTTAATTTAATATGAAAAACAAAATCAAATTTCGGTAATTACGCTTATTAAGAAAATATAGAAAAATATCAAAATTAAATTTTGATATCTTACATCATTCCCCCCTTAAAAAGATGTTTAGTCCTCTAAACATAGAAACTAACCTATTTATGGAAAAGTTCCGGATATCGTTTTTGCATCTCCTCTTCACGCTCCCATGTTGCTTCTCGCTCGGAATGGTTATTCCATTGGACCTTCACATATCTAATTACCTTACTACGCAAAATTTGCTCGCGAGTATCTAAAATGTGTAATGGAATCTCCTCATAGGTCAAATTGGGTTCAAAATGGAGAGTTGTGAAGTCAAGGACATGACCTTCACCTCGCAAATATTTATGAAGTTGTGAGACATGAAATACGTCATGGACCTCGGATAAGGCTGGGGGCAACGCTAAACGATAAGCACACGCTCCAATTCGCTCGAGAATCTCAAATGGTCCAATATATTTCGGACTTAGCTTACCTTTTACCCCAAAGCGCATGATACCCCGCGTGGGCGAAACGCGCAATAACACGTGATCACCAGGCTGGAACTCTACTTGTCTTCGGCCTAAATCTGCATATTGCTTCTGCCTATCCTGAGCTGTTCTCAAGCGTTCTTTGATCAACCGCAAATGATCAGCGCTCTCTTGAATAAGGTCCGGACCCAATGGTCGCTCTGAACCAACCGGGTCCCAAAACAAAGGCGTAAGACATCGTCTACCATATAATGCCTCAAAAGGGGCAACTCCAATGCTTGCATGGTAACTATTATTGTACGCAAACTCACATAAATGCAAATGATCTTCCCATGAACCACCCATGGAAATAGCGCAAGCTCGCAACATATCTTCTAGTGTTTGGATCGTCCTCTCAGACTGTCCATCTGTTTGGGGATGGTAAGCAGTACTAAAATAAAGCTTTGTCCCTAACCCCGCTTGAAAACTCCTCCAAAAATGAGAAGTGAAACGCGTATCACGATCTGAAACAATCTCAACAGGAATACCGAATTGCCTAAAGATAGTACGCATATACATACGCGCCATCTGCTCGCCTGAGGTTCCATATTTAAATGGAAGGAAATTAGCAACTTTCGTCAACCGATCTACAATCACCCAAACCGCATTGTTACCCTGACGAGTTCGAGGCAATCCAGTTACAAAATCCATTGTAATCCCTTCAAATTTTCCCTCTCGCAATGGTAAAGGCTGAAGAAGTCCCACTGGCTTCTTACGCTCGGCCTTAACTTGCTGACATACTAGACACCTAGCTACATAATCAGCGATATCTTTGTACATCTTAGGCCACCAATAATATTGACGAAGATCTTGACTCATCTTTGTCTCACCAGGATGAATCGAGTAACCTGACTCGTGTGCCTCAGTCAAAATATCGCGCCGAATCTCAACATGGTCAGGAACACACGCTCGCTTCCCAAGTCGCAACATACCCTTTGCATCAACATGAAAGTGCGGTGCCTTACCCATTTGCATTTTCTCTCTAATCTTTTGTAACCGCGGATCACCCGCTTGTGCCTCACGAATCCGCTCGATTAAAGTAGGTTGAATACGCAAATTAGCTAAAAAGGCTTGTGAAGCGGGGCACTTGTACATAAATATTCATCCTTCCAAGATCCATCAAGATTTGGGGCTGCCTTGTCAACAATGTAACTGCATTACCATAGCTTTTACGACTTAATGCATCTGCTACAACATTCGCCTTCCCCGGATGATATTGAATAGACACATCATAATCGCACAGAACTTCAAGCCAACGACGCTGCCGTAAATTTAGCTCTCTTTGATCAAAAATGTACTTCAAACTCTTATGATCCGTGTACATTTTGCACTTTTCTCCATAAAGATAATGACGCCAAATTTTAAGGGCAAACACCACAGCTGCTAGCTCCAAATCATGTGTCGGATAATTCTTCTCATATGGCTTTAGCTGATGCGAAGCATATGCAATTACCCTATGCTCTTGCATTAACACACAGCCTAAACCTTGCCCCGACGCATCACAATAAACCTCAAACTCTATACCTTGTACAGGTACAATAAGACCAGGTGCTGAAACTAAGCGATTTTTCAACTCTTGAAAGCTAAGCTCTCTCGCCTCAGTCCACTCAAACTTGACCCCTTTTTGCGTCAACTGGGTCAAAGGAAGTGCAAGTTTCGAGAAACCGTCAACAAAACGTCGATAATAACCTGCCAACCCTAAGAAACTTCTAACTTCACTCACATTCCGTGGTTGCTTCCACTCGACAATAGCCTTTACTTTCTCAGGGTCAACACTCAACCCATCTCCAGAAATTACATGACCTAAAAAGGCCACTTCTTCTAACCAAAACTCACACTTTTTGAACTTTGCATATAATTGATGGTCCAAGAGAGTGCGTAGTACAATCCGAAGATGTTCGGCGTGCTCTTCCCTAGACCGGGAATAAATCGGTATATCATCAATGAATACAACCATAAATGAGTCTAGATAAGCGCGAAGCACACTTTGTTCATCAAAGCCATAAATGAAGCAGGAGCATTTGTCAGGCCAAACGGCATAACTAGAAACTCATAATGCCCATAACGAGTTCGAAAAGCTGTCTTGTCAATATCGTCAGGTTTAATTCGTAGTTGATAATAGCCCGTGCGAAGATCGATTTTTGAGAAAACCGTTGCACCCTTCAACTGATCAAACAGATCATCGATGCGAGGAAGAGGATACCGGTTCTTTACCGTGAGTTTATTCAGTTCACGATAATCGACACACAACCGCAATGTACCATCCTTCTTTTTCACAAAGAGAACAGGTGCGCCCCATGGAGATACACTAGGCCGTATAAACCCCTTATCCAACAACTCCTGCAACTGAATTTTTAACTCTTTTAACTCAGCAGGCGCCATGCGGTATGGAATTTTTGAGACGGGTTCGGTACCAGCTACTACAGTAATCCCACAATCAATTTCTCTCTTTGGCGGTAAACCTGGAAGTTCATCGGGAAAAACTGCTGCAAACTCTCTAACTACTGGTATCTCCTCTAACTGCAATTCACCTGATTTTCCCTGTACGCTAACAAGAAAAGCCATGCAATTCGCGGACATTAGCCTATGCGCCGCAATTGCCGAAATGATGGGAACATTTTGACCAAGCCTTCGACCCTTCACGCCGATGCGTGACCCATCTCGCTAAATCGAAATAAACCCTCTCGCTCACGACATATAATCGTCGCTCCGTGCATCGACAACCAGTCCATACCCAAAATGGCATCGAACTCAAACATATCCAAAACGGTAAAATCAACAGGAAACTCTCGATCATTAATGACAACAGACTTTCCCTCACAACGCTCACTAACACTCACCGACCTACCTAGGGGTGTACAAACCGTGAGCGGTGCATTATTGGTGGAATATTCTCATTTATAGCTTTTCATGAAATCACGAGCCACAAATGAATGTGTAGCACCCGAATCAAATAAAATAAATGCGGGTGCACTAGAGATCATAAATATACCTGTAACGGGTTCTGCTGCTGGTTTGCTCGTCCCCGCTTCATTCCCTCCTAATGCGTTAACTGCAAACATCCTTCCACTACCACGCCCCTCTCCTCTAGGTAGCTGGCCTCCACGGTGTGACGGTCCTACTGCTGGCTTAATGGGTTTTCCCCGCCTAGGTGGATGAGGACACCTACTAATAAAATGACCGGCCTCACCGCAATTGAAACAACGCCCCTGAACTCTCCAGCACTGACTCTCATGATGAGCTCTGCCGCACCTCCTACAGTAGGGCGGTTGTTGATGTTGTTGCGGCGGTCGTTGTCCCAGATTATTATTCGCCTCGGGCCTCCTAAAACGATCACGTGAACGTTTTGTTAGCCGGTTTTGGTTGTGCACTAGATTGGGTTGCACACCTCCAATCTCAACATTCACATGCGGACCCGCACTTGCTCTCCGTTCTAGCCAATTCCGTTCATAATGACGAGCCGCATCGCACACCTCAGCAAAAGTATAGTCCATTGCGAACTGATCTACATCCCTCTTTATCTCCGGATGTAAGCGACGTACAAACTCGCTTACTAACCGCTTCTCATTTGGCACCCACGCTGATGCATACCTAGCTAGTCGGTTATAATCCGTAATAAATGCATCGACCGATCGTGCACCCTGATTTAATTCTCGAAACTGGTCCTCAAAATCACGTATCGCAGCCTCAGGGATGTAAAACTCCTCAAAAGCTGCTTCAAACCATTGCCACGGCATTCTTACACCTTCAGTGTATGAGTGACGTTGAAGATCCCACCATTGCAAAGCCTCACCTTGCAAACGTGTAACCGCAACATCCACCCAATCTCGTCTAGGCACTTGGGCTCTCTTAAGATTCCAGGTTGTCTCCAACAACCAGTTATCAGCTGCGACCGGATCACGCGCACCAGAAAATGTCCTCGGTTCCAACTTCATAAAATCCTGTATTCGGGAAACTAGAGTCGGTTCGGCATCTCGTCTTGGTTCACGCTCTTGATCCGCCACATGTTGAACTAGGTTCTGGACAAACCTTAGCGCATCAAATGGTAGTGGCGGTGCTGGATCACCACGATCCTCGGGATTAGCTTGTTCTTCACCTTCCCTTTGATTGCCTACAGTAGGAGGAGGATGTGGAGGTAAGGGAACCTCAACTCTTGCGGACGCTTGACGTGGCGCACGTGAACTCGCACATGAGTCAGTCTCGGATCCAACTGGAGAAGGAGGGGGTGAGGCATAACGTCGTCTCTGTATTGGCCGCTGAACCGACACCTCATATTTCGCAGGCCGTCCTCTAAGTCGACCACTAACAAGTCCCTTCTTAGGTGGCATTCTATCCTGCGGAACAAAGTATGACCATACGGCTTTATTTCAACATATAGAATAATTACACAAGACGGGCATGCCTATCAAGACTCTAAACCCCACTCTCACGACGATTTCTAATATTGTTTTCGATATTTTGCTCTGATACCATAAAAGCTGTCACACCGCAAAAATAAAGATGCGACAACTCGCCGACACACAATATGTGTGCTAGAGGCATCATATGATAACAAAAAATAAAATAAAATCGAAAACAACATCACTCATATATATATATAGGTGTGCATAAAAGCCAAAATATAATATGAAACATCACATACATATATATATGAAATAACTACATCACGGAGACAACAAAACCCTGAACAGATGCGGAAGCCCATATATGCATCAACAAAACCCTAATATACAAACCGTACAAGAATATACATAACCTAGAAACAACAATATCTTTTACTCCGTGATGATAACAACCGTCGTACTCACCGTTCACACACGAGCTCCACTAGTTCCTTCTGCACCGTCCTGAAAC
This sequence comes from Juncus inflexus, assembly GCA_024447665.1. Taxonomy (NCBI): domain Eukaryota; kingdom Viridiplantae; phylum Streptophyta; class Magnoliopsida; order Poales; family Juncaceae; genus Juncus; species Juncus inflexus. The sequence continues at coordinate 1,407,044 of JAJHPC010000003.1, forward strand.
CCTAGACCCAAAACATATACAAAAGAGTGGTTAGTCACATAAGCGACTAAGTGAGTAAATGGGTCTAGCTTATTAAGACAAGCCACAAGTGCAGTTGTAACCCTAATTCTGGCCGAATTAATATTACTAATTTTAAATATTAAAATAATATCACATGTAGTAATAATTGTAGAATTAAAAATATTCAAAGAATTTCTAAGGTAAAAGAAATGCACAAAACTATTCCTCATATGTACCATTACTACTATCCAACTTTAGAAGTCTATTCCTTTCACACATTCCTTGTTTACATATATATATAAAACCCATATTATATTCCCAAGTGAGGGTACGCGTAGCGGTCAACCGAAGTGCCGGATAGAGCGGAGAGCAAATCCAACTCTTACGGAGAATCACATAGCTCGGGAATCGCGTATTCCCACACAAGAGCCTTGACGACCATGGATATATCCTCGCATCTTGAACCAAACTAAATTTGGAATTTCCACTACGTCTAGTAGCTCGCTTCCCCCTCAAATTAGATGTCACGGTTCACTAATCACAAATCGTACAATTCACAAACGAGTCTCGTCAAAACAACCCGTCAAATCCAAAAGTGACATCTCCAAGTTTCCCAAAATATTAGCATAATAAAATAATTTAATTAATACTAAATTTTACGGTTTAATAATGAATCTATAATTCCAACTTAGCACAAAACCCTAATCCCAATTCCCAATTCCTAATTATTGAGACTCTAACTTAAAACCCTAATTATGAAACCCTAATTATGAAATCTCTAATTATGAAACCCTAACCATTTCTCATTTGTACATCATAATGTTATGAGGATGACCATAATTATTCAATTGAGAATATCAAATAAAAAGAAGTAAATATGTAGGCACAAAATGAGAACACACAATGACCTTATATGCACATAACCGCAAGTCTTAATAAGAGAAAAGGGGAAAGAATTCACTCACTAACGCACAAGACACGAAAGTTGACGAGACGGAGTCTCGCACACGCGTTCTTAGTCGAAATAGACCTTCGCTTTGAAAAGCGCGCTTACGGTGACGGAGCCGAATCGCGCAAATGAGGATATCAACTTGCTCGTCTCAACGTTTAGAATATCGCTATACCCTTCATTTTTCGAATCGTCGAGATTTTATCAATCCTTACTAGGTTTTACTCTTTCTCTCTTCTCTTCTTATTTGAGTAAAAAAAATGAATGGACATGGAAGAGAAAAGGGGCACTCATCCATTTATGCGCATGAAGAGGAAGAAGAATGAAGCTGGCAAATGGAATTTGGCTTCCTCATTTATAAATATAACCCTCAAAGTTTCATATTTACAAAATCCTAATAATAATGCCCATGATAATATGTGTAATATATTTTACCTTTGCAAATAGGACCTTATATTTTAACTACTTAACAACCCACTAAATAAAATAAATTATGCCTTTGCCCACATGAATATAACCATGTGTGCTTAAGTTTTCGATATAATTTAATATGAAAAACAAAATCAAATTTCGGTAATTACGCTTATTAAGAAAATATAGAAAAATATCAAAATTAAATTTTGATATCTTACAATATGCAAGAAAGGATTCTTGCCTACGACGTTCGTATAATGAAGACATGCGCTTATCATCCGTTTATTGAAAGGTTCAATATCCAAGAAACAGTTCTTGATAACAGGATGAATAAGAATTTTAAGCCATACAATATATTGTGCAATATGCTTGGAGCATAAGAGAGCGAATTATATGGCTAGGATAAATATTTAAGTTCTTATGAAAAACTAAGACATCCCGATCTATCAAGAAGCTAGGTAGTGGTAAGAGATTACACTTTCCTAACATGGATCATTATCACAATTCATTTATTTTCGAATATACAATAATTTGGAAGGAGTTCCAAATAAGGTACTGTAACTGAAACAAGACCATATTGTCGCTTTAGAAGCGGACAATAGGTATGCCTTGCTCTTGGAACTTGGAATAGTCCCGATTGCTCTTAAGACCTTACGATCTATGTTATGAACAAAGAGTCGCTCAGAATGGAGCAACAAGGATACATGCGCCTGTTTAGAAGTTCTCGACTAATTATAGAGATCAACAGTAGTCGTTACAAGTTTGCAATGTAAATTTCTATAATCTGATAGGCATATATTTCCCGCTAGTAGAACATGGATGTCATGTTGCCTAATGAGCATTGGATGCTTAAGATTGGCCTAGTGCAAGTGGGAGACTGAAGGAATTATGCCCTAGGCCAAAGTGTTGGACTAGAGGTTAGATTATGAGAAACATGTTTATTCAGTTCATATATGACTGAGTGCATGGGTGACTAATATGTTTACAAATATTAGATCGACCATGAATGACACTTCGGGTTCACGCCATCAGAATACGTGATTCTGATAGTAGAACTGTGAACCAACGAATGACCTTCTAAACCATCCCTAGTGATATGTAGGATGTTTATAGAGATAAACATACTTCAAGTAAGAAACTACATATCCACAATAGTATATTCGCAGACTAGATGTTCATGTTCTGCTAATTATGGACATAGAGATGTCAAGTCTGGAATATAGGTGCATGTTAGAGAACACGTACTGGACTGACCACATTATGAGAATATGCATGTTATATGTCATTAGTGATTCTCATATGAATAGTGTGCTTGTTCCTACGACCTGAGGTCACCATGGATTTCTGTATGAGGAACTGCATACTTTAATATGATCTTACGTCATCCGTAACGGGATGATCATTAGGGTCATCATTAGGTATGCATTGAATCATGACGAGGAATGTGAGTGACCAAGATGGGATTTGTTCCTCTCGTTATGAGGGAGATATATTAGTTGCCATGTATTCCGTTATGGAAATACCTTATTTATTGTCGAATCCCTTATTTTTCTCCTACTTTTGAGCCTCCTCAAGAAGCCACATCATCACTTTTATCTCCACCGTTCGATCAATTTTTTTGTCGAATCTTAACCATTCATTCTCTCATATGTATTGATATTTTATGGCAACATATGTGTGGTTATTAAAATATAATCATATGATTGGTTGAATTGGTATTTTGTATTCCATCCCCGATTTAGTGAGAACCGTTATAAATTTATTTCTGACCATCAAATCTTAATCAGACGATTTCAAAGAATCATAGTTCAAAGTTATGTTAAATTATTAATAACAATAGTTAATGAAGAGTTCACTCAAGAAAATATAAATAGTTTTTCTTTTTTTCTTTAAAAAATTATAATTCTTAATGAATATTTTATTTCTCATGTTAAAATCATCAAATATAAATTTGTTGGAATTTTCTCTTTATTTTGAGATGTATATTGTTATGGTTCTAATTTATTTATTTTCTTGCTAAAATACGTGAATAAAGATTATATAAAAGAACATATAAAAAAATAATATGCTTATTAAGTTATACCTTATACCTTATTTTTAATCTCTCTTTTAGCATTCTCAAGAGACCTATCGTCAATTTTATCTCAGCCGTTTGATCAAATTTTTTTCAAATCTTAGTTTTTCATTGAAATTATTACCTCAATATCACATGGTCGAGTTAGATTAATATTTCGTGTTATATCTCTAATTACGTGAGAACTATCATATTAAATAAAATTTCGAGTATTAAAAATTATATTATATGACTTAATGTATTACGATTAATATGTATCATTTTAATAACTAACAAAATATAAATAAGAAAAATAACGATTACAATTTTTTCGAAAAATGAGTTATGTTATATTTTCTTATGTATAAAGAACATACTTTTTCTATATGTAAAATACCATATTTCCTTTTTACAAATCATGATAAATATAATTATTATTTTTAAAAAATTTTAAAGTTGATTTATAATTAAGTCTTATGGGCTTTCAACTAAAATCCATGAAATAAATTATCGTTTATTTTTAGTTTTTAGATCATCTTCATCGTATGATTAATACTTGATTTTTTTTCTTGTATAATATGTGCACAAGAAAACTAAAGAGATAAAAAAAAAAATTATATTTTAAATTTAGAAATCTTAATGCAAACATAAATTAATTAAGTTGTAAATTAATAATCCAAAATATTTTTTGGATTATTATTTTTTGTTTTTTTATGAATTTATTATTTATATTATTTTTTTTATGCACTTAACTAGTTTCTTATACTTTTAGAAAGAAAAAAATTTGGAACAAAAAAAATCGTGGATTATTACTAATGTGAACTTTATGTATAAATACTGAATTGCCCAAGGGTTTGAAATAAAAGAAAAATTATGCATAAATACCGAGTTGAGATCCAAGTATTATGAGATTATTATGAAATATTAAGCAAGTCCTATCACCTATGGAATCACACTAGACAAAATCATAAGAAGAATAAAAAATGTCAATAATAGCAACTAAACAATGATATTATCAGCTTATTTAGGTCCCTTTTTTTGTACATTTTTAAAGCCTCAAAAAAGAACATGAAAGGCAAGATGACCCAAAAAAGAAATCCGATCTAATAAAGGCTGGATTTTTCCTGACCACATTCGGCTTCTATTTCCCGGAGTTCGGTATGGTCTTAACCTTCAATGACGTGATAGTCGGCTCATTATCCAAAAAATGCGTGACCATCATCTTTTTCCTCGTCTTACTGACTATTGCCTTACTCATTTCTCATAAGGAAAATGTGTAAACACGATGACATTGTAGATATACTGTTTTTTCATTTTTATATACTGTTTTCTCATTTTATATATTATTTTGTCATTTTATATATTGTTGTTTATTATTTGTATAGTTTTTATTTTTTTTTACTTTTATATATTGTTTTCCCATTTTATATACGTTCTACCATTTTTATATAATGTTTTCACTTTTTATGTATATACGGTTATTAGAAAATAAATTGTATATACTGTTATGTAAATATTGTTATTAGAAAATAAATTATATATATTGTTATTAGATCATTCGTGAACAGGTTGTCTTCTGATCTTAGTCGTCTTCTATCGTGCCTCTTATCATAATGTAGAAAATGTCTTGTATGTCTTTTTTTGGCCTAATATTACAATGAAAAATCTTGTATTTCTTCAACCTTAGTCTAGTTCTCTGGAAAATATAGCAAGTTAGTGGATTGTTCTTAAGTTCAAAATTATAGTGGGTATGACAATAATTTTTAATTGAGAAATTTTTAATAAGAAATTACCAGCTAACAATTGCAGTCTTCTTTCGGTAATTTTGGTCCATAAATGAAATTTTGTAAAATTCCATTATTTTTATTTTTCGTTTCTAGCATTTTTCTTGTGAAGTATTGAGAATTTTCTTATAACTGCATATCATCTGGTATCTAGCCTTTCAATTAGATTTTGATATTCTTCAATATCTCATTATTATTTGTCGATAGTTTGATATCTTTTTATATTACTATTTTATCACTTACAAGAAGCTATATTTTTGTTTTTCATAAAACTTTATTTTGTATATTTACTTAACTCATGCAACATAAATAAATAATATTAAACTTCCTTAGCTTAAAATTTAGAGAAAAGTCTACTTTTGATCTCTTACCTCTTATCTAATGTTCAACTGGATCATTTATCTTTCAATTTGTTCAACCAACTCTTTCACCTCTTAATTTTTGAAAAATATTTTTTGAAAAAAAGTATTAAATTTTTTTTTCATAAGTATTTTTTTAAAAAGAATTTTTAAAGAATATTTTTTCAGAATTTATTTTTCAGAAAATATGTTTTTAAAAATTCTGAAAATTATTGAAGCACTAGTGATTTTGAGATTAATATGAAATATTTAGCGAGTTGATGGACAACTGAAATCAATGGAATCACACTAGACAAAATGAATGGTAGAAAAAAAAAGGTCAATAATGGCAACTAAACAGTGAAGCTTCTAGATAATCAAATTTAATTTTCGGAAGGTCATTGTATCAATTATATTTCATTTTCATACTAAATTAAGTTATTTATTCATAAATGTAAATTCATGATTTGACTTGCTGAATTTTGAAAGAACTTAACCCAAGATTAAAATTCATGAAAAGAATATACTGACATTAGAGCACAATTAATTATTAATTATCTTATATAAATTGGTCCACAACTAATACAAACTTAAATAGGGCCACAACTAATTCAAACTTAAAATGAGTCGCAGTTATAATACAGAGAAAGTAAAAAGTAGAATTAACTGTATATACAATAAAAACATAATTTTCAAAAAATACACTTTCCGAAACAAATTTAATCTATAGTATTTCCGCACAAATGCTGTTTGCATTTTTTTGTTTGGCTGAAAGCGCACTTAATTTTTTTTTTCAATAAGACTACAGTACCGACAGAAAAGCCCGACCATGTACCGACTGCCTACGTGGCTGTTCTCCTCCTCCTCCACGCAGGAACAGCAAAACGTAACGGAGAGACGCTCCACTAATTCCCTTTCCCTCGCTGCTCGCCTCAAATGGAAACCAACAAATCGGATCTCCAGAATCCAGATCCGACCTGCTAGAAACTCAGCCTCGCTGTAGAATCAGAACAGGAGAAAATGAAACCAAGTTTCATCTGTGAGCTAGTTCTCAGCTTCGTCGGTGGCATTCATGGCGGAACTGGCCTCTCTTTCTCTCTCTCTGCGAGGTTCTAGTCTTTTTCAGTTATTTCTCTTTTTTTTAAATAATTGAATGAACCACTTAAATTGCTTAAATTCATTGAACAGATTGTTGAAAAAGTTGAGTTCTTGAACTCTCGAATCAACATGAAAGACTGAATTGCAGTTCAAATCAATTATTGCAGTTCAAATCCTTGAGAAGGTGAATGGTCTCTCTTCCAGATTCATATTTCAATTCTTTGTAAACAAATTTTTTCAACTAATTCGAATTATTGTGTAGGTAATTGAAATAGGGAGTTGATTGAAGGGGGATTATAACTGAAGGAAATGCTCGTATAGCCTTGCAATTGTCTCCCCTGGATCCTACAATTGTACAAAATACAGGCACTGATAGAACAGGAGGAACGATTATGATAATTATGGATTAATTGTAAAAATTGATCCTTTCAATGAAGCTTTTTCTTCTCCTTAATTATTATTTTTAAAACTTTTATGCATATGTGATTAGGCTGGTTCGTGTTATAAGGTGGGCAGTGTTGCAGAAATCGCTTTTAATCGGCGATTAATCGCCGATTAATCATTAATCGGAGCCGAACATTCCAAAAATGGGCTAAACGGGAGCATTAAAGGGGGATTATACAACACCTTTTATTCTAAATTGTTCTTATTTATTTTTTTTTGTCTTGAGAGATTGCATTGATGCATGATGTCAACTGTCAATTGAATTAAATACGTTTATTATGCGAGTCCAATTTTTTGAGTTGGGTCGATGGTGCAATTTTTTTCAATTGTTTTCCCTTTTTTGAGTGGGAGATTTGGTCGGGCAAAAGTCGGGTCGGTTAAGGCCGACTCGTGTCGGTGTCGGCTGTGTCGGGGATATAAATTCGTTGTGTATGTAATATTTATATTTTATTTTTTTGTAGAAATGCTGAATATAATGCATCCAAACCAGGGAAGGACAAACGATTAAGCCTCAAGGCTTTAGGGTTTTGGAGGATAAATTTTATTATGATGATGTAATTTATAACAAATTTATGTAGTAGCATGTACAATACCGTATAAATGTTATAAATTGGAAATTGGTTTTGTTATAAGAGGAATTTGTGTGTTTTTGTGAATTTGTGCTATATGAATTATGAATTTTGTGTTGAACTAAACTTTTTATCATCTAACATAATCTGAGAAAAATATTTGGAAACATTATAAGAGAATTCCAACAAAATTTGACAGTGAGTACATCAAATTTATAACAAAAAACACGATACATGACAAAATCCCAAAATTCATTATTAAATTACAAAAACCTCACAACATTCCACATGATTTATAATAAATTCTAACATAATCACAATAAAATATAATGAACTTCATAAGAAAAATTTGATAAGAAGTATCTCAATCACTACAACACCAAGCATCAAAACACAATACCAACAGTACAAAAAATCATCTATTACATCAAAAATCTACTAAATATAATTCCTAAAACTCGAGGAGCTTGGAATATTGTTTTCTTTGACTATCTGTGGCACCTTGTTCGATAGTGGGCATATAAATTGCACTGGATAAATTGGAAAACTCTCTTTTGTCCCAAAATCTGTATCATTTAAATTGGGCAACACTTCATTCGCAAAAGGTCAGTATATTAATTTTGTTCGGTGGTATTAATTATCTCTCGAGATACTTGCGAAAAGGCTATGTGTCATGCCTAAATTGCAAAGAAGTTCCTGCAAGAAAAACAAATAGGTTTAATGGAGTTAACATGTGCATAGAGGTTATTCTCGCACTGGATGACTTTTTTTTATTCAAAGAATGGGGTGATTTTGTGGGTTATTTTGTCAGTACCAGTTGGTGGTACCTTTTTTGTGTTTATCAAAATAAGATAACTTCAAACTGGTCCACTAGATTTGAGGCAGAAAATAATAGACTAAAGAATCAATTAATCTTCTTTAACCAATTGTGCAAATCAAATGGACATGATCTTCAGAAACTAAAGTTGGTTATGAAAAATCAAACCATACAGATTACTTTTATAATTTTAAATCTTTAACCTTTTTTTATTTTATCATTTCAAACAGAGCAATTGATTTGATGATCTTAATTCAATAATGTGCACCAGTTACCAATTCAGATGTATACTATAACTGACTGACTCTTGTGCCCAAAAAATGAAGCTTCTGAATTTCACAGGGGACCTATTTCATTTAAAATTGTTATTCATGAAACAATCATATTTAATCCTAATTCAATCATAACTACTCAAATTAGAACAAAAATACACTAATTTAACCCAATTAAATCCAAACAGCTAAATAATTCAACAAGAAAATGAAAAAAGAGCTACATGCCAGCCTCAAGCACAGAGAAAAAGAGAGTCGAGCAGCTGCCGCGCGCTTAGGGTTTTTGGGTTCGCACCAGCTCTGTGTTTTCCCGTTTTGCCGCTTGCATCAGATCCAGATCCCAAGAGCCTGTTTGCTAGTTTCCATCTGAGGCGAATGACGAGCTAATGGGGATAACGGAGCAAGCGGAAGGGAATAAGCGGAGCGAGAGAGAGAGCTTTTCCGTTTTGTTTTCCTGGTCCGATGTGGCGGAGAGAGAAAGGCCACGTAAGCTATTGGGCAATGGTCGGGCTTTTAGGTCGGTCAGCCTAGCCTTATTTTTATTTTTTTTAGTTTTTTAGATTGAATTCTATATGTTTGGCAAAAATGTATAGATATTTATCTATATGATAAAAATGAATGAATATTTTATAAACATTTATTTCAATATATGTTGTCAAACATATGTTGTAGGATAAATTTTTTTGTAGGTATTTATTTATTGTCATGATATAAACATTTTTATTCAATTTCTACAACACCTAAAAATGCACTTGCCAAATATTCATTTAAGAACATATAAAAATATTTTTCATTTTTATCAAGAACCTAATCTTGATAGTAAAAGTATTTTTATTTTGATTAATTATAATATGCATGTCCGAATAGTAAGTACATATACCATATAGTAAAATACATTATATGGTCTAATATACCTTTATTATTCGGACATGCATATTAATCAAAATAAAAATACTTTTACTACCAAACTTAGGTTTTTGATAAAAATGAAAAATATTTTTATATGTCCTTAAATGAATATTTGACAAGTGCACTTTTATATGTTATAGAAATTGAATAAAAATATTTATATCAAGACAATAAATTAAGACCTATAAAAATATTTATCCTACAACATATATTGAAATAAATATTTATAAACATTCATTCATTTTTATCATATAGATAAAGACCTATATGTTTTTTTCCAAACATATAAAATTCATCCTAAAAAACTAAAAAAAAAAAATTCTAAAATATATATTTTATTTTCTGAACCGCACTTCTAAAGTGCGGTTTCAGCCAAAAAAAAAAAAAAAATTTGCAAACCGCACTTTAGAAGTGCGGAAATGCTATAAATTGGAATTAGTTTCGTGTATTTTTTGGAAATTCTGTTTTTATTCGTTTATATACAGTGAATTCTACCAAAGGGAAATGAGCTTTCAACCAACAATCAACGACTGAGATTGAGCCGCGTGTAAAATCATGCACCGTCGTTGACTCACCAACTTAACAACAGCGCAAATATTATGTTATCGTATCAAATGAGCCCCAAATTCTGAAATTCAAACGGCTAAAAACATTCACCAAATCTAAGCTAGGTTTAGGGTTATTCCAATCTTATCTTGCTTAATCGCTTTTTTTATCTTTTTAGTTTCCGATTAGGATTTTCTTATACTTCTTTTTTCGATCTGGTGTTAGATTTTATGATTTGATCTGGCAGAGCGATGGAGTGCCCGCTCATCAGCGTCCAAGAAGAAGAATCCTTTTTGACGCAATCGATCGGAGGATATCGACCGAAATCTCGAAATTCATTGCAACGAAGGAGAACGAAATAGAAGCGACTTCGACCAATCTTCTGTTAGGGTTTGCATAATCACGAAGGATAACTAAACAGGTAGTCATTTCGATTTACAGATTGTGCGATCTTGTTTTGGCATAAGTCGTGTTTTATTGCATCTAGGATTTGGTTTCTTGAGTCTAGGGTTTATAAGTAGAGCTGGATTTTACTGCGTTTTTTAAGATTCCTGATTTGTACTTTTGATCGATTTTACACAATTAGGTTTTTAGTTTTAAGTTTCTGTTTTTTTTTTCTTTTGAAATGTGATTAAGTTTAATTTTACAAATTTCATTTGTTCTTTGATTTTAACAGATTTTGTTTGGTCCAATGTCTTTGATTTCCCTTTCTTATGAAGTATGATTTATGGCATTATGTTTTGATTTCTTGAATTAGTGTTTGTATTAGGCTTTGATTTCTGAGCATTTTAGCTCGTCATTGAATCCGACTCGAAAGTACATTAATCAAATCAATTCATATCAACTACATAGTTTATAAATCTTTGTAAATAATTCTATTTATTTATATTAAATCTGCCAAGTTCTGTAATTCTTATCAATTGAAAGTTGAAACAGCTTATGAGCATATAATTAATGAATAATAATAATAATAATAATGTTAGGGGTAGTTTAGTAATTTTTTCTATTAATTGTTCGCTAAAGTGAGATGATTATCTTCTCATAAACAAAAGAGGCTTTATGAATTGTTGAGATGTTTTTTCTTAGCACTAAACAGAAGAGGATTTATGAATTGTGTGCTAAAATGAGATTATCCCCTCTCTAAAAAAGGGCGTTGCATGAATTGTGCCATATATTGAGATTATTTCTCTCTACAAAACAAGATGTTGCATGAATTGTTGGCTAAAGTGAGCTTGTTTCTCTCTAAAAATGGGTTGCATAACTTGTGAGCTAAAATGAGATTATTTCTCTCTAAAAAAAATGTATTGCATAAATTGTAGGTAAAGTAAGATTATTTCTCTCTGAGGCGTTGGATAAATTTTATCTTTTTGCAACATAAGTTTATCAGTTATATCAGGACCCGATAATTGTGTGGGCTACACACATAAGAGGGGGAGAAAGGGAGAATAAAGTGAAATAAAATAGGAAAAGGGGAAAGAAGAAACCCAAATAAGAAATTCAGAAACAATTAAGACGGAAAGAAAGAGGGAGTAAAACTTGAAAAAGAAACCTCAATTCCATACCAATTGAGAAATTTTTTTTTTTTCATATATACCAGACCATATCAGCCTATACCTATAACCAAGGTTCTAAAATGCGGTCCAGGCGCTAGGCGGCCGCAAAACGCCCAGAAATTATGCTAGTCGGCCTTCTGTGCGTTTTGTCTGCCCAGCGATCGCCCAGACCCGCCCAGCGTCCGCCCAGACCCGCCCAGACCGCCCAGACCCGCCCAATCTGTAACGGTTTATACGAAAGAACCGTTACAAAAATAGATCTCGTAACGGTTTTTATGAAAAAACCGTTACAAAAATGCATACAATCTGTAACGGTTTATATGAAAGAACCGTTACAAAATGATACAATCTGTAACGGTTTATATGAAAGAACCGTTACAAATATAGATCTGTGACGGTTTTACGAAAGAACCGTTACAAATATAGATCTCGTAACGGTTTTTAGGAAAAACCGTTACGGATATTAACAATTCTCAGTAACGGTTCTTTGATGAAAACCGTTACTAAGAGTTAATTAGTAACGGTTTTTATGAATTAACCGTTACAACTCTTTTCTTCATTTTTTCCCCTTTCCTTCTCTCTTCTTTCTTCCGCGAGATATTTCGTTCTTCTTCTTCCTCCTTCGGTCCTTCGACTCCTTCCTCTCTCGTAAGAAACCCGCCGCCAATCTTCTCGTTCTTCTTCTTCCTCCCGCCGCAACCCGGCCGCCGCCGCGTCCGGCTCCTCCGCCGGATTTGTCTGGACTCTAGATGTTGTGTTAATGTTATATTTTGTACTTCGGTTTGGTTTGGATGTTATAATAAATTTAAAACACACAATGCAAAAAAAAAAAAAAAAAATACATATAGATCTCGTAATGGTTTTAATGAAAGAACCGTTACAAAATGCATACCATCCGTAATAAACCGTTACGAGATATTGTCGGTTCCAGAACGGTTCTTTGATAAAAACCGTTACTAAAGTGTAATTAGTAACGGTTTTCACGAAATAACCGTTACAAAATGCATACAATATGTAATAAACCGTTCTGTAACGGTTCTTTGATAAAAACCGTTACTAAAGTGTAATTAGTAACGGTTTTCACAAAAGAACCGTTACAAATATGCATACATTCTGTAACGGTTCTTTGATGAAAACCGTTACTAATATGTAATTAGTAACGGTTTTTTTGAATTAACCGTTACAAATTACAAAGAAGTCCAAATCATTACAGAATTTAAAAAACCGTTACCAAATTTAAACAACCGTTACTAATATTAAAAAACCGTTACTAAACTGTAACGGTTCTTTAAAAAAACCGTTACTAATTTATATATAATTTATAAAAATAATAAAAAATCTAAATCCGCCTGGTTCCGATTAATCTCCGATTAATCCCCGATTAATCCTCGATGGTTCCGACCGCCCGACTAGCGCCTAGCGCATTCTGTAACATTGCCTATAACAAACCAGTCTATACCAAGCCAAGTGAAATCCTTGGATGTTTTAGAAAGTATGCATAATAATAAATATTGAAAGAATTTCTCCCTCAGCCTTTTGTGATATGATAACTATAAGTTAATGGGAAATTTACAAAAAAAACTCCTAACTTCTCTAATTTTCAAATTAAAAAGAAAAACGGTTACAAATATTTTTTCCAAATACCCCCATATCTACTTTTCCAGCAATTTCATGATTGAATTTATGAAAATGAAAAAAATATCATCATCTAAATTGAATAAATTAAATTAATAAATAAACTTAAACAAACAGAAAAAATTGAATAAAAATAAAAATAATTAAATAAACATAAAATACATAAAATACACGGTGGGTTAAAAATGAGGGGTCATATAAAATAAAGACTCCGACACATGTCAATAAATGGTAAGCTGAAAATAATTATTGAGTTCAAAACAGGAAATCGTATCAAATGAAAACACATATGGGTTCAAAATGAGGTCTCATTAACGACTCAAAATGTCACGTGTCTTAAAAAAACCATTTTACAAGCTGTATGTATTAGAAAAAATTATATGCCTACAGAAAAATAGACCATTTTTTTATTTGAAAGCCGAAATGGCAATTTCATGGCCATTCATGCAACTTTTTAGTGCAATGAACAATTTCACATTAATATTATCTCCGGTCCTTGTCAGGGTCAAACCACACATAGAATGACAAAATATATTTGGATGAGCTAAATTATTATTATTATTATTATTATTATTATTATTATTATTATTATTATTATTATTATTATTATTATTATTATTATTATTATTTGTTGTTGTTGTTGTTGTTGTTGTTGTTATTTTTTTATCGATTGTTATTATTACTGTTATTTATTATTATTTTTATTTATTTATTATTATTTTATTATTTATTGTTACTATTTATTATCAAAATAATTAGTTATTATTATTTAATATTATTATTAAAATTATGATGAATTTTTTTACTTATTATTATAATAATTATTATTGTCATTTTTATTAATTTGTCGTTATTATTATCAATATGATTTATTATTATTATATTTATTATTATCATCCTAATAATTATTATTGGTTTTGTTTGTTATTTTCATGATTAGTTTATATTATTTTCTATAATTATTTATTATTATTAATAATATTATTTTTATATTAGAGTATTCTAATTTTATATTATTAGATAAAATATAGATGAAATTTGGTATATATAATCTTATTTAATAACTCAATAAATAACTAATTTAACTTCAACTTCAAATCTTAGATTTACTTCAACAATCAAACAATTGATTTTAGTATACCTGTTTTTAAAATCCATCTAATCAAACAACTAACATGGATTAATAAATGCATGAATCATCATATCCATGCATATATAATATCCATGTATCACACAAAATACTAGAAATCAAACATGCCCGATACGGCAGGGAGGGGGAGAGAGAGAGAGAGAGAGAGTAAAATATGTACAAGTTTTTTACTGGGACAACTCATCTCAACCACACACACACGAAAACCCATACACACGCACATGAGTGGAGAGAGGAATAGAGGGAAAATAAAGCATGAGTCTATATACTAAGCCCTTAGATTTCCTTCTCCATGGCCCCGTGATGTCATCCGACGTCAAAACTGCTGTCAAATAGTCCAAAACCAATGTACTTTCCTAAAAAAAAAATATCACGTTTTTTTTTCCAAAAAATTTCAAGTTCGATTACCATCATATACCAGTCGGTTAACGCTGATAAGCAGTCAAAATCCTGCCGATTTTTTTCAAAAATTGAAAATCCCGCTTTTTTTTCAAAAAAATTCGATGTCGATTACCGTCATGTAATAGTCGATTAATGCCAGTAAATCGTCAAAACCTCAAGGAGTACTGGTAAGCAGTCGAAATCCCGCCCATTTTTTTCAAAAAATTTCAAATTGAATATCCCTATATACAGCTTTCATCTCTTTTTCTCTCTCTTCTAAAAGTCATTTTCTGAAAAAAAAAACATGGAGAGAGAGAAAAAGAGACAGAGAGTGAGTGAGAGAGAGAGATGCCTGACGGACTCTCCGGTGATGCCGCCGCCGGTAAGAATTACAAAACTCGCCTTTCTTTTTAAATTTTTTTAAATTAACCAAATATTTTACAATATTCATCTCTCTCTCTCTCTCTCTCTCTCTCTCTCTCTCTGTCTAAAAGTCTATTCATGAGGAAAATCCATGGAAAAGAGTGGAAGATTGACGCTTCTCCGGCAATCTCTTCGATAATGACGACTACTTGCTACTGGTAATTGAGCAGCAACTAATTATTTTCCTATTTTTTTCATTTTTTTTCATATATTCTAATTGATATTATTTTTGTATTTTATGTTCATGCTGAGTTGTGATTTTGTTTTGTTTCTTTTTTATATTTTATTTTCTTTTTTTGTTATTTTTTTCCTCTTTTATTTGAGGTTTTTTTTATTACTGGTGGTAAGTGTGGAAATTCTGATTTCATATATACTTTCGGTGGTAATCGACTCGGTCCCCTTTACCAGCAGTAATCGATTAAATACGAAGATTCTTTCAAAAAAATTAAATGACGACTACTTGCTGCTGGTAATTGAGCAGCAACTAATTATTTTCCTATTTTTTTCATTTTTTTTGTTTTCCTATATTCTAATTGATATTATTTTTGTATTTTATGTTCATGTTGAGTTATGGTTTTGTTTAGTTTCTTTTTTATATTTTATTTTATTTTTTTCTTTTGTTATTTTTTACCTCTTTAACAAATTATTTTGAATTCAGGTTTTATTTTTAGGTGAAGACTTGGTGATTTTAATGGTGCTTAAAAAGTTTATTTAATGTAATTTTTTTTTTGTTACAAGTGTGTGATTTTAATTGTTAAAATTGGTTCAAATATTTTGTGGGTATTTTGTATGGTAAAATTGATGTAATATTGTGTATGATAAATATTTATTATGGTAATCATCAATTTATTTTTATTATAATACATATTTTGTATGATTGTGCATTGATTATTGGTTATATTTGATTGAAACATTATATTTTGGCTAAAACATATTAAATTAATAAATATCTTATAAATTTATAACATGTGATTACCAACAACGCATGATTACCACTAAAAAAATTAATGGGAAAAATAGATTGTATAGAAATAATTATTAATTTGCATTAAATGAAAATTTGATATTTGATGACATGTAACAATTAATAATAATACTTTATTAAAAAAAACTCGAAAACCTTCTAGAAATAAGCAAAAACTGCTTATCTTTTGATTATCAGCAGTCAGCAATCACTTTATCCTACATGTCACTGTCAATTATCAGCTGTGACATTGTGTGATGTCACGGAGGCATGATGGGGGGCAATTATGAAACATGGCATAATTTGCCATAAAGCATCAGTCCTCCATTTAAGGAACATGATAATCAAGATTCAATTTTGATATTCCAAAGCATTCACAAGTGCAACTATCAGCCAAATAATTTATGAATCCAATTCAATTGTCAGGATGGAAAGCTCCGAAAAACACCATTAAAAGGAGGCATGAATAGCTTTGCCTCCTATACATCTCATTCCATTTTCATTCAATCTTTTTTTAGTGCAAAAATGCACTAATAACATACTATTCCATACACACCAACACATAGTCATTCAAGATCTGGCATATGAGTATTTTAACATTTTGCATTCTATATTTGAAAACTATATCTATATCTATATGAGTACTATTCACGTAATATGCACAGACATAGCAGCATACACAAACATAGAAGGCAGAGAGAGAGAGTAAAACTATGGACCCACACATATGTAAGCAAGAGAGAGTAAAACACAAACATATCATATCACACAACGAAATCTCGTTTTAACTCATTCTAGCTGATCACACAAAAGAAAGGTAATCCACATTCTAGCTGATCATTTTTGCCTCTGATCTGCCCTCTATTTGAGGTGACATAATATGATAAAACAATTCACCTCTATGAGAGGGGGGGAGTGAGGGAGGAGGCTTAGCACCTCATGATTCACATTTTCTTCATAAATCTTTCTCATATTTCATTTTCTTCAAAATGCAATATATCTTGTAAATCATGTTTTTCCTCAAAATCATAGTAAGGTTTTTTTTTTGCAAATTTACCAAGAAGTTTTTTATCACATACAACTTGACAGAATAGATAGATTAGCTTCCATATTTCGAGCATATGATCAGAGAGAGAGAGAGAGAGAGGAGAGGAGTAAAATTTGAAAAAGCTTAATCCCCATATAGCAATTAGGGAAATCTATACTAGCAAATATTTCACCATATCAATTAGCAAATATTGTCTAATTAACTTGATCCCTCTTTAGCACCTCTTTTTTGATACAAAGAGGCAATCCAATCATTTCACATCTTTCATAAATATTCTTTCACACAGAGGGAGAGAGAGAGAGAGTTATCACTAATGTTAATCTTTTTGAGAGAGCACAATACTAATTATATTTTGCAAACTAATTATATTCTTCAAACAGCCCACAATTACTCTTTGCAGCCCTCTGTTTGAAGGGAAAATAATAAATATTGTGGAAGGACAATGCTCTTTTGTACATCAACACATTCACAATAATCCATACATTTTATTTTCAGTCAGTCGTACTTCATACATTAATTTTTTCATTAATTGAAGAACAATATCATTTTGGTTTTTTTCCATAGTTTATTTTAATCTGGTAAAACAGAAACTTCGTACCTCTCATTTATTTAATGAAATTTAGTGGCAAGCAAATTGCATGCCACTCCAAAAATATATAATAAGATTCACTTCATATTTGGGGCATACATAAGAGTGGCATTTTTTGATACATACAGTTTCCATGCCAATTTTCAATATCAAATTGGCTTTACAATCCAACCTTCCATATTTTCATTTCATTCAATCAAGAACAGTCTTGATCAATTTTAGTTTATTTTCGCTAAAGAACAATTTCATTTCATTTTCCCTCATTCATTTCAGTTTTGTCTCGCTGCCCTCAATTTGACGTAAAAACAATATGATAAAACAATTGACCATATGAGTACTGAATTGCACCAACATACACACAAGACAGAGAGTAAAACTCTTAATCTTAATCTCATATTTCATTTAGAGAGAAATATAATCTCAATTTTAATCTACAAATCATGCAACTTTTTTTTTTAGAGAGAGCAATAATCTTATATTTAGACTACAATTCATGCAACCAATTCATGAACCTCTTTTTTCAAAGAGTCTCATTTTCTCGAACAATTCAAAAACCCCCACTTTTTAGAGAGAGAAACTATCGCATTTTAGCCCACAATTCAAGATTGTTTTAGAGAAAAAAAATCATCTCATTTTTGCAAACCAACCCCTCTTTTTAGGGAGAGAAATCGACCTGTTTTAGCCCACAATTCATGATTTTTTTAGAGTAAGAAAATCAACTAATTTTTGCCCACAAGCCCCTCTTTTTAGAGAGAGATAAAATTATCTCATTTTAGTCCAAAATTCATGATTTGTTTTTAGAGAGAAAAATCACTTTACTTTTGCCAACAAGACACTCTTTTTAGAGCGATACAATTATCACATTTTAACCCACAATTCATGATTTTTTTTAGAGTAAGAAAATCAACTCATTTTTGCCAACAATCGCCTCTTTTTAGAGAGAGAAATCAACCCGTTTTAGCCCACAATTCATGATTTTTAGAAAGTAAGAAAATCATCTTATTTTTGCCAACAAGCCCCTCCTTTTCAAGAAAAATAAAATTGTCGCATTTAGCCCACAATTCATGATTTTTTTAGAGAAAGAAAAACATCTTATTTTTGCCAACAAGCATCTCTTTTTAGAGAGATAGAATTACCTCAATTTAGCCCAAAATTCATGATTTTTTTAGAGAGAAAATCATCTCATTTTTCCCAACAAGCTCCTCTTTTAGAGAGATAAAATTATCTCATTTTAGTGCAGAACTCGGTGATTTTTTTTAGAGAAAGAAAATCATCTCATTTTTGCCAACAAGATCCTCTTTTTAGAGAGAGAAATCATTCCGTTTTCGCCCATAATTCAAGATTTTTTTTAGAGAGAAAACAATCTCATTTTTGCAAACAAGCCATCTTTTTAGAGAGAGAAATCATGCTGTTTTAGCCCACAATTCATGATTCTTTAATAGAAATAAAATCATTTTATTTTTGCCAACAAGCCCTCTTTTTTAGTGAGATAAAATTGTTGAGTTGCTTTATGAAAACAAGCCATTTAACATAATTAAGTGGATTATTCTCTCTAATTGGATCAACGGTGGATGAGTTTCTCATTGTTACCCCTTTTAATTAACGATAATGCTACGATACCAGACCAAATGGCCCGACCATCTACCGACCGCTGATGTGGCGAATGCACTCTTCCCACGTCAGAACACGGAGAGTTAAACGGAAGAAAAGAAAAAGGCGCCCCGTTTGATCTCGTCTCCTCAAAGCTACACGCTCAGATCCTCAAAGTATACTCTCATCTCCCCTCCCTTTTGCTCTGTCCTCAAAACGACACTCTCATCTCCTCTCCTCGCCTTAAAGCTCCATTCTCGCCTCCTCTCCTCTTGTTAGCGCTCTCCTCTTCTCACAGATCTGAGAGCTCTTCCCTACCCTCTCATCAGAAAGAACGACGAATTGATTATGGCGTTCTCCTCTTCTTATTGCTGTACTCTTCGGAAACCAATAATCAGGTAAATTAAGCTTCTTTCTTCTGATTGTTCTCTATTCAGGTTTTTAATTAGTTAATTTGGCATAATTAGTATCTAATTGGTTTTGAATTTGTGAGTTCCTATTACTGTAGGGCCTGAGTTCCTAAATTTTGAGTTAATTTCGATTGCAATAGTTGCAACTATCATTTAGCAGCAATTATTTTTTTTCTTAGTTTTTTTGGGAAATTTTCATTCATTTTATTTCACTGTATGTGCAAATAATTGCAAAATCAGGCTTACATTATCGCAAAAATACCATTAATTCTTAAGGAAATTAAAAAAAACTCCTCTCTCACTCAATATGATTTATCAGTTCATTATTTTATTTTTTTATTTATTTTCCAGTTCCAAAGACCGGTACTTCCTGACAAAATAGAAAAATGGAACCTACTAGACATGAGAAAAGAATCACAAAGAATGTAGGTACACACCTACAGATTGGTGAATTTATCTGATTTTAATGTGGATCTGTATATGGTTGCGATTAATCAAAAAGGAGGAATGCTATAACGTGCAAAGCTTATTAAGATTAAGAGACAGCTACAAAGAAAATTAGGTATAATTTTCTTTTTCTTAAATTAAAGTGTGAAATATCTTATAATTTTTATCTCATTAAAATGTGGGATAAATAATGCAGGAAAGAAGGAAGATCCAAGTATAGAGAAAGCCACTCCAAAAGTGCAGGCATTTGGGAAATTCTACACTAGGTTTTCAGGAATTAGGGTTTGATAAATAATGCAGGAAGTAGGTAGTAAATTGATGTATGAATGTACGATAAGGGGTATCTATTATATTTGAAAAAAAGTTTTTGTTAATATGAGTTTTTTTTTTTGTGTTTTCAATCTTTTTTGAACATGATATGTCATATGTAACAGTGAATTTCACAAAAATATTGGAAAAATTATAAAAAAATTCTAATGAAATATAACTACAAATTATCAAAAGGCATAATATAATCTCACAAGACTCTAATTATTATCTAACAAAATTCATAATAGATTCTAGTAAAAATTCATCTAAATAACTTCATAACAAAAATCTAGCCAAACGCATCAAACATACAAGCACAATAAAAAAAAAGTAAAAAAAAAAAATCATCTATTACATCAACATACTACTAAATATAATTTCTAAAATTCGACGAGCTCGGCACATTACTTTCCCACACCTGACTAGCTGTCACATCTTGTTCAATATTAGACCAGATAAATTGCTTCGCGTAAATTGGAAAACTTTCTTGAGTCCCAAAATCTTTATCATTTAAATCGGGCAATACTTCATTTGCAACATCCTAAAATTGTAAACCAAATTAGTCAGTATAATATTATAGGCATCAATACGTATGAAATAAATGAAATAAGAATAATACCTTATGTTTCCTCTTCTTTTGTTCTCTTTTCTTTTGTTCTTTTTTATTCTCACGAATTTTGTCACCTGTTCCTACCAATCTTTTTTGTCGGGGTCTACCTTTGGATTTTATAGATTCTGGATTAAGGATGATAGGGTTATCTTTCGAAGGTTCCTCCCCTTATTGACAACATCTTGCCCTTATCTTTGGGAGTACTTTTTATGTTTCTTTTAAGCACGATAACCTTATTGACAACACTTGTCCATGTTCATGTTAACGATTATTAGCATCTTATGTTATCTGTCCTTCACAAGGACCTATTGTGAGACATAAATAGATATATTATTCGATTGCAAAGACTATTATTCTTTAAATATTTCATATAATGGCTCCCACTATTTTTTAATCAAATCAATAACCCTCAATCGCATTGATTCGGAAACTTTTAATCCATGAAGTTTCATAGTGAGACAAGATCCATATTTCAATTAAGTCCTAAGTGAGCGTTGGCTCATCGCCTAGAAGTTAACTTATTTAGGTAGGAATAATTCCAATTGTATCTCATACAACTCTTGAACAGCATAGGATAAGCATAATATGCCCGACGTATATATCCTATCGTATGCCTCGAGCCCAAGTCCGACTTGACAGCCCAGTTAAGTCAAACCATGTCTAATCATCAGCAAAATAGTACCCAGCACACTCAGCTTTGGCATGACCTATGTTGGCTCCCATTTCCCGCATTCTCTCCTCCTAAGATTGTCCCTATATACCCAGCTTTGGCATGACCAATGCAGGGTCGATCATAGTATCGAGAGATTTAGACTTATGGAAGGCACTTCATGACTTAACATTGTTTTGAGGGATTTTATTTAATATTATATGTCATTATGCAATATTAAAAGAACATCACATGTACTAATAGAATAAAGATAATAACAATGATATATCATGGCCTTGATTTTTATGAACTAACATAAAGATTTACTAATATATGTTTCATCTCCATGAAATTTTTTTTTTTTTAGATTGTATTTGGAAATCTTATCTCCATGTATAGAAATCGATGAACTCTTTCATTGCCATGATGTGTGGTTTAAAATAAACTTGTCATCTCAATGATGTATTCATGATGGACGATGAACTCCTTCATCTCAATGAAGTATGTGTTATGCCTAATGAACTCTCTCATTATATCAACACATATCAACAAATATATCAAATATAAACATAATTATATTATGTTTCGATTATTTAATGATATATAATATATATATATATATATATATATATATATATATATATATATATATATATATATATATATATATATATAAGGCTTATGAATGCGAATTCGGGGCGCGGTAATCATTGTCAACATTTGGCATGTCAAAACTCAATGTTTGATTTGGTCAACATTTGACTCGGTCAACGGTCAACATTTGACAAGGTCAACAATCAATGGTTAATATTTTGACCAGGTCATGATCAACTTTTGATCAATTTAATGGTCAACAGTCAAGTGGTAAATTAGTGTAGTCAACTGTCAACAATTAACATTCAATACAATCGACAGTCAACATAGTCCACAGTCAACACAGTGGGTCAACAGTTAACTGTCAACATGATCAACATGGTCAACACCTGTTCAACTTTGTCAACACACATTTTTCTACACATTAATATATCATAGGCATCTTTTCATGAATTCAATACATCACATGCAACTTTTCATGAAATAATGCATCACATGCACCATTTCAAAAAGGCAATTGATGGTATGCACCCTTTCATGAAGACACAACTATTCAAGAGGTCGCAACTTTTGCGATTGCACCTTTTCGGTCGTACCTCTTAGTTGCGCATGTCGATTACACCCGTTGGTCGCACCTCTTGGTCGCAACCGTTAGTCGTAACCTATTGGACGTGATATTTGGATCATATCCATTGGTCACACCCTTTAGTCACACTCTTTGGTCGCACCCATTCGTCGCAACCTTATGGACGTGACATTTGGATCACATCCGTTGGTCACACCTTTTAGTCGCACCCTTTAGTCGCAACCTTTCGTCGCGTCTTTTGGATGTGACATTTGAATCGCATCCCTTGGTCACACCCGTTAGTCGCACCTTTTGGTCGCACCCTTTGGTCGCATCCATTGGTTGCAACCTTTCGTTGCGTCTTTTGGATGTAACATTTGAATCGCATCCCTTGGTCACACCCGTTAGTCGCACCTTTTGGTTGCACCCTTTGGTCACACCCTTTGGTCGCATCCGTTGGTCGCAACCTTTCGTTGTGTCTTTTGGATGTGACATTTGAATCGCATCCTTTGGTCACATCCATTAGTCGCACCTTTTGGTCGCACCCTTTGGTCGCAACCTTTCGTCGCGTCTTTTGGATGTGACATTTGAATCGCATCCCTTGGTCACACTCGTTAGTCGCACCTTTTGGTCGCACCCTTTGGTCACATCCGTTGGTCGCAACCTTTCGTCCCATCTTTTGGATGTGACATTTGAATCGCATCCCTTGGTCACACCCGTTAATCGCACCTTTTGGTCGCACCCTTTGGTCGCACCCGTTGGTCGCAACCTTTCGTTGAGTCTTCTGTATGTGACATTTGAATCGCATTCCTTGGTCACACCCGTTAATCGCACATTTTGGTCGCACCCTTTGGTCGCACCCGTTGGTCGCAACCTTTCATTGCGTCTTTTGGATGTGACATTTGAATCGCATCCCTTAGTCACACCCGTTAGTCGCACCTTTTGGTCGCACACATTCATCGCAACCTTATGGACGTGACATTTGGATCGCATCCGTTGGTCACACCTTTTAGTCACACCCTTTGGTCGCAACTCTTGGACTCAACTTTTGGGTCGCTTTTCTTCGTTGCACCTTTTAGACGCAATCCTTGGTCGTGACCTTTGGATCATATTTCTTGGTCGCAACTCTAGAATGCAACACTTGGACGCAACCTTTAGATCGTATCCCTTGGCAGCATCTTTTGGACATAACTTCTGGATCACATCTATTCATCGCAACTTTTGATCGCATCTCTTGGATATAACTTTTGGATCACATCTTTTGGTCATATCCTTTGGTCGCATTCTTTGGATGTAACTCGTGGATCATATCCATTAATCGCATCTTTTCAATTAAGAATATTCAACACTTGAATACTCTATATGCAAGCCTTATAATTATAAATCAAAATTATAAATGGTATCTAAATAGTATATATCACATATATACCGACTCAATTTAACCGAAACACGCACGTCGCTCTGATACCACTGTTGGGTCTCGTACGTGCATAACGCAGCGGAAAACAAAAATTTCGTCCAAAACCAATCCGAGGATCCGTGCGTATCAGTTAAATCAAAGAAATAAATCTTAAAGATACCTTTCGGATTATGCTTCATCTGTAACGCTCAAACCATGCGTGTTGTCCATGCGCCTCTAAACCGGTTACCGTCCTAACCGATTTTCCGTCCGTCTAGGCCTTCTAGGTCGGATCGTGCGGAAGTCATCTACCGCACACACAATCGGTCTCCACCAAAACTCTCAACAAACCGTTCTCATCTTCTTAGGCCGAATAGATCACAAGCGCCGAAAGTACGAACGCCTCTACTGGTGTCCACACAAACAAACTTCTTAAAACAGGAAGAAGAACAATATATATGCTAGTAGCTTGTTCTCCTCTTGCATAAGAAAACTCTTCTTATTTTATCTCACAAAAGATGTATATAATTCCTCTCATATAATCGCACTCTTTCATTTTTGTCATACAAAAAGAAAGCACCATTTCATAATTTTGTCATACAAATTAGAAAGTATATTCTCTCTCTTTTGTCTCACAAAAGAGAATGAGAAATAATGAGAGAGAGAATGATGTGTTATGTTGTGAATTTGAAGCCCTCTATGTTCTTATATAGAGGTGAAGAGTCATGTCTCTTCACACTAAAAGATGTGTATGACATCACTCATCATTATCCATATGCCATCATCTAGACTCTTCTAGATTACATGATCTTTTTGTGCTCATAGTTTTTATATACATATATATCACATCTTATCACATAAGATGACAATATATTTTGTGACATTCTTATGCAACTCATCATATAAGTCGCTAGGATTTTCTGCGCCCGTTTTAGTTTGTTCTTTGTGTGTGACCTTGTAGGTTCACTTAATGTTGGCAATAGACTTGACAGTCTATAAATCATGAGCGGGCTCTAGCAAGCCATCATGACTACCCAATTTAAGTGAATATCGGTGATCCGATTTACCTAATCAACAATCACGTATTTAGTCCCTTTGTCACGCGATATCTATATCGATCATAAGGCATGTAAGATGTCATCCTTATATTAATCGATTAATATTTCTTGATATCAAATTAAACTGAACAAGAACAAATGACATTAATAACTCTTATTAATTCATTTGAGTATGGCCATACATTTCTTCAGTTCAATTCATCAAGAGGCCTAAGGATATCTCTATCATTTATAAGAGGAACAAATCCCGTCTTGATTGCACTCATCCCTCTACATGATTCATTGTATACCTAATCATAACCGTTATGACCACCCGGTTAAAGGCAGTGTTAGATTATATTAAAGTATAAAATTACTCATGTTGGGAACCGAGATAATCTCAGGTCAAAGGACTATAAATACTTTATGTTACAAGAATCGCTAATGACGTAAAACATGTAGCATTCTTATGGTGGGTCGACCCAAGATATGATCTCTAACATATACCTATGTTAATGACTTGATAACTATTTATCCATGATCGGTAAAACATAATCATCAGTCAACTAATATACTGGTGTACATTTATATCTTGTATATAAATATATATTTATATGTATCTGCAAGTATATTTGTCTCCACAAATATCCTATAAATGACCAGGGACGGTTTAGAACAGCATTCATAATACTTTATAGTTTTACTATCAAAGTCACGCACTTTGATGACATAAAGCTGAATTGCATATTCATGGTCTATTTTAATTATATTAAAATAACCTATACGCACATATTATATGAAATATCTTAGAATAAATATTATGTTTGTTATTACAATCCATCATCTAGGTCACAAACACTTTGGCCTAGGGCATAACACCGTCAAGGTAGACCCCGACAAAAAAGATTGGTAGGAACAGGTGACAATTCGTGAGAATAAAAAAGAACAAAAGAACAAAAGAAGAGGAAACATAAGGTATTATTCTTATTTCATTTATTTCATACGTATTGATGCCTACAATATTATACTGACTAATTTTGTTTACAATTTTAGGATGTTGCAAATGAAGTATTGCCCGATTTAAATGATAAAGATTTTGGGACTCAACAAAGTTTTCCAATTTACGCGGAGCAATTTTTTTGGTCTAATATTGAACAAGATGTGACAGCTAGTCAGGTGTGGGAAAGTAATGTGCCGAGCTCGTCGAATTTTAGAAATTATATTTAGTAGTATGTTGATGTAATAGATGATTTTTTTTTTTTACTTTTTTTTTATTGTGCTTGTATGTTTGATGCGTCTGGCTAGATTTTTGTTATGAAGTTATTTAGATGAATTTTTACTAGAATCTATTATGAATTTTGTTAGATAATAATAAGAGTCTTGTGAGATTATATTATGCCTTTTGATAATTTGTAGTTATATTTCATTAGAATTTTTTTATAATTTTTCCAATATTTTTGTGAAATTCATTGTTACATATGACATATCATGTTCAAAAAAGATTGAAAACACAAAAAAAAAAATTCATATTAACAAAAACTTTTTTTCAAATATAATAGATACCCTTATCCTACATTCATACATCAATTTACTACCTACTTCCTGCATTATTCCTGAAAAAAAACGGGGCGCCTTTTTCTTTTCTTCCGTTTAACTCTCCGTGTTCTGATGTGGGGAGAGTGGATACGCCACATCAGCGGTCAGTAGATGGTCGGGCCATTTGGTCTGGTATCGTAGCATTATCGTTGTTTTTAAAGCCTAATGGCCGTACTAATGTCTGCTCACAGTTTTTTATAGCAATTTTTAAATAAAGTTTGTTAATGATTTTGGCAGACTACATTGTCCATAATGTTGATAAGGAATTGGATCATATTTATTATTTCATACATAACTTTTTTGGAGTTAATGAGAGAATTAAATAGTGCCGCGTATTAAACTGTCACCCGAAATTTCATTGATTCTCATATTTTGCTAACCAGAGGTTTCCTCTTGCATGATAAATGAAAATTAATGATATTAAACTTGGCATGCAAGTATTTTACGGTATAAATAGATCAACACGAGATATTGAAAAATACACCCTTCCACTATATTATATACACAGAAAATTTGGTATAACATTTTAATCATATCAAAGGTGATCTGCACCAAAATATTTTCAAGTAAGGGATTTTGCTCTTAAAACATTTATGATTTTTAAATTATTTTACTATTAATAAATATTAATAATATGAATTATATTTTTTTTTGAGCTTACATTGCTCGTACCGAATATCTCATTATTTATGAAAATAAAATATTTTATAATAACAAGAATATATTTTTGAGGGAATTATTTTATGGGATAAAGATGCGATGTTGAGAAAAGTGAAATAGTTAAGGTCAATCTAGGCGTACTTGATTTTTATATATATTTCTATTTATTACAATTTGATCAAATATTTATTTATGAAAATAGTATTATTTTTAATGTATGTGAAGCATAACCTTACTTAGTTTTGTACTCACCCCCTCCTTTTCCCATTTCCAGATTTCTGGTTCCGTTATTTGGGGCATCGGGTTGAGCGTCGTCATATCGAGAAAATAAAATAATTAAATGTAATAAAATTTTAGATACTTGATTTTATTATTCCTTGTATTGTTCCGCTGTGTAATGCGATTTTAGTGTCGTATATCCTCAATGATATATGACCATTGCATCTCGGGTCGAAAATGGATCCGAGATGTAACAAAAATGGTATTAAAGCGAAACGGTGCTCGGAATATGAAACAAGTTTTTAGGTTGCGGTGAGTGAGTGGGGATTGGATATATTTTCAAAAAAAAAAAACTAATTTTGTCTTAGAATTAAAAATAATTTTTTTTAACATTTCTTTGTGTCAGATTTAAAGCATTAGTTTTCCTTTTCCGATCGTTTGGGGACAAACGATCCTTTTAAGGGCGTGATAATGTTATAACCTGAAATTTTTAGAATTTTTTTCAAAACGAAAATTATTTAAATTTAACTTATATTATAAAAATTGTAATTAATCTTAATTTACGGGATCTACTTGTAATTTTACAACAACAAAAAAAACAGATCATATTTCTATTCGAAATGTTTTTTTGTTTTTTTTCTTCTGTAAGGAGTCTTAATTTAAAAGGATAGGCATTTATTTGGTTGGAAAAACAATACTAATTGTCATTTATAAATTTTATACATGGCAACACATTTAGAAATTAGTGAACGAAAAGATGACACGTGGCTCAAACTATTTGATTCTGGTCCAAGGATACCACGTGGCGGTATTTGATAGGGGTGCAGCACTGACTAGCCTGACGAATCTCAGTACGAGATTAGAAAAACAGCCAATCGTCAATCGACACATGTTAAAACGCGTTTCTACAGAAGTCACCAATTCTCCCCTCCGGTTCCATATTGAACGAACACCTCCAGTTTCCTTATAACACGCGCCGTTGGAGAAAATGGATCGTCCAGTTATTAATAACGGAGATAAATACCATGCGAT
Source organism: Juncus inflexus (assembly GCA_024447665.1). Lineage (NCBI taxonomy): Eukaryota > Viridiplantae > Streptophyta > Magnoliopsida > Poales > Juncaceae > Juncus > Juncus inflexus. Next base: position 1,436,097 of record JAJHPC010000003.1, read on the forward strand.
TTCTGCGAGCGTCAGTACGAGAGTCAGAAGGGATTGTTCACCCAATCTTCTGTTGACACATAGCGTAGAATCTAATCAGAAAATCCGTTTGTCTTAGTGAATCCAAACTCTCCAGTCATCTTAGTAATGGAAGCCTCAAGTTGGTAAATAACACACCTGAGAGAAAAGTATTGGACCATCCAGTCGCGAATCCAAAATTTTCATGCGTTTTCTGCGTTAATCTGACGTGTCAGTACGAGAATCAGGAAATTTCAATACGAGGATGAGTAAAAGTAATTTGAAAAATAGGAAATCAAAATTCCTTATCTCGAATGACAACGACCCAAAATTTATGAAAGTTATTTTGTGTAAAAAAAATATTGTTGTGATATGAAACTAGTCCGGCATGGTTGTAAAGAGCTTTGTTTTTCTTTTCTGGTTCACATTAAGTAGGGTACAATATATAGGGTAGAATACTTGACATCCAAGCATGCATAAAATAAATGCATTAAATTGAAAATAAAAACTCGGTTAAAATACTGCCATTAGAAAGGTAATTTAAAATTATTTAATTCTTCATTGGAATATAAAAGGTCCATGTGAAGCTTGACTCGGTCAAAGAAAAGTTACAATTTAGTCATTAAGAAATTGGAAAAGAGTTTGAAAACCGAAATATTAATCTTTGATATAATTCAAACTAACAATATATAATTCAGACAAGCAAAACAATATGCATAATTCGGATCAAAACAATATATAGTTGGTATACCATTTTGATAAAACAGTATATATATACCCAGCGACACAAATGGTATATAGATAGTATAGAATTAAAACAAACAATATATAGTTCAGACAAGCAAAACAATATGCATAATTCAGATCAAAATGGTATATAGTTCAAACAAATGGTACATAAATATATAGCAAATATATAATTCAGACAAACAGTATATATATCAATATTCGTTATGATAAAATAGCATATATAATTCGGACTAAAATAATATATAGATGGTGATATAACACTAAATAATTATACATAGTACTAAATGGTATGTATGTATGTATATATATATATATATATATATATATATATATATATATATGAGTGTGGCTAAAAAACATACGTATGTTTTTGGGGTGAAAAACATACGGTCCAAAATATGTATTAAATCATCAAAATTTCAAATTTCAACCGTACGGATGGAATATATATGTTTTCAATATGTTGTAGATTAATTTTCACAAGAATCAGAATATTATATCATTGCCATCATATATCATTAAAAATCACATAATCGCATATATATGATATTCTAATTCTTGTGAAAATTAATCTACAACATATTCAAAACATATATATTCCATCCGTACGGTTGAAATTTAAATTTTTGATTATTTAATACATATTTTGGACCGTATGTTCTTGACCCCAAAAACATACGTATATATATATATATATATATATATATATATATATATATATATATATATATATATATATATATATATATATATATATGTGTGTGTGTGTGTGTGTGTGTGTGGTGTGTGTGTGTGTGTGTGTCATTACTCGAACAAAACAGTATATATATGACAAAATATATCTCCGACCAAAACAGTATATAGCAAGGGTGGCGCGTCAAAGCGACGGAAAAAATGGAAAATCACGAATTTTAGCCCCTAGACATGTCGCGCGCAGTTACAGGTCGCGCCCAGGGGTCCCTAAACAGGGCGTGATTTTCATTTTTTCTTTTCATTATACCTTCTGTTATAAGATTATCCTCTTTACAGTACACTATTAAAATTTACAAATAACCCCTTAACTTTTCCCAATATTATAAAAAACCTCTTATATTTTCAGATTTACAAAAATATACCTACGATAAACTTTTCATTTAAAAAAAAATGACTCCATCGACATTTCAATCCATTTATTAATTAAATTTTTTGAATTTTCCATTTTGACTCTATGATAAAATGTTGAGAGATGAAAAGAAAAAAGTGGGAAAGAACTTTTAAGAAGTGCTGGATCTAAATCTACATGGAGTATTTTTATGCGAGCACTATAGCTAAGACCTTTCAAGATTATATATTAATAAATAGGCCAAATTTCACGTGTATCCTGCAAAACCTCATAATTTCACATATAACCCTACAAAAAGTGAAATATCACTAATACCCACCCCTACAAAATTACTCAAATATTACGGATACTCCTACAAAACCACACATATATGATGAATACCCTACAAAACTCTTAAAATATCACAAATACCCTTGTCGTACGTCAAAATCTGTCAATCAAATAACATATATAATGATTGCATTAGTATTAAATTACTTTATTAAAAAATAAAATGACTATTATGTACTTTTTTTTATTTCTTAATATTTTTTTGGATAATTATCTCGTCAAACATATTCATCTTGAATCTAATATATATAAATATATAAACTAAACAAAACATAAAATGTCTTAATATAAATCCTTACCATATTTACATAGAGGAAAAAAGGAAAAAAATAACATTATTCTTAACACTAATATATCATAAAGATATACATGATATTTCAGTCATTTTCTAGGGGTATTGTGATATTTCACTTTTTGTAGGGATATACTTGAATTATGATGTTTTGTAGGGGAACATGTGAAATGGGCCTAATAAATAAATATTAATAGATGATAAAAAAACAATCTCGTCAATTAAATTAACCCAAAGTACATGACTTTCTCATACTGAAATATAACTAACATAATGTTAATTACATTTTCAGGGATGCACCAGATTAAAAGCTACATCTACAGGAATTAATGTTCATGTATGGATTGTTTGGTACATTAATTATGTATCCAAACAAATTAGTGGTTATTCCATTTCTTCCTTCCAATTATTGTGTTGCATGGAGCAGTAATTATATGAATATCAGATATTACATTATTGCATGGGAACTATTTTTATTATTGTGAAATAAGTATGAATAATCAATATATGTTATTATTATTATATTGTGAGATTTTCAATTCATAGAATATAGAGACTATAGAGAATATATTCATTTCTTCTATTTAGAAGTAAAAAAAATTAAAACTCGCAGCGATAGCCGATAGCGTGATTATTCTCCTAGTATTGTGTTACTTTTCATTTTTTTTCTCCCGTGTTTGCTGTTTTGATTTTTGAACACAGTTTACTGGCTTTTTTATAGAAATAATTGATTTTCTTTTTTGTAAACAGAGCAGTAGTACGAACTTAGGCAAATTGGGTCACACTTAACAGTTTTCATCTTTGAATTCTGATTTAATTTTTTTTATGTAAAAAAGGATTCGGTTCGGTTAAACCGAATGAACTTAACTAAAATGGGGTTTATTCGGTTCGGTTTCTTTTCTGTTGAAACATTTGAGTCGGTCGGTTCAGTTATATAAAATTCGGTTGGGTTTATATTTGCTTCACCTTTAACCGGTACGGTTCAGATTGAACTGACCGAATGAACAACCCTAAAGACTTAGGACAAAATTGCAAATAAGCCCTATGCCGGACTGACAGCCACTGGTACTGATTCACTAAACTACGCAATTTTTTTTTAAGGAATAGACTACGCTATTACTTGAGTTAATTTGCAAATGTTGCTACTTAGTGCCAAAGTATGCAAAATGTACACGATTCTTTCCATGAGAATCCACTTAGGTCAGTATTTCATATCAATTTGGCTTCAGTGGACCTTATCAAACCTTGATTCTGAAAGAATTGTTCATGCAAGACAGTTATTTTATTCTTATAAATCAATGTTGTTAAGCACAGTGATATAACATTCCATAAGAAACTTACTGATGACCTCCCAATTTGTCTAGATATCAACAACAAAATAATATGTAAAGAAAAGAAAGAGAAACACAAAACAAATTCTTCAACAAATATCCTTACAACAAGCTCCTCTTGTTAAACGAATTAATTCTAGACATATATCATGAATGCCCCTACAAAACTAGACATATATCATGAGAATATATATTTCATTTCTTCTATTTAGAAGTAAACAAAAATTAAAACTCACAGCGATAGCACGGTTATTCTTCTAGTATTGTGTTACTTTTCATTTTTATTTCTCCCGTATTTGTTGTTTTGATTTTTGAACACAGTTTTCTGGCTTTTTTATAGAAATAATTGATTTTCTCTTTTGTAAACAGAGCAGTAGTACGAACTTAGGCAAATTGGGTCACTCTTAATAGTTTTCATCTTTGAATTCTGATTTAATATTTTTTTTTTATATAAAAAAGGATTCGGTTCACTTAAACCAAATGAACCCAACTAACTGTGTTTATTTTATTCGGTTTGGTTTCTTTTCTGTATCGGTCGGTTCGGTTATATAAAAATTGGTTGGGTTTATATTCGTTTCACCTTTAACCGGTTCGGTTCAGTCTGAACCGACTGAATGAACAACGCTAAATACTTAGGATAAAATTGCAAATAAGCCCTATGCCGGACTGACTGCCACTGGTACTGATTCACTAAACTGAGCTATTTTTTTGAAGGAATAGACTACGCTATTACTTGAGTTAATTTGCAAATGTTGCTACTCAGTGCCAAAGTACGCAAAATGTACACGACTCTTTCCATGAGAATCCATTTAGCTCACGATTTCATATCAATTTGGCTTCACTGGACCTTATCAAACCTTGATTCTGAAAGAATCGTTCATGCAAGACAGTTATTTTATTCTTATAAATCAACGTTGTTAAGAACAGTGATATAACATTCCATAAGAAACTTATTGATGACCTCCCAATTTGTCTAGATAAAAACAACAAAATAATATGTAAAGAAAAGAAAGAGAAACACAAAACAAATTCTTCAACAAATATCCCTACAACAAGCTGCTCTTATTAAACGAATGAATTCTAATCCTCTATAACAACAAAGCAGATAAATATATGTGATTTTATTAGGAGCTAGTTCTCTCTTAATATAGATCAGTACATCATTTAAACAAAAAGAAGAAAAAAAGTTATATACCATTCAAACAAAAAGAACTGTCCTTGACTGTATTACTTCTCTTGTGACGCAGCATAGACGCCTCTTTCAATGCTCTAAAAAATTAAAATCATCAAACATGAATGAATTAACTACCCATTGACCAACAGTTACAAGAGTTTTAGAATTTTCAACTATGAAGACAAATTCTACACACAATAAAACACTTAAAAAATGAATGAATAAAATTGTTTTCAAAACCTGAAGAAGATAATTGTGAAGTGAATCTAGAGTCTGGGTAAATGTACTCGCTGAAATATTTACCACCGTCAAACCCTGCTTTAAAAAAAAAAAATAAAGCTAAAATTATTGTAAAATTGGCCTAAAATGAAATTAAGAGAGAATGTTTCAAGTTACTTGTATGTATCGAATCTTCCAAAGATAAAAATAAAAAGTAGGAAAAGAAATAACCTGAGGCTCAAAGGAGCAAAGATAGTCTTGAATTGTTTTCAAGTTGTTTATAAGCTTTTGACGATCCTGTAAAGGAAACATGAAAAATAATAAGAACACAGGCCTTTTAAGACAGAAAGTTAAATGACACATAAACAATATTAGACCAAATTAAATTATAGGCCAGTCTATGTTGTTTATCTGGTGATATGCAGTTAGAACGATGGAAAGATTAACAATAAAAGTAAACCTTTGCTAACCAGCTTAATTTTGAATTATTATCTTACTTTTTTCTAATTGAGAAGAAGTAAGATGATAATATAAGTTCAAATTAAGACCATTTGCGTTGGTACCAAAAGATTTATTAAAAACATTACCTGCATAAGACTCTTGTCTCCAAAAGCCCTTGTAGCAATCCATTCTTCTAACAATGCCTGTACGCACATAAAAACATGATAAATTCATAGAAATAACACAAGAATAAAAGGATAATCGCACAAAACGGGTCTTGCCAATTAGATCCAGTAACCCGTTAAGTAGGATCAGATTGGATTTATCTTAGGCTTATCAAAAGAAAAAAAAAATTTCCCACTGAATTCATAACCAGGTTGTATCGACTGGCATTTTATGAGCTGATCAGAATTTTATCATTGATTTTTTCAATTTTCTTTAATGGCTATTTTGGTGCTTGTTAAACTCAAAAACAATTGAACTTCAAATTACATCAACCCTTCAATGGCTCTGGCAAACTTTTTGTGACTTGCAAAAATTGGAATCCTTGACCAATCAGCAGCTAAAATGACCCAAAAATTCAAGACCATGCAAAATTGAAGCAGCAAGTTTACTTGAGGCAAAATTGAGTCTCATTTTGATGGTTAATTGCACCATTTAAGATTGATCCATTGAATTGAACTAAATTTACTAAAGGTGGAATAAACCTTGTGATCAAATTCAGCCATCCTCAAAACAATCGGGGTGATTATTGGCTCAGAAACTCCTTTTTCTTTCTTCACATTTGCAGCACTTTGAGTCTCTTGTTCTTTAGAAATTTCCGCTGAAAATAAAAAGCAGGTATATTTTAGCAAAGCAAAGGGAAAATAAAAGTGCAAGATGAAGAAGTTCTCTTGCTATAACGAAAAGAATTGACAATTCTCAATAGAAAAAAAGTAGTAAGGAGAAGAGAAGGAAGAATGTACTTTATTTTTTATAGGTTATCATCTTAAGTTTCTAGTACGAAATCTGTAAATTTTTGGCTCCTCAAATTTTAATGGGTCAATGTAATTAATACTAAGCCTTTTTTCTATTTTCAGAACAGCTTTCTCTAATAGAAGTTTATGCTGGACTGGTATCATTATGTACAAACTACAATAAAATGTAATCCGATTTTGGATCAATTAGCCCTTAATTGTGCACTTATGCCTCAATTTAGATCACTTTTGACCCAATTTGACCTCAATACACCCTCCTTGTGCAATTAAACACAACAACTCAACAAAAGCAAAAAATCCCAAAACTGGTACCAAACATCAGAATCAACTGAAACAATACTAATAACAAGTTCTCAAATCCTTTATTTAATTTTTTTAACAACCTTTAGGATCTGAAGAGGCATCAGAAAGCTGAATTACTTCAACAGAACTTTTCTCCTCAGTTTTAGAACTAGAAGGTTTTTCCTCTGCTTTTCCTTTGTCAGTTAAGGAACTTTTCTCAATCTTAGTATTAAGTTCTGAAATTTCTTCTTGCTGAGATGGCGTTTCTGCACCAGGTGCATCCAAATTTTGGGTTTCTTGGTTTTCTGTTTTCTCGGTTTTCTCATCGTCCATCAAATATATGCTTGGATCCAAATGGATTCCCTGTGATAATAATCTTGTTTATTTTTTTTAGTTTTGTTGAAATTAAATTAAATATTAAATAAGGAAAGATTGTATACCTCTATTATGATGGGCTTTCCGTCTTTCATTGCCTTCTTCAAATCACCAGCCAAACCTATCACAACAAAATATAATTTATTTCTATTTTTCCCAGACTCTGAACCCACCAACTAAGTTCTTTCCTTGTGATAAAAAAAAATACTAACATACCAAGTACTACATCAGAACAAAATATAATTTGTTTATAGTCAAAAAATGAAAATAAAATCATTAAGAGATACCTTTACGAACGATTCTGCACTCTCTTGAGAATTCTTTAATAAGTTCTTCTGGGGAATCGAAATCCCTAGCCCACACTGGCGTTGATGTTAGTGGCGCACTACACAAATTAAACAAATCAATAAAAAAAAAAAAAAAAAAAAATAAAAAATGAATAAATAGATAAACAATAGTAAAACTTACTCTGTTGATGTGCGTAGCAATTCATACACCATATCAGTCTAAGAGAGAGAGAGTGAGAGAGAGGAAATGAGAAATGGTTAGCACGTCGAATCTTTCAAACATCAAAGAGAATAAATAATATAATGTAAAGAGAGGAATTTACATGCAAAACATTTGGTAAGTTGAGTCGCTGAGCAAGTTGTGTTGCGACAGTTGATTTACCAGTGCAAGCAGTACCGCATACCAGAATAACCAATGGCACTCTTTGATGATGAAACCTAATTTAAAAAAATAATAATAATCAAGGCAACAAATTTATTATTAAGATAACATCTAAAGAAAAGAATAGTTAGGAGACGAAGTTTGTACTGGTCCTCAATTGCATCTAATTGATGGAATAAGATACAGTTTTTGGGTATATTTTGTATTGTTATTAAGCCGTATTTATATGAAAAAGGGAAAAAATAAATAGAATTGCTCACTTGGTCATCATTTTGTACCGATTAATATATTCCTCACTGTAGCCCCTTCTCTCCATAAGCTGCAAAAGTTCAAAAAAAAAAAGGAAAAAAAAAAAGTCAAAAAGATAAACGAGTTTATTTTTAATTTCCTGAAACATTTGGATTTAAGATAGGAAATGTTTGCAATTTAAGACCAATGAAATAATTAAGAAATCTCTCTGAACCAACATTAATATGAAAATGATTAAATGTAAAGACACATACCTTAAATAGATTGGCTTCTAAATCAGATTGTGAGCTGTGATAATAAACATATTGATGAGATTAAAAAAATAATACCAACCAATTAATGAGTAATAAACCCTCTCAACTAATTAACAATTACATCATAAAAGAAGGATATAGTAAATGCTTAAGCATGTTGCAGTATTTTGTAAGAGCATATTTGAAACAAGAAGTTTGAAACAAAGAATGAAGCGAAAAAACATACACATCAAGAAGGCTGTTATCAACTAGAAGCTTCTTCAGTTCCAAAGCAATCTTGATAGCTACATGATTAGGAATCTGAAAAAAAATATAAATAAAACAAAAATGTAAGGGAAAAATTAAAGAAAAGGCCCTCTAAAATTGCAGTTCAACTGCATTAAAGCAATAAAATGAAAAGGTAAAATCACACAAATAATTGGTAAAATGCAAATGTTACATCAAAGAGAAACGGAAAAGATATGCAAAAAATAACCAAATTATTCAATTAGATATGCAAAAACTCTTGATTGTGCAATTACCCCTAATTTAACAACAGATATGCAAGTTCTTTTTATCGTAACAGATATGCAAGTTAACATGAATCAAACCAAAATAAGGCATAAAAAAGCCAAAAATAAGGGCTTATCACTGATCAAAACAATGGTAATTGGAACTAGCATGTCAGCATTTAGTACACTCATTTGGCACATTCAATATACTGATGATCTAGAAAGATGCCAAATAAGCATAGTAGCAAATCGCAATGACTTTAATGCATAGACCAATAACATAAAGCACAATTTTTGCAGAGTAGCACAAGATATTTTGAGGTATTTGAAAGAGTGCATCAGAAATTGAATCAAATAGAATTGTGATTAATTAATCTCTTAGATAAGAAAGAAAAATCACCTTGGTGACAGTGAGCATCCGACTGAGAAGAAACCTCGATAGAACGTAATAATGATCCGCATTCTCCCCTAACCACACTTTCACCTAAATCAACCCCATAATTAAGACCAACAACCACAATAAACACACCTCAATTTTGACAACACTCAGATTCGAGCTCAGTCAGTCGTACCTTAACGAAATCGTACTTGGAGGATCCGCTTCTAGAGGGGAAACGACTGGGCGGCATGGCCGGCTGATCCTCCGACTTCTTCTTCTCGCCGCTTCCGCTACCAGACGACGCCATCGCGGCGGAGGCGCTATCGCCTGCGGCGGAAGAGGCGCCGATCGACGGTTCTGCTCTCTCTTGCATTTTGCGAGCGAATGTGTGTGCAGAACGGCAGGTGTGAAAGAGCTTCGTTGGTTTGATCGTCTTTTGTTTTTATGGGTTGCCCGCGGTATATATTCGTTTCAATCCGGCCGGTCGCTGTTGAGCGGAGTGCGGTGGCGATTCGATTTGATTTCTACGGAGTGGAGAACGAACGAACTCGTTCTCTGGGCCGGGCTGTTTTTTTTTTCTTTTGTTTTTACTCCTAGAACTATGCTGCTGACGCTAAGGAACTGCTTGCTCACATATATGGTGGGGGTATTAATCTCTTCTCTTCCACCCGGGTTCGATTCTCGCATAGGCTACTCACTTACGCAGGCATATTTATGGTATTTCTAAGGCGGCTTGTTTTGCCTTGTTGATTTCTGGGGAAGTTTTTCTCCCAAGCTTGATCTTCGTCATGCGGGTAATTGTGATCGCGAGCGTGGATGCCGCTCCTCCTCTTGTCGTTTTATCGGTGATCATTTTTTTTATGATTGAAAATTGTTTATTTCTTATTGGCTGGCATTTGGGGTCTTCAGCGTGTCTTGTTGCGGTGCAACTTCAATTTGGCTGGTTTAGTCCTTCCTACTTCTTTTTGGACGTTACTCCGAAAGGTTCACCTCCAACTAGCGGTCTTTAAAAGGGTTTTCCTCCAAATCGCGGGTGATCGGCTTAATTTTTCTTCTTCCTCACTACTCATCCTTATTTGGTTCACCCGTACTTAGACCCCTTGGACTAGCAAACTGCGAGCCATATTGTTTTTATCTTTCTCCTCGACTTTCCTTTTTGGCAGCTCAACCTCTGGGTTGGTTGTGTGTAAGTCGCGGCCCTTATTTTTCTCTTCTTCTTGGCCTTAATTCATGACTTTTGTCTTTTCCTCTTGGTTGCTCCTTACTGATGGTGTTATGCCCTAGGCCAAAGTGTTTGTGATCTAGATGATGGATTGCAATAACAAACATAATATTTATTCTAAGATATTTCATATAATATGTGCGTATAGGTTATTTTAATATAATTAAAATAGACCATAAATATGTAATTCAGCTTTATGTCATCAAAGTGCGTGACTTTGATAGTAAAACTATAAAGTGTTATGAATGTTATTATAAATAGTCCCTGATCATTTATAGGATATTTGTGGAGACAAATATACTTGTGGATACATATAAATATATATTTATATACAAGCTATAAACGTACACCAGTATATTAGTTGACTGATGATCATGTTTTACTGATCATGGATAAATAGTTATTAAGTCATTAACATAGGTATATGTTAGAGACCATATACTGGACTGACCCGCATAAGAATGCTACATGTTTTACGTCATTAGCGATTCTTGTAACATAAAGTATTTATAGTCCTTTGACCTGAGATTGTCTCGGTTCCCAACATGAGTAATTTTATACTTTAACATAATCTAACATGCCTTTAACCGGATAGTCATAACGGTTATGATTACGTAATGAATGAATCATGTAGAGGGATGAGTGCGATCAAGACGGGATTTGTTCCTCTCATAAATGATAGAGATATCTTTAGGCCTCTTGATGAATTGAACTGAAGAAATGTATGGCCATACCCAAATGAATTAATAAGAGTTATTAATGTCATTTGTTCTTGTTCAGTTTAATTCGGGATCAAGAAATATTAATCGATTAATATAAGGATGGCGTCTTACATGCCTTATGATCGATATAGATATCGCGTGACAAAGGGACTAAATACGTGATTGTTGATTAGCTATATCGGATCACCGATATTCACTTAAATTGGGTAGTCATGATGGCTTGCTAGAGTCCGTTCATGATTTATAGACTGTCAAATCTATTGCCAACATTAAGTGAATCTACAGGGTCACACACAAAGAACAAACTGAAACGGGCGTAGAAAATCCTAGCGACTTATATGATGAGTTGCATAAGAATGTCACAAAATATATTGTCATCTTATGTGATAAGATGTGATATATATGTATATAAAGACTATGAGCACAAAAGATCATATAATCTAGAAGAGTCTAGATGATGACATATGGATAATGATGAGTGATGTCATACACATCTTTTAGTGTGAAGAGACATGACTCTTCACTTCTATATAAGGACATAGAGAGCTCCAAGTTCACAACACATCATTCTCTCTCATTATTTCTCATTCTCTTTTGTGAGACAAAAGAGAGAAAATATACTTTCTAATTTGTATGACAAAATTATGAAATGGTGCTTTATTTTTGTATGACAAAAACGAAAGAGTGTGATTATATGAGAGGAATTATATATATCTTTTGTGAGATAAAATAAGAAGAAGAAAAACAGTTTTCTTGTGCAAGAGGAGAATAAGTTACTAGCATATATATTGTTCTTCTTCCCGTTTTGAAAAGTTTGTTCGTGTGGATATCGGTAGAGGCGTTCGTACTTTCGGCGCTTGTGATCTATTCGACCTAAGAAGATGAGAACGGGTTGTTGAGAGTTTCGGTGGAGACCGATTGTGTGTGCGGTAGATGACTTCCGCACGATCCGACCTAGACGGACGGAAAATCGATTAGGACGGTAACCGGTTTAGAGGCGCATGGACATTACGCATGATTTGAGCGTCACATATTAAGCGTAATCCGAAAGGTATCTTTAAGATTTATTTCTTTGATTTAACTGATACGCACGGATCCTCGGAATGGGTTTTGGATGAATATTTTTGTTTTCCGCTGCATTATGCACGTCCGGGACCCAACACTTACTGGGTATCTTCTTCATTTTTCAATCATTTTTTTTTATTTTTCATCACATATTCTTCTTGTTGCGTTAAGTGGGGCCAGAGTGGCCCCTTTTGCTTCTTTTCGCGCCTCCTATCGCGAGTCGAGTCCCTAGCCTAATTTTCTTCATTTCTCCTTGGCTAAGTTGAGCAACTCGAACTTTCTTCTCCGCAGTCCTTCGGTTGTGGGACGAGTTGCTAGCCTAATTTTTCTCTTTCTCCTTTGCTAAATTGAGCAACTCAGATTTCTCCTTTTCTTGTTGAGCCTCCTATGGTGGGTAGAGTCACTAGCTTGATTTTCCTCTTTGTCTTTGGCCAAATCGACCGACTTGTACCTTCTTCTGCAATCCTCTTTTTGTGGGGTAAGTTCCTAGCCTAAATTCTTTTTGTTCTCCTTGGCTGAATTGAGCAACTTGCCTCTGTCCCCTTTCATTTGCGCCCGGCTAGTGCATTGTGGGTGCATCGTGTCTTCGCCTAGCGCGGTAAGAGAGACCGCACTTTGGGACAAAATGACAAGTTTGCCACACCACACTTAAACTTTTGTAAGTAAAGGAAAGTTTAGCGGAAATAATTGAAAGAAAAATTGAAAAAGAAAGGAAAAATACGACCTTAGAGTCGGGCCACCTCCTGCAAGCGCTCATGTTTCATGTCTCGAGCCCAATGCATCGCTTATGTCAGCCTCGCTCGAACGGGTCGTACTTGTGAGCAAACCTTGACGGCAGCTCACAAGATGAGAAGAGTCGTCTTGAAAGGTTTTGCTCTTTATTGCGGTTGTGAGTTGGTTGTGAATTGCTTCTCGAAGGGGTTTGGGATTGCTTTTCGTCATGAGGGGCATTTCTAGTCACACATGTACCCCTTTTCTTCTTGGAAAATCGAGAAACATGACTTCTTGTATTTTCAAATCTGTGTAATGAATAGTTTGGGTTGAGACGGGCATGAATGGCACACAAACTTTGATTTCTAAGTCCTCACGAAACTTAATCTCCAATTCGTGACTTGACTCGCTTTCCACCTCTTCTTCTACCTCCACAACCATAATCTCCTTGATGTGTGTATTTTTATACACATATTTTAGGCTTAATAATATAATAATAGATATAAAAATAATATAAAAAAGGTTTAAAATATTATGTATTTGATAAAAAGGGTAAAATGGAGCTAAAATATAATTTATGGCTAAAAATATGATTTTAAGCATGTTTTGAATTATAATTATGAAAATAATTTTTGGAAAGAAATAAAATTTAAGTATTTGACAATTTTAGAAGTCCCAAAAGTATAAACATAATCAGACCAAATGAAAATACTCATTTTTATCTTTTTTACAGTATATTACATGCTTAGTTTAAGAAAAGGAAGGATTTTGCACGCAAAAATTTCCAACTTAACCCTATTTATACCTCAGGAACCGTAGCAGCAGCAAGGCCCCAGATACAACCCATAATTTCCATCAATTCATCCACATTTTCAGAAAAAGAGAGAAATAAACCATAAACCAAAAATAACCCAAAAATCCGATTGAGCAAGATTTTCCAACGATTATCTTGGAATTGTTTGATCAGTTAGATTCACCAAAACTTTTGAGAGTGCTACACGACCCAATCGCTCCGGAATGACGCGAATCGAAGGAATTCGACGAAGGACTCGCACATCCAACGACATTTCTTGGTGTGCGAATCTCGAACTTTAAATCAGCTGCTGCAGGAAGCGGAAGGGCATCGACTTACTGTGCCACGCTTGCCGCAACATCATCTTTCAAATTTAGGTTAAAGTTTTATAATTTCTCTCTTCCGATCAATTAGAGGAATTTTAGGGTTTAATTTAAATAATTGTTAAGTGATTAAATTGTAATAATTGAATAGGATTATTAAGAGGTTGAATAAGCATCATTGTTAAGTTCTTCTCATCTAATCATTCTTATTTTGGTGCATTGAAAGTTGTTTGGAAAAAATTCGGTTTTAGGAAAATTTCTTGGCTTTTCTCAAATTTTTTGACGATTGTGTTGTTTGTTGTGTTTTCTCGCTTAATATAAGTCTTATAAACATCCCAAAATAACTTAATAATTTTATTTTTGTTCAATTCTTATTTTCCTTAAAAATCCAAAATAAATTGCTAATAATTAGATAAACAAGTTGCAACCAAAACTGAAAATTGACAAATACAGCAACTTTTTGATTTCGTTTCTATGTTTTAACCTCATATTTGGATTATTCATATTTTTCTAATCAAAAAAGACATAAAGTTTGCTTTATCTATATTTAGATAAAGGATCAAAAAGTTAGAATTTAAACAAGTTTAGCTGTAAAATCATATTTGTAAAAACTGTTACTGAAATTTCGCTGTTTGGAACATCTCGGGTCAGTATTTCTGAATTTTAAGTTCACCATTGATTTCAAAACACCCTAAAACCCTAGAATACATATAAAATTTGTCTTGTTTGGAATTGTATAGCAAAAATGATCTTTTCGTAAAATACCGGGGACCTATTTACAAAAATCAAATTGCAAAATTTAAACTCCGTTTTTCCTGATCTATCCTTTATCAATTAAATCCAGAATTAATTATCTCCTCTATGTGGATACGACCCCTGTCACATTCTATACTACCTGAAATTAAATAAAAGAAAGGGTTAAAAATACAAATTTTGTTTGCATAATTCCGCTAATTAGAAAACACAAAATGACCTATTTTGCGGGCTTATCACTCCTCATACTCCTCTTTAGATTCATCAATACTTTGATACCCATCAACCCCAACTTGTCATTCTCGTGTAGATAAAAAAAAACTCTCATCACAATGGCAGTATCATCGTGAAGAGATTGAGAAGCGGGTTCTTGAGACATGTGCTACTTTATTTCGTTCAATTAGGTGGTGATCTCATCGATGTTTGTTTGGAGGTTTTGTACTCACTGATCCGTGTCGATTTGAATTACTATTAGGTCGTTGAGGAGGTTGTGGTTTCTTGCACAAGGCTCGTCAGGTTTTTCGTCATATTTTCTGCCATGTCAAACTTTTCTTGTTTAGAAGAGTCCGATAAGGGTTAATCCTCATGGTACCAATTAGAATCTCCATCGTTTGGAGGATAATATTTGACTTGAGGTTGGTGGGGGTAGGATTGGCGGAAATGGATTGGTGTGGGAGGTATATACGGGTCTTGATAGCTCGCCTGAGGTTCAAAATCCTAGCAATCATCCAACATTTCATCCCTCGACTCATGTTGAGAGGAATGGTTGAAGAACGAGCTTGAGGTTTCTTCTTCATATGTAGGGCCCTTGTGAACCCTCGTCAAGTCTCGTATGATTTTCTCAAGCTCGGGATTGTGGGGTGAAGATTCATAATGGGTTTGTGTCCTCCTTTGGGTTGGTGTCAAGCTCTTAAACCTCCCTTGAAGCTCCAACTCGAAAGATGAGAGTTCTTTCCCACTAAAGTTGGTTAATGCTCATCATCTCACCATTGTTGTGACCTTCTTGTCCACCTTCCATGTCCATCTAGCTACCATTTGGAGCTCCCTGTTGAGATCACATCAAGGGTTAAGAGAAAAATTAAAGCTTAAGACCTCTAAAATAATTTAAAAGTTAAGTGCATAAAAGTTCATTAAGTTTATAAGACTCAAAAAGATTAAAGCTTTCTTTCCGGCAATGGCGCTATTTGAAATGCCGAAAATTTATCATTCTAAATTCTCTTTGTTTCAAAATTATTTATAATTTCCTAACACAATTCAATTTTATAAGTTTAAACAAGTTAAAACAAGTATAATGATGAGTGTAAGGTGTCGAACTCAAGGAGACGTTGCCTCAAATTGAATATTTAAACTTAATATTAATACAAGATTTTTCATATTTGCACAGTTTCATAAATAATTCTCAAACAAATAGTAACCACTCTCAAACAGGATATGAAAAATATGATTGAAAACTAGACTTCAAGACATACAATGTAGACTCAAGAAATGTGAGATTTGATTAACAAATGAGGGAGGAATAATTCATACAATTTCAGATAGTCAAATTTGTAAGAAATGACATCACAAAAACTGGTTCGCATTTAAAACTTTATACAGAGCAATTGGTTTAGTTAAAAGTTATGAAAATTTATGGGAAATTTAATCACCAAGAACAGATTTTGCTATGAAAATATCAGGCCAAAACCCAAAATACCCAACAGATCAGGAGAAATCAGTAATTTACCAGTATAGATTCAAATTCAGACTTTTTTCATGCACATGCTTAGTATTTGGACTATATCTCATAAACCATTAACCAACGGTGAGATTTAAGCATAGATTAAGAAACTAGAGAGAGAATTCAACAAGTATTTTTGGAAATTTTTATTTTCTATTTTCTATTTTCTATTTTCTATTTTTAATAACTTTTACAAAACTGGACAGAAAATCTGGAACTAAAATACACAAATAGAAAAATAACAAACTTTAAAATTTCATATTTTACAATACATAACAGGTGTGAGGATATTTTAAGTGTTGAAAATGATCTACTAAAACCAATTTAATTTATAAAAATATTAATTTTTAGTTTTGGATTTATTTAGGTCACGGATTTAATCAAATAAAACTGAAAAACAGAACTGGACAGATTCTGTTTTATGCAAAAGGGGAAAATTAGGGTTTTGTGACTTAGAAGATCCTTTATTCGACCAAATTTTATAAAATGACTTACGACTTGATTCATAGGGATGATGACAACCAAAAAACGCAATGATAAATAACAATTTAATTAAAGAGATTAAATCTTTGCTTATTCAGAAAATGCTTCTTAATTTTAAATCTCTAATCTTTAAAATACTCAAATATTTATCAAATTAACCCAAAATGCATGTAATTAACAAGATAAATAGATCATTGAATGAATCCTTAACTGAAAAATATAATCAATTAAGCAATATCTAATCCAAATGCATGAAAAAAACTTGAAATTCAATAAAATGAATAAAATTCATTCAACAACCAAAACAAGCACAATTCACAAATTCAAGCACGGAATATCAAATCTAACATCACAATTCCCTAATCCTTAGTTGTCACTAACAAATCATATTACAAACCATTATCATCAATTTGAAATGAATCAAAATCAAATCTACCGTCCTTTTGAAGAGGGAAGATGATGAATCCCACGATCCGAGCGTTCTAATCCGATCCAGACTCACCAATTGCCTTGACTAGTCTAGACAATCGGATCGCCAGCTTCCCGACACGTTGGAGTCCTTTTCCTTCTCAACCCGGCTCCCGCATCCTCAAAATACCTTTCTCTTGACCTGATTAGTAGATCGAATCGCTCGGTCCACCTCAAGATCATTATAACTCCTTTAACGTCACAAAAGTATGTGAATGCTAAGGTAAGAGTCAATTTTTCAGCTTTTACAAGGGAAAGAGAGAGATTGATGAAAGCTTGAGCTCTTTTTTAAGGTCTATCAATGGCGGAATGTCAAAATGAGATTAAGGTTTGTAATTGAGTGTAGGTATGTATTTATGGATGGAAAGAGAAGGGGTGTGTGTGTGTGTGTTTTTTTTGGGGGGGGGGTCGCATGAAATTGGAAGAATTTAGCTCTAATTTGTCCAATTCGAGATTTGGGGGTGGTTATGTATAATGATGAAATCAAGAGTAAGAAGAAGATATTCAGAAGAGTTGAGATGAGATGAGATGAAGAAGAGTGAAGAAAAAAGAGAAGTGAGATGAAGAAGAAGAGTGAAGAGTGAAGACAAAGAGAAATGAGATGAGATATTTTTGTATATATGTGTGTGTGTAAATCTGGTCATAGATTGTTTGAGTTGGTTTTGGGATGTTGGCGGGTCGGATCCAGCACAAAACGGGTCGGATTCGGGTCTGAACATGAGTTTTGTGCAGGAAAAACTGCACCTCAGCATTTTTTTTTGTGATTTTTAGCTCCACTTTTCTTGCACCTTCCATGCGACAAAAATAGAAAATTTTATATGGATTTATAGAGCATGATCTGATCTTTCGTTCTCCAAAACTTTAGCTTCAAACTCAAAGATTTTGTTGGGTTTTTGAGCCGTCAAAGTTGGAAACTTGCTGGAACTGCACAGTTTTGAAAGCTGGAAAATTCAGCTTTTCCAGTTTTCGCACCATCTTTTCGAATAACCCAAAGATCTTTTTCCTAATATTTTTACATAGTCTTGTAGAGAATTTTTCGAGATTCACATGTTCAAATTTCGAGGCTTGGTTACTCGGGTTTTAGGGCTTCAAACATCTCGTTATAACTTTGAACACCTAGAAAATTTTTCAGCTTATCATTCGGTCGAAAAATTTGGCTCGGTGTGCATTCTTGTGCGCCTCGGTTTAGAGATGTTTTGCCATGGTTAAAGAGGTATTCTGACAAGTCTCGAGAGATTTTAAAACAGCAATTGAGTCGGTCCTTGATTTGTGCGAAAACCGAGTTGTTCGATGAAATGCCCGAACGAAGTTTTTTGGGTTTATGAGATGTTTTTGGTTTGTGTGGAGTTGACGAGTTCTTGGCATGATTTAAAAAGCTTCTTCTAGGATTTTTTTTTTGGAGTGTGTTGTGATGAATGCTCTCTCAGCATCATCACTCTTGGTTGAGTTGGGTTATCGGTTGAGTTATTCGTCATCTCTATAGGTGCCTCTTGTTAGTAGTATGTCCTAAGCCAATATATTTGAGACCTAGATGTATGGATTGTGTTAAACAAACATTGTGTTTATTTAGAGATATTTTATATAATAAATCCGTATTGGTTATTTTATTCTTATTACTAAAATGAACCTTGAATATGATATTCAGCTTTATATCATCAAAGTATGTGACTTTAATAGTAAAACTATAAAGTATTATGAATGATATTCTAAACCGTCCCTGATCATTCATAGGATGTTTGTGAGACAAGCATACTTTATGATAAGCTATAAATGGACATCACTATGTTAGTTGACTGATGGTCACGTTTTACTGATCATGAATAAGAGTTATTAAGTCATTAACGTAAGTATATGTTAGAGACCATATACTGGATTGACCCACCGTGAGAATACTACATGGTTCGTGTCATTAGTTATTCTCAGTAAAGAATGTATCTGTAATCCTTAGACTTGAGATTATCTCAGTTTCCTACATGAGAAATTTTGTACTTTAATATAATCTAATATCGTCTTTAACCGGGCGGTCATAAAGATTATAATTAGGTGTATAATGAATTATGTGGAGAAAAGAGTTTAATTAAGATATGATTTGTTCCTCTCATAAATTGAGAGAGATATCTTTAGGCCTCTCGATGATTTGATTGAAGAAACGCACGGCCGTGCTCGAGTGAATTAATAAGGAGTTATTAATGTCATTTCATGTTCAATCAAATTCGGTGTCAAGAAACATTTATCGACAAAAGTAAGGTTGACACTTACCATGCCTTATGGACAATATAGATATCGTGTAACAAATGGATACAACGCATGAACATAAATTAGGTTTGATCGAATCATCCTGTAACTATGCGAAAATGTGTCGTGGTGTAATCACGTGTTAACAAAATAATTTATATTTTCCCTAATTTCAATATTTTAGTGTATATGTGGTATTGAGTTTTGAGGTGTCGAACTCAAGGAAGGAAGGCCTTAAATGTTTTGACGTTCGATATTCACTTTTAATTTTTGTGTTGTGTTTTGGAAAAGTTGTTGATGTTGTTTAAAATAAGAAAAGTTGCAAGAAAAAGAAGAAAACAAATTTCTTTTTTTTTTAAGTTTAAAAGAAAAATAGTAGGGAAATGATGACAATTTGTGTGACTTGAGAATCACTAATCACTAATCACGAAAAATTGAAAATATTATAATATTTGTTAGCACGGTTTAATTAATTTTCTTCCAAAAATTAATTAATAAATGCATCACATCCACTTAAAAACTTCCACTTTTAAGCTGTTTTTTTATTTGATTCAACCCTTGTTTGAATAAAAGAAGGACTCTTCCAAGCCAATATTACTCAAACAAATCTAAGTAAATCTCATAAGTATTTCTCGTCAAATTATTCTTCTAAATAACTCAACTTTTAATCTCATGAAAAATATAAAGATTTAACCTTAAAATACCATAATGAAATGCAAGTTTCACTTAAGATTTCATCTACAAAATCCACACAAAAAACCTTTTCCCTACTTATAAAAAATTCTCACTCATGTCCACAAAAACCATATTTGCATTAAAAATAAAATACAAATAAGAGAATTAAATCAAACCCTAAAGAAGCGAATCGTACTCGATCTCTTCCCTTCTTGGTCGATTTAGCACTTGCCCCTTCTAGATCAAGTACTTCTCTCTTCTTTAAAATTCTATTCTCTCCTTTAATTCTCAAGAATTGAAGATTTGAAGCTTATGGACATTAATGGTGGAAAAGAAAAAAAATATGGTGGAAGAGATGAAAGAAGAAATGAGTGTATGAATTTGATGTAAGAATGGATGTGTCAAAATGTTCCCCTTGAGAGAGAGAAAAGGGGGTATTTTTAGAGAAGAATGACCTAGAAAATATTTGAAAATTAACTTGATCCGGATTCTGAGTTGGGTAGCAATTTGGGGGATCTTTAACACTCTTTTGCCCTTATTTCTATTCAAATTCTGTTTGGGTGAAATTTTCTGGGTGCAATTTTCTGGGTGCATTTATCAATTTTCCTTAATCTCATCCACTTCCAACAGAGTGTACACGTGGCTGTCGCTGATTGGCCAGAAATAAACAGACCCGCCATGTGTCTTCATAGGATAGGTGCAGCGGAACTTCGTACTGATCCATATCAGCAGCTTTTGAAAACGAGAATACCACGTGTCGAGTTCTGGTTAGTCGGATCAGTTTCTCATACTGAGCCTCGTCAGCTGCTACAGAAACGCGTAAGATTCCTCTCCATTTACTCTTACTGGACGCTCCAATGATCGCCTAATCCCGTATTGCAGAAGGAGCGGAGATGTCCAGTGATCTGTGCAACGGAGAGAAAACTTGCTGACATCTGAAGATAACGCATTTTCTCATTCTCAATTGGACACGTGGCAAGCGATGATTGGCCCGTGTTGTAATCTCGTACTGATCTTGTACGGAGAACTGTCATGGAATCAGAGGTGCTCCCCAATCACAATCTGCCACGTGTCCTGTCTTTATCCAACTCCAACAAACTAGCCACGTGTCATGTTCGGATTTGCTGATTTTTAATGGAATCTACCACGTGTCAGCTTCTGATTGGTTGAAACTTATTTGACTGGGTCAAAGGTTGACTTTGACCAAGGTTGATCAAATCTTGTATCGCATTTTCTGGGAGTTCTAGAAGGTCTTTTTTCGCAAGGTTTGTACCGTTGGATTCGTATCGTCGCGCTCTACGATTTGATACCTAGTTTGACCCCTTTTAGAAGAGTTGACTTTTGGTCAACTCGGCGATTTGCCGGGTTTGACTTTTTGTCTTTTTGTGGATTTTGTAGGTCTCGGCTTGGATAGTCGGCGGATAAGGGTTATAAGAATTTTTGGGGAAACGTGTGAAGGGTTTTCGAGGAGATTTGTCGAAAATTCGGCCAACTTTGGCCCAAGATTTTCAGATAGGCTCGTCATTTGAAGTTGACATTTCACCAAGTCGTTCAAATATCGTTTTCTCGGTCTTTTTACCTGAAAAATCACACAAAAGTGTATTGATAATTTCACAAATAATTTTTATTAATTTTAAGCATTTTTCATACATTTTATGTGATTTAATGGTGAATTTTACATGATAAAAACCCTAAAAATGTGTATAAAAATACACATTACAAAATCTCACCATACTTAAATCAAGCTTGCCCTCAAGCGTAAATTTAAATCAAGTTTTAGGGTTTTCAGAATTAGTTTAAATTCATTTGAAAAGAGATTAAATTATTGCCATATTATTAGTCGATTATTATTATAATATACGAATGTCGGTGAATGTCCATTAATAATTTTAAAAGTTGAAGGTTGTTTCAACTCATCAATCTTTTATCCCAATTATCCATTTTCCATAAACTAGTATCCTAAGAAAATTTTTCTACTTTAGCCCCCTAAATTTCGCACAGAAGCTTCAGCTAAATTTTACTTCGCCCTTTTAAACAAATTGAAAGTTCACACACACAATTTCAAGCACAAAATCTGTGTCTAATGACACTAAAAATCATTTGTTTAAAAAGTATATACATAAGTATTATTTACTATTTTTATTTATTTATTTTTATTTATTTATTTTATTTATTTTATTGTTTTATTTTTATTATTATATTTTATTTTTATTCTATTTTTATTTTTATTCTATTTTTATTTTTATTTTTATTTATTTTTATTTAATTTTAATTTTAATTTTAATTTTAATTTTAATTTTAATTTTTTATTTATTTATTTATTTTTATATATTTATATTTAATAATCTGCTACCCCAGCCTTTACCTCTCCGCGGCGGATCATATCCCTCTGGTCACTTCTAGCATACTCGGATTCCAGGCCATGCAGCGGGCCCTTCCGCGTGAATACCAATGATTCATCATCACCGATACCCAGCTACTTGGTACCATGCAAGTTGGATTGCCTGTAACCGAGCGTTAAGAACTATCTCTCGCGCCGTACACCCCTGAGGGTCACCATAAGACTACGTGTAGCAGATTATTTAAAAATTATTTATTAAAATAATACGTTTTTGTACTAGAAAGTAGGTGGTAGGTATTCAATAAGTTTCAAAGGGCTGATAAAAATTAGACATTTCACAAGGCCATAGTTTGAAGATTAGGGATAATTTCGAAAATTTTAAATTCGGCACTAAAGAATGGAAACATTATATTTTGTCGTAAAATATTGAGGAGATGAACATGTTATGTAATTTTTTTAAACCATTAATGGACTTTATATGGATAATATAGATGGAATGAGATGGAATGGAAAATATTATGGCAAATAATTTAATAACCTTTAAAAGTTTTCAAAAATTATTCATCATTTTCCAAAACCCTAAATTTTTCAAAAACTTGTTGCTTTGAGGGACTTGATTTCAAAACTCTTCTTTTCCAAAACCCTTTTTTATTTTTTTTTTACTTTTATTTTAAAAGTCTTTTTATTTATTTACAAATCGAAAAAAGATAGTGTATTTACAAAAATAAGGAAGATGAAAAAAAACAAAATTTTAAATTTTATGAGAGTTTTTTTTTTTTTTGGGTTTTTGTATTTTTCAATTTTTCATATTTTTATTTATTTATTATTTTTACTTTTTTTGGACATAAAAAAAATTACAAAACTTGGTTTTGCACAAAATCAATATCACCACACTTAAACTTTTATATGTACATGAGAAAGGTTCAAAAATTTGTGTAAATTGGAAGTATTAAAGGATTTGTGCAAAATCACGCTCACCACACTGAAACTTTTGCAAGTTTAAGTGTAAATGAAGAAGTTTTATGAAAAAAAAAATTAAAAATAATAAATAAAAAAAAGAAAAATACGACCTGACAAGACGAGTTGCTTCTCGCCAAGCGCTCCCGTTTAACGTCTCGAGCCCGACGCCTTTGCGTTCATCCTTCCTTTTCCTCTGCGCCACTTGGCATTTCTGTCAATTCTTGCTCATCATGATTTTAGTAAAATGCCTTTAAGCGGTGGCCATTGACCTTGAATGCGTCCCCTCCTTCCCTAGAGATTTCAAACACTCCAAAAGGGAAAAATATTGGTTATAGTAGCGGTAGAATTTACCACGTGGTTTGTTTGGAGAATCGGTTTGTTTGGAGAATCGGTTTGCTTGGAGAATCAGTTCGTTTGGAGATCGCTTGGAGATCGGTTTGTGAGACCGGTTAGGCGAAACATACAAAGGATTGGTTTGGAAACCGGTTTGAAATCGGGCAAAGAAAAGCGTCAACCTAATTCGCTTTCGATCATCACAGATTAAGCGTAATCAGAAGGTACAAAGTTATGAACTTTTCTTTGATTTAATTGTAATCCACGGATCCTTTTTTTGGGTTTCGAATTCGACTTTGTTTCGTTTTTGTTTTTCCGCTGCGTTATGAACGGTAGAAACCCAACACCTCTGTCATGGTCGGTGAACCTTTGGTAGAGGTTAGATTTGCCGCGGTTGCAGTAGGTACTCCTTCGGTAGAGGTGACGTCTCCCTAGGTTGAGGTGTTTACTTCGGTGTTTGTTGCTAGATCTGCAGCGAACATGGTTTAATTTTCCTCAGTAGCAGTAGAATTTACCACGTACGAGGCTTCGTTTATTGCAGGCACACTTTCATTGGCCATGGTCGCTGTCAGGTCGGGAACTAATGTGCTAGTGGAATATAGGTTAAATTCAGGTCCCAATTAGAATTCATAGACCTCAATTTACTGCGAGATCACCCTCACGACCTTGCGTTGTAGTTAGCTGGGGTGTCGATCCACAGGAAAGCCAAAGATGGATCAATTTGCTAGGTTGATTGTGCAGAAAAAGAAAATAAAGAAAAGTAAAAGTAAAGTAAAAGGCCATGCTTGCGCTGTCATTGCTCACACAGGGGGTTATCTGGTGTTTGTTCTTTGAAGAGAAGAGTCCAGAACTTGGTGGTTTCATTTATCTCCTTAGTCTCTCCTTCTAGTTGCCTCTCCTTTACCTTTTGCTGCTGCTTGTGAAGGGGATTAACCATGGTATAGCGAAGCTGTCGGTCACAGAGAATCGATGTGTCTGCGCCTCTAGGTAATTTCCCGACCAAGACACGAACCCTTTGAGATCTGTGGTATTTCTTGCTCCCCTCGGACTTCTCGCCTACTGTCGTGACTCGTCGGTCCAAGTCGTTCTTGCGGATCTGGCTTTGGACTTCTCCTTTTGATACTGTCTACTCACCTAGGTATCTAGAGATGTAGCACGCTTCACACTTCAAGATAAGAATAAAAACACACAAGCAAAATCACAGCAATAACAATAGATAAATGATTAAACAACTAAATGGAAATAGTAAGTTGAATAGATTACTAACACAACTCCCGATGAGGTGGGTCAGTAACAATACATAACTAAAGCAAAATCAAGATGCATAGAGATACAAAAAGTAACACTCCCTAATACAATTCTGTAGTTGTGCATTCTCACGCCGCGCTCCTGACAAATCTCTACTCTCTCTCTCTTTCTGTGTGTTTTTCTCTCTCTGAATTGCCCCACTTTAGCCGTCACATGAAATGTCCTTTTATAGGGATGAGACCTCTAGGATTTCTAACGTACCCAGATGGCAGGTGGCATCTTTGGAGATCCTTGCAAATTCTCATGCATTAACCTTGATTGATCCTTTCCCGATATGCTCCTTCCTGATCGTACCCGCCTGGTGTTGCTGGAATTCTCCTCTTGAATGACAATCATATCTTCAATGAGTCTGTGATTTCAGCATTGGTGTTTCTTTCTTGTTTGGAAATCTTTGAGCGGCTCTACTTGAGTTGCAATTTCTTGCGCTCCGCGCTGCTGGGTCGAGTGATACTATGTCCGTGGGTAGACCGCGGTGCGATATGTGCTCCAATTGCACTCGAATTTTCTTGCGTATCTTTTGTTGTCCTTTTTGGCAGTTTAGCTCCAAATTCTGCAATCACAGATGATTTTGACAGTAACTTGGTTTTTGGACTAAAATATAAGTAAATACTAAAATAAGATGTAAAAGTGTAGAAAGTAAGATATAAGATAGGTTGTAAATCAAATATGATAAATTATTATTATAAAGAGTCATGCTGTTTTTATTTTTATTTATTTTTATATTATTTTATGTTTAGGAGTAGGTTCTTCTTCAATTGATAGGGCTCTTGCAGAAGGTGCAGATCAAGAGGACGATGTAAATATATTTTTTTCTTAATTATGTACTTTATTCTTTAAAAGTTATTATTTTAGTTGAAATATTTATTATATTAATTTTTATTTATAGATGGAATCACGTGTGGATACAAGCAGTCATGGAGTTGAGGTTTATGATTGAACTTATTAAAGGAACCTCATTTAAATAATGGGTTAATGTGTTTGTTTATTTTACGGTAATTTATAAAATTAACCCCAACCTCTTATTTTTTATCTATTTTTGAGCCTCCTCCAAAGGCGACATCATCACTTTTATCTCGACCGTTAGATCCATTTTTTATCGAATCTTAGTCATTCATTTTCTCAAATTTATTAATATTTTATGGCAGCATTTATGTAGTTATTGATATGATTGGTTGAATTCGTGTTTTGTGTTCCATACTTAATTTAGTGAGAACCATTGTGAGTTTGTTTGTGACCATCAGATCTTAATCAGATGGTTTCAATGAATCATGGTGCAAAGTTATATTCAATTATTAATATGAATAGTTAATGAAGAGTTCACTCTTTAAAAAATTATAATTCTTAATGAAATATTTTATTTCTAATGTTAAAATTGTCAAATATAAATTTGTTGGAATTTTCTCTTTATTTTGAGTTCCATATTGTTATGGTTTCAATTTTTTTTTCTTGCTAAAATATGTAAAAATAGACTATATAAAAGAAGATATACAAAAATGATATGCTCATTAACTTATACCTTATACCTTATTTTTCATCTTTTTTGAGTATTCTTAAGAGACCTATTGTCAATTTTATCTCGGCCGTTGGATAATTTTTTTTTAAATGTTAGATTTTCATTTAAATTATAATCACAATATCACATGTACCAATAGTTAATGAAGAATTTACTCATTAAAATAAAATTAATTTTTCTTTTTTCTTTAAAAATTATACTTCTTAATGAAATATTTTATTTCTCATGTTAAAATCACCAAATATAAATTTGCTGGAATTTTCTCTTTATTTTGAGTCTCATATTGTTATGGTTCCAATTTTTTTTCTTGATAAAATATGTGAATATAGACTATATGAATGAAGATGTACAAAAATGATATGTTTATTAACTTATACCTTATACCTTATTTTTTTATGTCTCTTTGAGAATTCTCAAAAGACCTATTGCCAATTTTATGTCGACCTTTGTTTCATTTTTTTTTTTGAAATCTTAGTTTTTCGTTTAAATTATTACCACAATATCACATAAAGACATATTGTTATGATTCGAATTTCATTATTTCTTGATAAAATATGTGAATATATCTAGACTATATAAAACAATATGTAATAAAATGATAAACACATTTACTCTTATCATATTCTTTTATCTCTCTTTAAAAATTCTCAAGAGAACTACTATTAATTTTTCTTCCACCGTCAAATCAAAAAAATTTATTAAATCTTAGCTTTTAATTTCAATTATTATCATAATATCACATGATTAGTTAGATTAATGTTCAAGTGTTATATCTCCGTTATGTGAGAACTATCATCTCAAACAAAATTTCAGAATATTGAAAACTATATTATATTACTTAATATATTACGGATTTCATAATACGATATGTGTAATCCATACCATTTTAATATATAAAAAAAAAGAAAAATAACGGTGACAAATTTTTGAAGAAAATGAGTAATAATATATTTTCCTATGTAGTATATATATCTTTTTTCCATATATATAATATTAAATATAATTATTATTTTTTATTTTTTTAAAGTTAATCATTTATTATTTAATATTATGTAGTTTCAATTCTTCAAAATAAATTATCTTGCATTTTATTTTTTCTTATCTCATTCATCTAAGACTCGATTAATATTTAATTTGTTTTTCTAATATTATAATATGTTAAGACATAATAACATAAGAAAATCAAATACAACAATTTTGAATTCTCATATATTATTTATGCATTATAAATTTACAAACTGTAATTTTAAATTTTCATAATTGCAAATTATACATTATTAGATTGTAATAACTATTAAAATTGAAATACTCACCGCGAAGCACGAGCATTATCCTAGTTTAAATAAATGTCTAATTAAATGTTGCGTTTTTAATTTTGATGAGTTCTTAGTTTTAAAAATTTGAAGATTTCTTTATTTTTGAGTTGTTTGAATTATCGATATTTGATTTACATTTGCATGGTTTGATTATTTGTTTTCTTTGTGTTTTAGTGATTTTTGTGTTGGATATATCATATGTAAAATATTTTTTTTACTTTTGTCGAGTATACGTCGCAAGTACCAAAAAAGAGTTTTTTTATCCCAACCCAGTGCCCCAATCAAGTTATCCCCGAAGAATCGGGTATGGGAATGAAAAAATAATTGTTGTTAGTTAGGAAAGCAATAACCACACATCCTGCACCGTTGACAGCCCTAACAACATCAATCACAAGCCCAACTTCACTGCACACTCATCCTCCACAAACTTAAAATAGGATTGTTGCTCAACTAAAAAATGAACGGCTGATATTAAAAACGTTTTGCTTAATTGGATGATTTAGATGAATTTTAGGAGGTTCCAGCAATTTAGTATTACCATTTTAATCGATACTACATCAAATGAAAGGGCAAAAGAGTAATTTTCGGAATGGTCATCCTTTCCTTTTCTAATCTAAGCCTCGTCTCTCTCCTGTACAATTCACAATTCACCCACAAGGGGCTACATAATTTTTGGATGTTCAATGAATAGTTTTGGTGGCAAACTCATAGTATATTTTTATTGAGTTTTAATATACTATATTGTTGTAGTATTGATATAGATTTTAAATTGGCAATATATACATTTTTTTGCTCAACTCAATTTTAATTATATACTTCTTTTGTAGTGTTGATGTAGAATTATAAGTGCAAATATATATTTTTAAGCATATTTTAGTAGTAATTAGAGCTGACAAACATGACCCGAACCCGAAAGACCCGTCGGACCCGCCCGAAGTCCGACCCGGTCTGATTCGAAAATTTTGAAAAAGTCAACTGACTCGAACCCACCCGACCCGGAACCGACGAAACCGAACCCGAAGAAATTGTTGTTTGATGACCTCTCTAGCCCGACCCAGCATAAAACCCGACTTGTCCGAACCCGATATAACCCATAACCCGAGAACCCAGACCCGATAAACTAAGATCTGAATTGACCCGAACCCAAATTGGACCGGTTTTAAAACAACCCAAAACCCGAATATAACCCGAAAATAATTTAATTTGACTAAGACTTCAAAATAATAAATATCATAACATAGATTCAACTAAGATTACCAACAACAAATAATAAATATATCATAACATAGATAGCCAATGATGAGAGCCAAAAAGGGGACGTACGAATCGACCTACAAAACAGCATTACACAATTGGTAAGCATTGAAGAGGTTGTAGCATTAAGAGCAGTAAAATGGAACAAATTTAACTGATATTTTGAAGAATAAAAATTCCAAAATTTTATGATTATAGCCAATGATTTAGATAGTTTATTTTTCAGCACAATTGCACACATATATATAGAGAAGAAGAAAATAAACACATCAATGAAATATGAGAAGAGAGAAGGGAATTTAATATTGGAGGCAAAGGCAATGCAATATTATTTCTAAAACTAATATAACTTTCTAAATATTTCATATTATATAAAGTAGGTAACTATTTCATATTACGTAAAGCACGTAAATATTCCACATTATACATAAAGCGAGTAAATATTTGATATTTCATATTATATAAAGCGAGTAAATATTTGATATTTCATATTAAATAAAGCGAGATAAATACTTGATATTTCATATTAGATAAAGCGGTAAATATTTCATATTGTAATGTTATTTACAATCTATATTTCTTATTTGACAATTATGCCTCTAAATTAATTGGCTTATTTTTCTCTTTTCACTCTGACTTAAGAGACTGAATGGATAGAATTATTTATCTTCCTTATTGAAGTTGCATGTGTTATAAATGATCATGAACTATTCATAAACTATTTATTTTATTTTCTTACTATATTGTTAGAGTTCTATTACATGTATATATATATGCCTCGCTATTTATATTAGTTGTCAAATCAAACTCATTCATATTTATTTTTACAAATAACTAAAGAAAGATGATCATAATACACCTATCTCCATATATCTAAGTTGCGGTTTGATATGTTTTTATTTTTTCTCCTAAAGTTTTTTTGTAATATATATATATATATATATATATATATATATATATATATATATATATATATATATATATATTGATCGAGATACAATACATATATCTAAATATTTTTCTTGTATTTTTTTGGCTGAATAGATTGTTTCGATTGAATACATGTGGCAGTTGGCGGGTCAGTCAATTCGGGTTGTTTCGGGTTTCGGTGGATTACTGATTAGTTTGGGTGTTTTCGGGTTTGGATTTATTTTTGGTCAGTGGTCGCTGCTTGTGTCGGTTATGGGTTAATTAGTTTGGGTAAAATTTTAGATCCGGGTTGGGTCAGGTTTTCGGTGGGTCGGGCAGGTCACTTGGGCTAGAATTAGGTTTGGCATCTCAAGTTACGGATATTTAAGTTTTGGGTTTCGGATCGGGCTAAGGTCATTGGGTCTTGAGTTATCAGTCAGTTCAATTAGTTCGGTTATGGGTCACCTCAATTAGCTTCATATTTTGGGCCATTCTGGTTACGAATCAATTCAAATAGTTTCGAATTTCGAGTCGTTCGGGTTACGTGTTGATTAGTTTGGATAACATTTTGTCTTCTGGTCGGGTCAGGCACGGGTTGGTCGGGCAGGTCTCCTGGGTTCGGGTTAGGTTTGACACCTAAAGTCATGGGTTATTTAGGTTTCGAGTCAGGCTCGAGTCATTTCGGGTTTCAAGTTTTTGGTCGTTCGGGTTACGGATCAATTTAAATAGTTTCGGGTTAAGGGTTTATTAGTTTGGGTAACATTTTGTGTTCGGGTCGGGTCAGATACTGGTTTCTCGGGCGGGTCTCTTGGGTTCAGCTTTGTCAGCTCAAGTCATGGGTCATTTGGGTTTCGAGTCGGGCTCGGGTCATTTCGGGTTTCGGATTTTAAGTCATTCAGGTTACGGGACAATTCAAATAGTTTCGGGTTTCGAGTCGTTCGGATTAAGGATTTATTAGTTTGGGTAATATTTTGTGTTCAGGTCGGGTCGGGTCAGGTACTGGTTGGTCGGGCGGGTCTTCTGGGTTCGGGTTAGGTTTGTCACCTCAAGTCATGGGTCATTCGGGTTTCGAGTCGGGTTGGGGTCATTTCGGGTTTCGGGTATTGGGTCGTTCGGGATACGGGTCAATTCAAATAGTTTCGGGTTTCGAGTCGTTCGGGCTAAGGGTTTATTAGTTTGGGTAATATTTTGTGTTCAGGTCGGGTCGGGTCAGGTGCTGGTTGGTCGAGCGGGTCTTCTGGGTTCGGGTTAGGTTTGTCACCTCAAGTCATGGGTCATTCGGGTTTCGAGTCGGGTTGGGGTCATTTCGGGTTTCGGGTATTGAGTCGTTCGGGATACGGGTTTATTAGTTTGGGTAACATTTTGTATTTGGGTCGGGTCAGGTACTGATTGGTCGGGCGTGTCCCCTGGGTTCGGGTTATGTTTGTCACCTCAAGTCAAGGATTGTTCGGGTTTCGGGTCGGGCTCGGGTCATTTTGGGTTTCAAGTCATTCCCGTTTCAAAGTCAGTTAATTTTCGGGTTATCTAGAACTCGGGAGATCAGTAATTACGGGTTTTGGGTTGTTAGGATTCAGGCCGAGTCGGATAGTTCATGACAGATTAGCATTTGCCAGTTTCGAGCAAATACAACCCGAACCTACTTGGCCCGAAACCTGAAAAGACTCGACTTTCACTTGACCCGAACATCCATTCAACCCGAACCCGAAATAATCTGAACCTAGATAACCCGGCCACAACAAGATCCGAATACAACCCGACCCAACCCGAAACTCACCCGAAGATACTCTTGACCCGAAAAGAATCCGACTGACACAAGATCTAAAACCGACCCGATCTGACCCATGTTGACCAAATCCGACGGTGACCCGAACGTAAAATTGACCCAAACCCAAACGAGTTAACCCGAATATGACCCGACCCGTCCGTTTGCCACCTCTAGTAATAATATACTATTTTGTATGCCAATATATTGTTTTCACCATGATGGAGAGGTGGAAAACTTGGCTGCATATGTGAAAAAGGACGAAATGGAGATGACAGAGTGGAGAGTGTCAGAAGGAAGAATGCATATACTGAGAAAAACGGAAAATAAGGAATAGGTGTTGTGTAATTAATTGTAAGTACCCAAAATAACCATTTGAATTTGAAAGGCTTAGATTTAATCTATCATAAAAACAGAAAAAAAAACTTGGGCAACATATACAAACTCCTTAAAATATCACCAAACCCCAACTGTCTTACAGCGAAATTCTGATGAGTGGGTTCAGTGCTTAGCCATCAGATCCGACCCATCCTCACCACCTTCCAACCTCCCTTTGCCACCAAACCCTGATGATTTATTGTGGAAAGGTCATTGTTTCCACTGCCTAAGAAAGGGGCATCATGTCTCACACTGCCGGTTTCCGGTTAGATGTATAAAATATCGGTGTGAGAAGCGCTTTGCCAAGTTTGTGGGAAAATATGAATAAGTCTGCCTTCGACGGCTGTTATCGTTGGTGAAATATTAGACACCAGATCACACTCTACCCACTTCAATAGTCCGGGAGGCTTCGACATGCAATTAGATAGACCGGCCAGCCTAGCATACAATGTTGCAAACTATAACAACAAATTAGAGAGAATTTGCATTAATATATTAATATTGATGTATTAAAATATGTTACAACTTGGATACAAAATGTAGGACATATATAACAACATAAAAAAAGCTTCATTCACCCACAAAAGAGTAACCTAAATATTTAGCACCACCACAGCCAGCCCCAAAGCACGGCCAAAGCTTTCAACATCCCCAAAAAACTTGCAATTGGCACTACAACAAAAAAACACTTCTAGTCACAATTTTTTTGTTAGTATACATGGTTCGAATCGTGGTAACATGCGTCTTCTCACGGTTTTGAAACCGTGATAGAACCGTGCCATCTTCATCCTGGTAAATGTTTATAAACATGGTTTAGAAACTAGGTGTAAACGTAACACGGTTTTATTTTCATGGTTTAAACCGTGTTTACGCGATTACGATATCACAGTTCTATTATCACAGTACTAAATTGTGAGTATGATATCGCAGTTGTAACCATGCTTATCTTATGTATTTATTACAACATATTAACAATTTAACACGGTTATAACCGTGGTAACATAATATATGATATTGCAATATATATACACGGATAAAACAATGATTACATTACACTAATATATATACTCAAAATTTAATAATATAATAAAATTATATCAAACAATAATTAACCCACCAATTAATCCATCAAATTATCCATTTACTTACCAAAAATATCATTATATCCAACAATTGAACCCACCAAAAATCTTTAGTTTAATTTTTAGCAACCATCCATGATCCATAGCAAAAAAATTCAACCCAATAAAACAAAAGTGACATCCCAACATACTAAAAAAAACCCCTAAAATCGCATCATACGCCAACACATATTTGAGTACAATACCCCAAATTTCCATATGCACCATACAAACCTTAAAAATCATAAAAAATATTTGGTCAATAATTTAGTTAACTTACTAACATATAAAAAACTTAGTGTATAAAATAGTAATATAAGTTAAATATATAAATTGATATCATACGTCCCGACATAATTGTAATAGGATCTCCATCAAATGTCCATTTATGTGGAACAAGTGGTAGAAAAAATTAAAAGACAACTTCAGAATCTTTGTATCTGATAAATAAAAAAATAATCAAAAGGACTTTTCAGCAATGAAAGAAGATATATACCCTTTGAAAAAAATTAATTCACGGCCGTAGGGGTTTCTCTCTTCCCGACTCGGAGGCGAAATCGTATGGGTTCTCTCTTCTTTCTCAATCTGAAATACCACAAGACTTCATTCAAAATTTCTTAATTAAGACTAGATTATACTACAGTAGGAATCAAGCACCAATAGTTCAAGCCAGTATCAATACAACATCGTAGTAAACCCTAATTTATCAAGAAACAAGATACAATTTGGAAAAATGTTGGAGGTAAATTCTAGTAAGTGTAAAAGGAGAAAGGTACCTCGAAGATGCTGGATCCAAATTAGAGGATGCCGGATTGCCGCCAGTAGAAGCCGATTGCTCGCCCTCTCTCTCTCTCGCTCGCTAGAGGTGGAGATATCAAGATAATAATTAATTTAAAAAAGAAAATTAAAAAAATAAGACAAATTTCTAAATAAACAAAGGGCTAAAATCAAAAAATAAATAAAAACCTCTGTTTGCTGTTTGAGCCGCTTTAAATAATTATTTTGCTTCTTACGAAATTCCATCGAAAGATTTTGAAGATCACTCATAAGAGATCTCTACAAAGAAAAATAATAATTATATATTTATTTATTAATCTAACGAACAAATAATAAAATTACCTGGACATTTTTGCGAACATTAGAATTTTCTGAACGAGAATTAGACGACGAACTCATCAATTTCTTCTCCGATTTTTTTCAAAAAATTCGTAATTTCATGCATTAATTCCTTGATCAAATACTGCTCTATTTTCCGTCTAATTCTGATCGGACGGCCTGCACTGGACTGAGCGATGTGGCATTCTATTTTATCGTACTGTAGATGACCCCTTTTAACTTTATACATACTAAATAGATAAGATTACAAAGGAACAAAAGAAAGGAAAAAAAATAACAAGTTTGCTTGTAATTTAGAAGCAGAAATAAATTATTTATAAGCAGAAATGTTTTTTAATTCAGATTGTATGATTTTATTCCAATTTCTATAATTATATCAATCATCATTCTCTCGGGCATTTTGACGAACACAAGGAAAGCATAGAATAATAAGCCCTTAATTCAAGAAAATTCTAATTTTAATTAGTATTAAGGAATATATCAAACAAAAAAGGTCTTAAGATGCATGAAAATGAATACTCAGCTCTAAGATACAAAAATTACTGTATTAAACAAATAAAATACCTAGTGATGCCTTTCATCATAACTCTGATCCATCTTATCCATGGCTAGACTTATGCTGCACATCTTAATTTTTCAGATCTGATCGAAATCAGGGTCGAATCCATCCGCATCTGGACTGGAACGTGTTTGAAGAAAGATCAACGCCGATCAACGATAGGAAAGAGAGATTGAGTAGGAGGAAGTCGATCGCCGGCGGATCCATCTCCCCAGCGTCAGGCGAGTTCGACTTTGCCGTGAACTCGCTGGCAGTGAATGACCTGGCGATCTTGGTCTTCTGGTGAAGAGAGAGAAAGGAATAGAGGAGAGTTGGAGGGATTATGTTTCGGCGAAAGTTAGAGGGTCAATTTAATCCTAGTTTGGGTTTGGTTAATATGGTTTCTAAGTAAATCGTGATAAGAAATATCATTAAATCGGCTTTTGAGCAAACCATGTTAACATAATCTTTTGTTTCATCGGTCTCCAGTTTAACCCGCCGTGACATTTAATCGGTTATGATATTGTGTATATGGATGACTTAAAACCATGTTAACATAATCTCAAATACATGGTTTCAGTCTCATGGTTAAGAACTGTGTATAACTGAACTTTTTGTTGTAGCGTAGATTGTCCATGGCCTTTTCTTCCCAACCAACTGACAAACCAAACAAAAAGGTAAATGTAAATATTTTAACTAAAATTCAAGAAAGATATAACTACTCTTTCTCAGTAACTCCAATGATGGAAGGTTGATAAGAAAAAGAGAAAAGTCTTCTTTTAGTCCCTTTCCTCTTGTAAATTGTTCAATTAAGTTCTTTTTTTTTCAATTTGTTCAATTAAATTTCTAACCTTTTGTATTTTGTTCAATTAAATCCCATCATCCGTTAAGTGCTGACTGGACTGTTAAATGATGACGTGACAAATTTTTTTTTGATGATATGGCAATAGCTAGGTTATTTTTTAATCCCCAAAAATATTATTTATTAAATAATCTCAATATAAAACAAAATATATTTTATAAAATAACAAAGATATTTCTTCCCCCCCCAAACTTTGTCCTGCAGAGAGTCAAAAGAGAAAAAGAAAAAAAGAAAAGAAGAGCACGAAAAAGAGGCACCGCCCCACCACTCGTCCGTCTTTCACCGCCGGCCAGTCGCTAGTCAACCGCCGGTCCGACGCCGGTCAACTCCGGCCATCTAGCCCCCCAATCTCTCTCTCTCTCTCTCTCTCTCTCTCTCTCTCTCTCTCTCCTCTTTGCTTTCTTTCCTTTCCTTTCCTTTTCTTTGTTTTTCTTTTCTTTGCTTTCATTTGTATCTCTGTTCATCTTTCGATATCAAAATTGGAGAATTATTTTAGCATCATGTACTCAAAATATAGAAGGTTGGAGAGTGCAATCAATGTGTTTGAAAAAATGCCCAAAAGAAATGTGGCCTCTTGGACTTCAATTATTTTCGTTTGATGCATAGTTGGTTGGATTTGTATGATATTGAAGTATAATTTGGATGAAACTTAGGTATCATTTAGAAGAAATCTGACAAAATTGAGGTATAGCTTGGATGCAATTGGGTGAGATTGAATGACATTGAAATTTTGTTTGGATGTGATTGAGATGTAATTGGATGAAATTGAGATGTAATTGGATGGAAAATGATGTGAATATAATAGGGTTTTGGACGTGTAAATTGGTGAATTTGGGTTATGGTTATGTTTTAATACAATTACTATTGAGTTATTTATGTTTTTTCGATCTTTTCCGAGTTATGTAATTGTTTGTAATCGGTTTATGACATAAATATTTATGGAATTAAAGTTTGAATGAATGTAATTATGTGTGAATTGAATAATTGTGTTTTCATTATGTTTTCCTTTTCTGCGATTCTTTGCAAAGTTTGTATGAAAGTGGTAAGAAACTATTTGTGTTATGGAAGAAAAAGGGTACTAAAATAGTGTTCAAAATATGAACTCTTTCTAAACATGGAAGCTACATAAATTTCATTCCAAAAAACACAAAATATTTCAAATATCACAAATTATCAAAATATTCCAAATTATCCAAATAATATTAAATTATTAAAATAACACAAAAGTCTAAATATCACAAGTTATCCAATTACAAAAAAAAATCCAAATAACATAAAAATCTTCAACCAACACACACAATTATCATAATATTTGTGTTATGGAAAACAGAGAGGTAGTAAAATAGTATTCAAAACTTGTATTCTTAACATAAATGCAACATAAATTTCATTTAAATAACGCAATATTTCAAATAACACAAATGATCAAAATATCTAAAAATTATCCAAAAATATTCAATTATCCAAAATAACACAATTATCGAAATACAAAAATTCTTAAAAAACATAAAATTCTTCAAATAACATAAACAATCAAGAAACACAAAATATTTTAAATATCACAATTAACACTACAAAATATTTTCTTGAGTAACTGTTGGTTGATTTGAAGATTGACCCTCCGATATTTGCCTGAACTCCTAAAATTAGAAATATACAAACTAATTGTTAAAAACTAAAAAAAAATTGAAAATATGTAATGATACAAAAAAAATATTAAATTAAGTACCTGATTCTTCTTAAGACAAGTTAGTTTGTTGTGTCCCTCCTTGTGACAAATGGAACACTTTCCGATTTGACCTTTTTTTGTTAGTTTAGCGGGTGGAGGCTTTGGCACTACGCCTTGCTCTTGTCATTTGTGTTTCTTAGGTCTGCCGGGCATTTTTCTTTTGAATGGAGGAAGTGGAGGATCCCGGCCAGTTTTGGGCCAATCTTGACTTCCAACAAGTGGTTTCATGTAATTAGAGTATACTTTTTGGTGTTGCTCTTTTTTAAACCATAAAGAGACATAACTCATTGGTTCATCTCTTTTATGATGTATCGCGCATACGGCATGAGAACAAGGAATACCGGTAATATCCCAAGCCCTACAAGAGCACTTGAGATTTCTCACATCAACTACATACCTATGTTCTTCGAGTTCTCCTTTCCAATTTAACACCTTCTAATTTATCTCGTAACCATCCATACCGGCCCATTCCAAACAACAACCATTACTTGCTTCAATGTTCTCCTTTAATTTATAAAAAATCTTAGGGCAAATATCGTGGCGGTATTTTTCACCCTCACTTTTAAGTTGAACTATTCTTCTCATTACCTTGTGACGAATTTCTTCAAGCATGCTTATAATTGGCTTATGCCTTGCATCTAATATCCAATAATTAAACGATTCCGATAAATTATTTTCCACATTCTCACACTTACTACTATCTTTAAAAAAATGCTCGACACCAATGTTTCGGATTAGTTTTTAAAAGATCAGTTGTTGCTATTTCTGATATTTCCCGAATAAAACCTAAATTTTGTGCGTATTGAGAAACGGTATATGACTCGGCACACAACCAAAAGAGAATTTTTAAATTATTACCCTTATGATTATTTTTCCAATTGTCATATATGTGCCTTGCACACATCCGATGTTCTGCCTGAGGCAAACGAAGTTCAATGGCCTTCTCTAATCCCTACATTCAAATAAAAAAATAAATATGAAATAATTTATAATTTCTATAGTTGTATTTCATAATTTTATAAATTGAATAGTAGTAATTTACCTTTTGCTTATCACTAATTAAAACCCATTGATGACCCAAGCCCATATCCAAATCATCCGCTAACAACTTTATAAACCAATCCCAATTTTCTTTATTCTCCACATCAACCACAGCCCAAGCAATGGGATACATCTGGTTGTTACCGTCTCTTCCAACCGCGGAAAGTATTTGAAATTTCACGGGCCCCTTGGAAAAGCAACCATCTAATCCAACTACCTTTCTACAACCACTTAAAAACCCTTTTTTGCAAGCACCAAAACAAATATACATTCTCCAAAAATGTGGTACATCCTCCACATTCATTCGTTTCACATTTATTTTAATAGTGCTCTCTTTATCTCCTTGATACAATGCTTCGGCATAGTTCCAAATCCGTGCATATTCCTCGGTAAAACTTCGTAGAATTTTTTCCATTACCATTAATTTTGCCCTTTGGCATTTGCTCAATGTAATATTAACAAGCATGTCTTTTTTGAATGTTTCTTGCATTTCTCTTATTTTCCAACCCGGTTGTGATTTAATTCTATCTTCATATACCCCGGCAAGATGTGATGCCGTAATTCGGCTACACTTAAAAGAAGGTACACACTTGTGCTCAGAAATGAATGTTTTAACAATAAAACACTCGCTTTGATTATCTATAGAGGCAAATAAGCTCCAAGGGCATTCGGCCCAATTACATACCGCTCTAACTCTAGTACTATCATTTTTCTTAAATTTAATATCTTTCACGTTAGCAATAGCGTATTTTTTAACTGCATCCTTAAACTCGTCGGCTCCGGTAAATTTCATCCCAACCAAAAATTCATGCGATTTATTGCGTAGATCATAATTAACATACCGATTGTTTTGCCTAATTTCATTATCGGAATCTTTTTGACTATTATACTCCTCTCCGCTACTCTCATCAAGACTACCACACTCACTCGAATGAAAATATTCATTATCCACATATTCAACATCCAATGGTAGAATTTCTTCATAAATATTCCCCCCCCCCTCATCAACATACACATGAACTTGACTTGAATTTATACTCTCCTCACTTGTACATACATGCTCTACATAAACATCGACACTCTTAATACGTTCAAACCATCCATACATTTCATTTATGGACTCATCATTCCACAAAAGTTTTAGGCCATCCTTTAAACACCTACCCGGTAATCGGTAATACACCTTTATTATATCATACAAATCTATTTTTTCCTTTAATATGTGTATAAAATCACAATAATTATTTCTCTCTACTAAATTATCCAATATTTCTTTTTTACCATTAATGTACTCACAATCGGAATTCTTGTGCACAAATTTACCACCATAGAATACATGGATCCTAGCATTTTCCATGTGTATAATCCTATAGCACAATAATCCAACATCTTATTAATATTAATTTCAAAATAAATTAGGTTTTATTTCAAAATAAAATTATATCTAACCTTAGTATAGAAATCTTGTTTTTTTTATTATTCTTTAGATCAAATCTTTCAAGTAACTTCACCCAAAAATGATAAAAACTGATGCGAGGAAGAAAGAAAAGAAAGCACGAAGAAAAAGGGGCCTTGAAAAGAGAGAGAGGAGAGAGTGGCGACAACCGGCGGTGGCCGGCGGTGGCTAGCGGCGGACCGGCGAGTGGCCGCCGGCGGACCAGCGAGTGGAGATGCTAGGTGAGGTTTCTCTTCTTATTTTTTTTCTCCTCTCTTCTTTTGTTCTCTGTTCAGTGTTTGGGAGGGAAGGGGGAAATGTTTTAATAATTGTTTATGTTGGGATTAGTTAACAAGTATCTTTATTTGGGATTAAAAAATAGTTTAGATAATTAATTAGATTTATTAATAAAATATGTATTTTTTTGACATGTCATCAAAATAAATTTTGCCACGTCATCATTTGACAGTCCAGTCAGCACTTAACTAATGGAGGGATTTAATTGAACAAAATATAAGAGGTTAGGGATTTGATTGAACAAATTGAGAGAAAAAGGACTTAATTGAACAATTTACAAGAGGAAAGGGACCAAAAGAAGACTTTTCTCTAAGAAAAACTAGGAAGTGCAGAGAACTACAAGATTCACGAAATAGGGTGCGACCTACTAAGAGCATCAACGGACAAGGATGACTGGACAACCTACCATGACTGGTCATCCTTCAACCCAAAGAATCCTACCGGTTCAAGTGTTTCATTATTCGTATGCATCCAATCATAGACATCCCAACACCACTTTCTATAGACCTCAACCCACACAAATAATACCCTCAAACCACCACAGCCCTCATACCATCCACGCTCACAGAAAACACTATCACATTCATCCATCAGCCAAAACCATAGTTGCCAGGAACGCGGTACATTCGGTATGCGATACGTTATATCCTTCGGGGGGCGGGGGTAGCATTAAACGGTTCGTTATTTCGGTACGTGGTATGTTACCGGTACGCATGTCTAAATGTGTATATATATGTATATGAATTTAATATAAAATTATTATATTTAGATATTTTATCAATGTATGGATATGCAAAATGTAACACAAACAAAAAAAATTCCTCTGAGCATACCAAAAATTATAATATAATCCATAACATCTCAAATAAATAATAGTCTGATACAAGAATTATTAATAGTGGAAGTCTTAAATCTCCAAGAAAGTAAAAAGAAAATAACATAATTTAAAAAAATATAAATAAATAATCTACTACAACTAAATTTATCATTCACTGCATTGTTGCTTTTCCCTTCCCTTTCGCGAAACTGGAGATTTGTGTTTGAGAAGTCCGACCTCCACCACGATACGTATGGCTTCGGCCGGATGACGAAGGAGTATCGATTGGAACAAAACTATTGCTTGAAGACGGCTCTTCCATCTCAGCATCTTCATTTTCTGCACGGCTCATTCCATCAGCATACTCATTATCCAAAGATTTCCACCGTAATTCTTCTAGCCTTGCAACCGAATCTTCAATATTAGTTGTTTACGGATTGACATCCCACTTCTTGTAAGGCCCATCAATATAACTCTCCATAAAGCGGGATAACAACTGGATATTAGAATGAATAAATACTAATTTGTCAGCAGTAGTAGAGTTAAGATTACACCGTTTAACACTTTCAACATAGGAATATGTGCTCCAATTTCGTTCTACCGAGGAACTACTAATCGGTTGTGACAAAACTTTTTTAGCAATCTCGGCTAGTTCGGGTGTTTGTGAGCCATACGTAGCCCACCAATCAATCGCATTCATTGTTAGTAGTATGCCCTAGGCCAATAT
The DNA here is from genome assembly GCA_024447665.1 of Juncus inflexus. Taxonomy (NCBI): domain Eukaryota; kingdom Viridiplantae; phylum Streptophyta; class Magnoliopsida; order Poales; family Juncaceae; genus Juncus; species Juncus inflexus. Next base: position 1,478,333 of record JAJHPC010000003.1, read on the forward strand.
ATTTGAGACCTAGATGTATGGATTGTGTTAAACAAACATTGTGTTTATTTAGAGATATTTTATATAATAAATGCGTATTGATTATTTTATTCTTATTACTAAAATGAACCTTGAATATGATATTCAGCTTTATGTCATCAAAGTATGTGACTTTGATAGTAAAACTATAAAGTATTATGAATGATATTCTAAATCGTCCCTGATCATTCATAGGATATTTGTGAGACAAACATACTTTATGATAAGCTTTAAATGGACATCAGTATGTTAGTTGACTGATGGTCACGTTTTACTGATCATGAATAAGAGTTATTAAGTCATTAACATAAATATATGTTAGAGACCATATACTGGATTGACCCACCGTGAGAATACTACATGGTTCGTGTCATTAGTTATTCTCAGTAAAGAATGTATCTGTAATCCTTAGAGATTATCTCAGTTTTCTACATGAGAAATTTTATACTTTAATATAATCTAACGTCGTCTTTAACCGGGCGGTCATAAAGATTATAATTAGGTATATAATGAATTATGCGGAGGAAAGAGTTTAATTAAGATATGATTTGTTTCTCTTATAAATTGAGAGAGATATCTTTAGGCCTCTTGATGATTTGATTGAAGAAACGCACGGCCGTGCTCGAGTGAATTAATAAGGAGTTATAAATGTCATTTCATGTTCAATCAAATTCGGTGTCAAGAAATATTTATCGACCAACGTAAGATTGACACATACCATGCCTTATGGACGATATAGGTATCGTGTAACAAAGGGATACAATGCATGAACATAAATTAGGTTTGATCGAATCATCCATACTTGCTTAATTTGGGTAATCATGATGTCTTGCTAGAGGGCGCTCATGATTTATAATCTGTTGTGATTATTGCCAATATTAAGTAAACCTACATGGTCACACACAAAGAACAACTATTGAGACTTACACAGAAAAATCATAACTTATGTGATGAGTTGTATGAAGAGCTACATAGTCAAGTGACACATCCAATCCCACATCTTATATGATAAGGTGTGCTGCATATATGGTTACATAGTTACCATGCACATAGGATATGAAACTTATGGATTATATAGGCACAAGAGACACCCCAAAATGAAATATTAAAGGCATATTATTTTCGTCCAACTTTTGTGAGACAAAAGGAGAAAAATCCAAAAATTATTCTCTTGTTATTTCTGTAAGAAAAATGAAGAACGAATACTAGCATATATCGTTCTTTATCCGTTCAAAGGGGTTGTTTGTGTGGATATCGGTAGAGGACGAAGCGAAGTGCGGCGTCTTTGTGATTCGGGTTGAAACCGTGGTTTGTTTGGAGAATCGGTTCGTTTGGAGATCGCTTGGAGATCGGTTTGTGAGACCGGTTATGCGAAACATACAAAGGATCGGTTTGGAAACCGATTTGAAATCGGGCAAAGAAAAGCGTCAACCTAATTCGCTTTCGATCATCACGGATTAAGCGTAATCCGAAGGTACAAAGTTATGAACTTTTCTTTGATTTAATTGTAATTTACGGATTCTTCTTTTCGGTTTCGAATTCATTGCGTTATGAACGGTAGAAACCCAACATTCATGATTACCGCATCTTCTTGAGCGGATAACATAGCATAAAGTCCCTTGCGCATGTGAAACGTAGCGAATTGCTCTCGCAACAGTCTTGATTCATCTTCACTCTCGGCTATACGGTCAAATGCTTCCATTACCCCCCCCCCGCCTCACAACATCTACATCTTCATTAGGTGCAACCCTAAAAGTCCCTCCCAGTGCCAACGCAAATAATTATGATCATAAAATCTAGGGGTGACTGTAAAACCAAGACAATGCAACAGAGTTGTCATTTTATCCCACCTCTCAATGATAATCATTTCCATTATAGGGAGTTCAAATTTATTACCGTACATTATGTCTCTCAATTTACCTAACATATAATCCATTCTCTCATAAATCTCCCCCATTTTTGGGCCATCCCTGTCAGTAAATTTTACCAACAAATAAAGCGGTTTCGTAATATTGATTATATTCTCGACATCCTATCAAAACTCCTCACGTCTAATAGTATCGGCAACCAAAACCGACATTTTTCTTATGTTTTCATCACCGCCTTTTGCATAATCCCTTCACGTTGTGAAAATAACCATTGCTTGAAAATCATCTCTACAATCTAGAAGCCTTTTCAAAATGATATAATGTGAAGCAAATCTTGTTTAGCCACTTTTAGTAATTCCAATCAAGATTGAGCTCTAAAAATTGCCAAAACATTTTGATGATTCAAAAAATACTTCACAATATTTTTTTCTTGTTCCTATGTGCTTCTTAACCAATCAAATGACTTTGCAAAATCCTTGAATATAAGATTCAATATGTGAACAACACATGGGGACCAACAAAATATACTTGTGTACCTTTTCTATTTCACTTCTAGCGGACTTGCAATCTGCAGCATTATCTGTCACTAACTGAAGAACTTTATGAGGACCTAACTTATCAATTGCTCCTAAAAGGTACTCAACAATAGCCGCACCCGTTTTTTCAACCCCCAAAAAATCTTTCGAGTACAAGAACATGGCAACCCGACTGTTTACTGCAAGGACGTTGATCAGCGGCTGATTTTTGTGATTGGTCCATCCATCGGACACGATAGACAATCCTTGAGAATACCACGTATCCTTCCCCAGATTAAGCTCTTTTTCAATGTACCTCTTCCCCTCATCCAGTAGCGAAGTTCTTGCCTTTTCGTACGATGGGGCTTTGTATCCTTGTGAAACTTTGTTTATAGCTAACACCATTTCTTGAAACTGAGGATTATGCAGTACGTTAAATGAGATACCATTTGCAGTCAATCTGATAAGAACTTTCAGATCGACCGCTACCCTCTCCATCATTCAAAACGTATCATCAAAATTTTGCGTGACTCGTTACTGCCTGTTAATGGAAAGAGTAGAATTCTTCAACGCGGATGAGATATTCCCATTCTTCTCAGCATCTTCGACCTTCTTTCTCACCGTATCATGAAGAACTCGCTCCTTCATTAGCGCCGAGCATCGCTTAATTCCGGCAGGTGTTTTGGGTGGAGCAACAAAAAAATTGTAATGAACGCGCGTATAAGAGCTTGTGAGCGACCCTTTGCAGTGATTGCAGCGCCAATGCCTCGCACTGCCAGTATTTCTGCCAGGTGCTGGACTGATGAAAGTAATCTCGTTGTGTAATGGGTGGTCTTGCTTTGTACCCTTTTGTGCCTCTTGCTTTGCAGCGTTGTTATTCGTTGTCTCATCCTTTCTCTCATTTTCGACAGGAATAGCCAAAGCCGAACCACTCCCCACTTCCTGAGTTTGTTCTTGCGATTCATCATCTCTCAATCTTTTCTTGTTCTTGCCAAAAGCCATTGTTTGATTTTGTGAAATTATGAGGTGAAAATTTATTTGTGAGTTTAGTTTCTGACCAATGACCCATAATGTACAATTATATTATATGTAATCTTCAAAAGAGGAAATAGATTATACAAATTGTCCACTTCTTTTGAAAAAATATTATATTGCATATTTGCTTCCGAATTGTCAGATATTTGCGTGTAAAAATATTCTCATATATTGCTTTCATAAAAATATTATATTTCATATTTGTTTCCAGATTATCAGATATTTGCATGTACAATATCATATCCTCATACATTTCTTTCATCTATAAGATAGCATCACATTCATTAATAAAAAAAATTCATAATTCAACAACTCAATTACAAAAAACCACACACATGATATGTAATAATTCTGAGCCAATAGAATGAAAATCAATGAATTAGATGAGGAAATGAAGAGGAAAATAAAATTTCAAATGGAGATAATTCATTTGTTTCCTCTTTCTCTGCCTCTTTCCTTCCCAACGAGACAATCAATGGCAGAGTTCTTTCCTTTTTTCTCTATATTTCTTTCCTGTTTCTCTTCATTGCCCTATCTTTCCCATTTTATTTTTCTAAAGCAAAACTTTAAATTTGAGATATATGGCAGCTCCAATAGAAGTTCCACATTTTCAATTGATTTCACCGAAAATCCTAGATCTCGCCAGAACAAGTACGAATCGGGTTTTGGAACGGAAGAACCGGAACGCGGTACGCAGGGTGAGGTGACGAATCCGGTAACTATGGCCATAACAGCCACCATTAACAACCCCAACTTTCACAACCACCACAAACACAAATCACCATGAAACTCCGGCTGTCTTACAGCAAAATTCTCATGAGGGGTTCGATGCTTAGCCATAAGGTATATTGGTGGTCTTGAGTAACCTTCTGCATATAAGGTATTTGCGGAATTTTTTTTGGAAACCTTGTGTAATGTAACATTATCTATCATATTAATATTTGTTTCGATTTTTCTTTAAATTATTTATTTGAAAGAAGGTAATCTATTTGTATTCGTATGTATTCGTATCCGTATAATCTCGAACCGATTGCATAATCATGATGTTGTTTCTATTTGTATCTATAAAATTTAGGAAAAATATTTTGAACTACCCATCTTACTTAAGAAAAATATTTTTTTATTATTTTCGAATAGCTCCAATATGTTTAACTCAAAGTTTCAGCCACCACATATTATTAGCTCCCAGACTCTCATATCTTTCAGCTCAAAATTTTATAATCACAACAATACACCTTAGATTCTAAACATTATATCCTTATATTCATAACAATATATCTTACATTTTAAACATTATACTTTCATATTCACAATAATATACCGTACATTCTAAATAAGAGAAAAAAAAACTAAAATAGTTGAAGGTACAAACCTTATCATCAATTTTCCTCATAATTACATGTACTTTTCGTATATATATTTTATCTAACATTATGGTTTTTTTCCTGTAACAAGATGTCAACTCAGGCCTAGAGGATGAAACTAATGAAGATATATTTTTATATCAAAATAATATATCTTATATTTTAAACATTATACATTTATATTTTCAATAATATATTTTACATGAGAAGTTGGTTGTCAGGGAAGATACTAAACATAACAACTAGAAATTAAATTTCATGAGCGTCATTTTAGAGTTTCTAATTTTGTCAGCAAGATGTGAGTGCTCGGGACGGCATAGAATCAGAAGCTGTGAATGAATTTAAAATGCCTTCCAATTTTATGAACACGTTGTTAGAAAATAAATTACAAATTAAATAAATTGGATTAAATCATAAATATAAAAATTTATTGGACTTTTATATAATTTTTCCATCATTTACTTCCTTGCACGGCCAGAAACTTCCAGCGTTTCATTCCCTCAAAAGAGTTTAAATAATAATGCTTAGGTGTCTTTAAACATAATTACACCTCTTAATTCCTTTGTACAAGCCATTTCATCTCTCTGGTTCAAACCGCCATGTGTATTTAATTTCCTTCTCAAGCCTCACTCATTTTAAGTTTTCTTATTTTTGTAAGATCATGAGAAAGGAAAAAAAACATAATCACAATAAATGTCACTAACTAATTGCCATTCATGCATTAGTGGCATGTATTTTCAGAAAAGAAACGAAAGTGGGAGTGGAGATTATCAGTTCTTATTGGAGTCTTCCTTATATAAATATCATTCATTTCATTTTCTGGGGGACACCAAATATCATCTCTGTCTCATGTAGTCTCTTCAAACAAAAAAAAAAAAAAGAAAATTACTTCCTCCTAGTTCACTATAGAAATGTAAACGAGGTACTTGACGGAATGGATGAGAAATTTGTGAGTCCAGATTCATTTTAGGATGACTTGAATTCGATATGTATCGCTTAGCACGACTAATAGGCCGTTTCGCGATTACATCCGGATTCAGAGTGTAACAAAATGATATCAAAGCGAAACGATTCTCGGATTGCGAAATCAAGTTTACGACTTGGCTTTTGTGAAAAAAAAACACATCACAAGGTTGAATCAAGGGGGACTTCACGTGTATATCCATCTTCATATTGAGCTTCTACAACAGTGCTGTGTAAGATTAATTTATCTCAAATTTATTTCGATTTAAATCTTAATTTCTTAGTTGGTCAAAAGTCAGTAATAAAGGTCAAAATTTATGAATTCAAAATAAGATAAGAGGTGTGTTAATTAAAACATAAGTATTTATGTGGTATTATATAGAATAATCTATCAGTCAGTTAGAGTTTATTAAGTAAACAAAACAAAATAAAACCATAACAAATAGTCATGATTAATGAAAAATTGAGAATTGCGTTATGTTAATTAATTGTGTAAGTGCCGCACACGGCTCGAGATGCCGTGTCCGCCAGATAAGTAAAGTTCCCCAGATAAATAAAAGTGCCGCACAAAAATTGCTGCACATGGCTCGATGTTGTGGCCGCCGGATAAATAAAAGTGTCGCACATGACTCGAGATGCCGTGGCCGCCAAATAAATGAAAGTGTCGTACATGTCTCGAGATACCGTGGCCGCCAAATGAATAAAAGACAGTATGATATGTATTTCATTTTCTATTATTGCGTGTCTATATTCGTAGTATATCCGTGTTCCATCCAACTTTCTAAATTTTGAGGACGAAATTTGAGAGAAAATGTTATATTCCATATTTTTCAAAAATAGAAAAAAAAATGACAACTTAAATAAATTTGATTAAATCATAAATATAAAAATTTATTGGACTTTTATGTAATTTTTCCATCATTTACTTCCTTGGACGGCCAGAAACTTCTGGTGTTTCATTCCCTCAAAAGAGTTTAAATAAGAATGCTTAGGTGTCTTTAAACATAATTACACCTCTTAATTCCTTTGTACAAGCCATTTCATCTCTCTGGTTCAAACCGCCATGTGTATTTAATTTCCTTCTCAAGCTTCACTCATTTTAAGTTTTCTTATTTTTGTAAGATCATGAGAAAGGAAAAAAAAAACATAATCACAATAAAGGTCACTAATTAATTGCCATTCATGCATTAGTGGCATGTATTTTCATTTAATAGAAAGAAAAGAAACGAAAGTGGGAGTGGAGATTATCAGTTCTTATTGGAGTCTTCGTTATATAAATATCATTCATTTCCTTATCCGGGGGACACCAAAGATCATCTCTATCTCATGTAGTCTCTTCAAACAAAAAAAAGAAAATTGGTTCCTCCTAGTTCAATTTTTTCTTAGTTTATTCCGCAATCCTGCCCAATGAATTCTTAGGAGTTGTTTTCATTTAATAGAATCAGGTCTGAACTAACTTTGCAATGGAGGTACTTGACGGAATAGATGAGAAATTGTTGAGTCCAGATTCATTTTGAGATGACTTGAATTCGATATATGTCGCTTAGCACGACTAATAGTTCGTGTCGCGATTACATCCGGATTCAGGATCTAACACACGTGACGTTTTCTTCTTACACGGAAGCCACATAATGAGAGAGCTAATTAGTTGATTCCTAAAATGTATACGGATATGATGTAACCACCAATACAAATCAAATTCGTAACTGAAAACTATTTGTACTTGTATCAAAAAAGTAATAATAATATGAATACGCTCTGATCATAACCTGAACCATATCCGCTTATTTATAACTTATTTGTAATCTAATTTTATATGATCTTTCTTCAATACTAATCCAATTCCATATGACCATGTAGGTTCCTATCTAATATTTATAATAATATATTACAAGGGATTTTAGGATTATCAATGGATCTTCAAAATTTGATAACCGATCCGAATCAACTTAATTAAATGAATCGCATGTGGATCGTAAAAATATTTCTAATAAGAATATATGATTGGTTGTCTCCTGAGTTGTCAGAACACAACAGAGGCAATGGCCAGACGTGATGTCTCCTCTTTTACTATAATTGTCTTTCGTCATAAGCTTATTTTGCAGCATTAACCACAAGAAAATCCTGATTTTCACCGGTAATTTGTACTTTCAAATATTATAGACCGGGGCATCGATGATATCTGGATTGCTGATCAGATTATAAGATACAGTCAAACTTGAATTTGGAAGAGGACTTTTTAATATCTGGATTGATGATCAGATTATAAGATAGTCAAACTTGAATTTGGAAGAGGACTTTTTATGGTTCTTGGAGGCTTGTAGAGAAAAATTCCCGGCAGGTATTATGAAATAATATGTTATTTTTAACTTGGTTCAATGTTATATGCTGCCTAAGTTTGTAATTTCTTTTCATTTTTGTAGCAAATGTAAAAATATGATTTATTTGATAATTCGGTTCGGTTTAAACCAGTTAAAATCTGGAAAATTTGGTTCAGTTCAAATTCGGTTTAAAACTTAATTCGGTCGGTCGGTTTAGGATATTTCAGTTTGGTTTTTATTCGATTTAATGCAAACCGGTTCGGTTCCCAGCCGAATGTTCACCCCTATAGATTAGATTGTGCAAGATGATTTATTCTTATTTATTTGCTCGAGCCAGAAGTTCCTACATAGAACTTGGTTTCTAGTATAAGGTGGAATTCTCTTTCAGTTTCTTTCCTCAAAACGGCTACTGAAGGGTGAGTTCCAAATCCAGAAAGCATTAAACATACGGATCCAATAAACTTGAGGTGCTCGTGCTCTAGGAGACTAATCACCGCACGCTCTATCCCCGCAATAAAAAATAGTCTTCAAACTTATTCTCCACCAAACAAATATTAAATTTAGAACCTTGCCTAGTTTGTGCATATCCTAATAAAACATCAAAATATCACTTTTTCTACTAAAAAACATGAAAATATCAGCTATATACTCGTTATCTTTCAACTTTTTGGAAGTTTCTGAATCAACCCTCTTTCTACTAAATGACCAAAATGTGACGTTAGAAGATCATAACCGCTTGCTGTTATTTTTATATTTGTTGAATAAATTATATGATCTCTTCATATATTTTTCAAGAGGTAACATAGCTTTGGTTGCCAGGTCATGAGAAAGAGACTAGAAAAAGATTAAACCTGCACTCGCTCTCACCACGACATGTGGACTCAACACTGTCTACGTGCCCCCTTCTCTCAACTCAAAGCCTTCGGCCCCTCCACCACCCCTCGTCCCTCTCCACTCCCCCTCATTATCCTCTGATCAATTCCTCCACCAAACAAACCAAATTGATATTTTCAAATTTAACCACGTCCATCCATCCGTCTCCAAATTACTGTATCAGACAGCGTCATTCATCTTTGAATAAAAGAGAGGGAGAGATCACCATGAATCAGTGTGTACCAAGCTGGGATTTGGAGGATCCTAATCCTCCACTACCGATGTCGGATTTTGAGGTGGCTGAACTGACATGGGAGAATGGTAATATTTCATCGCATGGGCTCGGACCGCCACGAATCATCAAGTCCATGCCCAGGTACCCAACAGCAGCCACCTCACCTGCTACTCCGATCTCCTGGACCAAACAGCAACTCACCGGAGCGGGAACTTTAGAAGAAGTTGTTAAGGAAGCGGCAAGAACTCACATGCTACTTCCTGTATCTGGTCCGAACTTAGTACCTTAAGCAGTTTACTATGCAAAGACCCTATTAACATTCCAACTTAGTACCTTGAATAGTTTACTATAACCAAATAATGTATTCAGATTTAATTAAACAGTCCAAAGTAGTAAACCAATAGTTTAAATTTGAAGATGTTGTAGTCCTAGGTTATTGTAACTAGTAGTTGAGATCTCTTTTCAACACTCAAAAGTGATAACTATTGTCTTTTTTTTTTAAGTTCAACTCATTTGAGTTGAAAGACTTTGTTAAATATGTGTTATATTGTGATTGCCGACAATTAAATCCATGATATCTTGCTATACATACGAATAATTTAACCAACTAAGTTATAAATCATTTGCAAAAACTATTATCAACTTTCATTTCTCCACTTCTTTCTCACACTTGCAACATTGTTTTATCATTGCAACAATTTTAACTTACAAGTTACAACCAAATACATTGTGCTTATATCTTGTATGTAGAGGGAGCTGAATAGATGATTTGTGTGAAACATCTACCTCTATACTTTGTATAGAAACCAAAAGATATTTTTTTCAAATATAGAAAGAGAGTTTATTTGAATCTATTATCATAATTATTTTGTTTTTCATTTCAAAATATTGTATTTAATTTTTATGTAAATTACGGAGAAAGATGATTTGTGCAAAGCATCTATTCGGCTCCCCTAGGTAGTGAAGCTCCGTATAGTGTACTATGTATGTACATAAATTTGGTACCTCTCTTTAATATTGATTTAAAGATGAGATTACATTCAATTAAATTACTGAGTGTAACAGGTGTGGCGCAATTGAGGGCGGTTGATGCACTCGTGCCATGCACAAGGGATGAAGTGGAAACATGCTTGGTGATGCGAAAACGACCGAGGCTGGTGGGGGAAGATGGCAAGTTTTGTGCGAGCCAGGGCAGTGCGGCGCCTGGAGACGATTTAGGGTTTACAACCACCACGTATAATTCGACGTCTCTTACGCCATTGGATGGAGGTTCGCCGGATACCGAAAATGCTAGCATTGTTGGTGGTGCCAATGATTCTATTTGCCATAGCCGGCGATCTCAGGCAAGAAAAAAAAAGATTTAAATTAGATATCAAGCAACATTACGTCCCCGCATTTTTGTTCTCACACTAGAAAATAAGTGAAATATTGTGGTGGTGAGTAGTAGTACTTGAATCGGCTTAATGCATCAACATGTTCCACCACCATTGTAACACATTTAGCTTACTAAAGAATAATTACTATGATTTTCCTAAAAAAAACACAAATATCACTTTCTAAAAGATTGTGTAATGCTCCAACTCTACTTTTATTATTTATTTTTATTTATTTTAATTCATAATATTGTCACTGTGATTTGAGTCATAGCAATAGGGTCGAAAGCCAACTGATGTAAACAAGTCCTTGCTGTATACTTCTTGGTCATGCAACTTTTCAAAAAAATGAGAAAAATGCAATATACCTTTCTTATTAAAAATTTATTAACATTGTGGTTTTATGTTTAGAGAGATGTCGTCTGTGACGACGAAGAGCTCATGGTAGCGCGGAAAAGTGATATTATTGAAAGAGCTTCAATCTCAACAAAAAGAAGCAGAGCTGCAGCCGTTCATAATGAATCCGAGAGAGTAAGAAACTAAACCAAATACCATTGTATCACTATTCTTATTTTGCTATTTTAATGCATTTTGTGGGGACCAGTATAATTAATATGTCTTCTAATTGAAACTGAAATTAGTAACGACAGTTTAAAGTGGGCTAGTTTGTCATGTAACAGATCTGTACTAGTTGCCTGAAAAAGTCTCCCAATGATGAGTTAAGACAATCATTAGCTGGATTTTGGGACCCATTCCTTAAATAATAAGGAAATTTGATGGTCCCAAATATTATCACAAAAAATCAAATTAGCTGAACAGATAACATATGGGACCATTTATTACATTATTAGGAAAATCAAGTTTCCTGTTGCACTTGTGATAGAGTAATATGTATAACAAGTCATTCGTCATGATAGTACAGTGACCCGATTGAAGGAATTTAATTTTGGTTCCTATGTGGCTTTCTAGTTCACCTAAAATGTGGGAAAGAGATAAAAAGGTGCCAGTTCTATTTACTGTGACATAATTTATTTGAAAAAATAATTCTTTCAAAAAGAGCTTGCAAATTGGTTATGTTGTACATTGGTCCCCTGTCTTTAATTTAGATATATTAAATAATTAGAGACTCATGAAAATCTTTAAAAAAAAATAACCAAGATTACTCTAAAAAATGTTGAACTTGAGGTTATGGATTTGAAACTCGACAAAGACGATTATGTAAAAATAAATGAGGGACATAGGAGTCCACCCTATAAAATAAAATAAAAATCGGTTCATCTTTAAGTACAATATATATTCAGTCAAATAAGAATAAGACCTCGAATACATAATCTCCTAACTTGCTAATTATAATCATAATTGTCATGCAGAAAAGAAGGGATAGGATCAACCAAAAGATGCAGACTTTGCAAAAGCTCGTTCCAAACTCGAGCAAGGCAAGTAGCAATTTGTCATATTGACTTTATAAACCAAATTAAGGATGGAAAAATTTGACAAAATCTATATGCACGATCTCCTAATTCATTCATTCCACTTCACCTCACTTTTCTTTAATATTTGAAGTATACCTAACTAAACTTGTACGTGTTTACTTCCCTCAAGACGGACAAAGCATCGATGCTAGACGAGGTGATAGACTACCTAAAGCAGCTCCAAGCGCAAGTCAACATGATGAGTCGGATGAGCAGCATGATGATGCCAATGGCCGCGATGCCACCCTTACAAATGTCAATGATCGCCAACATGGCCCAAATGGCTCAAATGGCTCAACTGGGCCAAATGGCCCAAATGGGAATGGGCATGATGAATTTAGGACAATTAGGTCATTCTTCGGCCGGATATACTGGTTTAGCTGCAGCTCCTCTTCCCCATCCAGTTCCGACTACCTTTGTGCCGATTGCTCCATCTAGTTCAACTTCATGGGACGCCTCTAATGATCGCATGAAGCAACCAGGGGGGAATCTAATGCTAGATCCTTTCGCTGCCTTCCTTGCTTGCCAGGCTGGACAGGTACTAATTGGACAAATTTTGCAGTAATTATTTCATAGTTCCATTTTTTTAAAAGGAAGAAAATAAGAAGGGTTAAAAAAAGGAGACGGTTAATTTATTTTGCTTATATTAACTTTAGCTTGTATTAAATTTTATAAGGAAAAAAGTTTTTTTTGTTAGATCTGAACCCAAAATTAGTGGGTTGAGGACTTTGCCGATCATTTTGTAAATGTGAATCGACTCGAATTTGAAATTTCTCCAAAGTTCAATGGTGTCTTATTGCTCGAGCTAGCAAGCATTGGCTAGAAAGAATTTTTTTTAAGCTAACAAGCATTGGCTAGAAAGAATTTTTTTTTAAGCTAACAAGCATTGGCTAGAAAGAATTTTTTTTAAGCTAACAAGCATTGGCTAGAAAGAATTTTTTTTTAATATGACTAGTTTTCAAGGTTTTTGTTTGGTACTTAGCTAGATATTTGTCACTATAATGTTTTTTTAGGAGGCCAACTTTTGAAATAAAAAATGCAATTCCTTCGATATTTTTGATAAGATGGGCTGTATGTGGGCCCAATTTCTTAAAGTGATACAAACTTACAATCAGAATGTTGAATTAGGTTACAGTAGGTATGTCTAGAGTGTAATGTTATTTATTAATTTTTGTCTTATTTTCAAGATTGCATTTAGTTTCCTCATCTAACCAGAGTGTAACATATTCTATTTTGTGATGGCTATTAATTATGTTGAATTAAAATATAATTATTATTAATTTATGCAGCAACCTGCGAGTGTAGAAGCCTGCAACAGGATAGCTGCTATGTACCAAAAATTGTACCAGCAAAATCAGCCACCTAACCCCGATTCATAGACAATTTCTGCTTCACATATTATTCAGGTTTGCTTGATGAGACTTTTGTCATGATCCATGTACTTCTCTAGTTCTGAGGGTCAAGAAGGAGAATTCCCTAAAATTAAGAAAACCCTAAGATTGAAAAGAATAAAAGATGCTGAAAGCAGCTTTCAAGGGCAAAAAAATTGTATTTGAAATTGTAATTTATTTAGTTTTCTATTTAGGTTTTTTGGAATAATTGTCTACTCTTGCAGTCTACTTTCGGTTAAGCACATTTAAAATGATTGTTTAGTATGTACACTACCTTTTGATAGAAACTAAAGAGTTTCTTCCTTCAATCTCTATATAGAGGCGTAGATTTCATGTATTCTCTTGTGAAGCTCTTTGCCGGCATAAAAAAAGTTGATCTTTTGAAAGCCCTATGCTTTTTTGTATATACTATATAGTTTAAATAAGCCGGGAGATTAAGCTTTATGTTTTGGTTGGCCTTGTTTTTAAGGAAAACTAGGCCATTTGGTCTAAAATTTCATTAATAGATATCAAGATTTACAATAAATTGTTTATAGGAGAAAGATAGCAGACATAGCTTATGTTGTTGCAAAAACTATTAAAACCAAATACTATTTATCCAACCCATCGAAATATTTTAGTATCAAATCCTGAGGCCTCAGCGTCGCACTGCATGACACCGCCTGAGAGGGTCCTCTTTGGTGGTACTTTCACCTCTTCTTCTCCCTTTTATATGTTGGATTTTTTTTTTTTGTAAATTTGAGGAGTTTTTAGCAAATTTCAGCATATATCCACATACTTGAGCAAACAATTTGGGGGTTTATGACATGTTTATGATGCATATTGCATCATTTATAAAGCTTTGGTTCAGCAACTTCAGAAAATCTCAGCATATTTCGAAGAGTTTTAAAGATAGGATAAAAAACTCTACCAGTAGTTGTCTATTGTGATTGTTATTTCTGTACTGGTACAAGATTATTTCAAAGAGTTATAAAGGTTTCTCAAAGAGATGGTTGGTTGACTTTAGTGATGGATCATGAACCCAAATCAATAAGGGTAATGAAAAATTCTTCAAAAATATAGAAAGGTCCAAGTGTATATCTCTAATTCTATCACAAAATACATATGTATAACCACACATATTTATAATAGAATATAATTATAGACATTTTCCTCTTCATCTAACAAGACACAGTGTTCTGGATCATCCATTTTTTTCCTTGATGAAATATGGGCCTTTCGATCAATATCAGATGGATGAGATTGCTTATTTGCACATATCAATTTTAGTTCTGAAAGTAAAGAATTCAGTTAGTGGAGGTAGCTGTTAATTGGAGAGCTGTTTTTCTATTTTCAGAGCTGAGTATATGTAATAAAAGTACTCTTACCATATATTCATATTCTGAAAATAAGAAATGTGCTCTCAAAATATCGTTATTATAAATAAAGAAAATTTACATAAAAATCCCTATCTTTACTGAATATAGTAAATACCCCATATTTTTTTAGTTTTGTTACAAATACGCCCCTCTGTTTTATATTTTCCTTTCAAATATCTCCTACATCTACTTCTCCATCCATTCCAAGGTTACATATTTGAAAATGGTTGAAATACCCTTATACATGTTGAATATATTTATTAATAATTAAATTAAATAACGTTAATTAAAAAATAAACATAAATAAAAAAAATAAACATAAATGAAATAAAATAGTTAAAAATAGAAAATAACAATTAATTTAGAAATAAAATTAATTTAGTAGAAATAAAACAAAGTAAAATAAATAGAATATAAAAAAAGCAAATTAAAAATAAAAGTTAAAAAAAATTAAAAACTTAAATAGCCAAAAAAATAATAGTAAAAAAATAAAAATAGTTTAAAAATAAAAAATAACTCAATAAAAATTAATTAAAATAAATAAATTTATAAAATTTAATAACCAAAAAGTTAGAAATTTATTTTTTTTATTTTAAATAATTGTTATTGAGTTATTTTTATTTTATATATGTCCGAACTTTTATGTGTATCGTTAAAAGTGGAATTATTTCAATGCTAATTTTGTTACTTTTACAAAATTATATCGTTTTATTCATATTAATATGCGTTAGAGACGTATGATCATTATGTTTCCTCCAGTTATTCTTTTCCGTCTCTTCTAGAGATTCTAGAGAAAAAAATTTAACGAAAAATAATTAATAACACGGCAATACATTTTACAAAACTTCTAGCCTGAGCACACGTAATGGAGCCGTAGACAACCAAGTGAAACCGTACTTTATGAACAATATTATTTATCTTTTATATATTCACTTTTTATATTTTGTATATCCATTGAATTATATATTTGTTCTCAATGTTAAACAACTATTATGTATTTTTTTCACTGTTAAACAAGTGTTGTTCATACCAAATATTTTATTCTCTAAATTCAGACTAAGTTCAGAGCAAGCACAATATAAAAAAATAACATATATACTATGATAACCATATCTTAATTATACAAACAGTTTAAGTAATTCGCGCAATGGACGAGAGTCCACTTGTATATTATTATTTCAAAATATAGGGGACACGTTGTCTCTTCTAGTATCTATTAAAATCCACCATCATCACCAACTGATTATGTATGCTATGAACAATAGATACAAGTGCATGTAGTTGGCATCCACGCGCTTGAGAAGATTTTCTTATGTTAGAATTTTGTTTTGAATTAGGACTTTATCTTTTTGTTTTTCAAACTATTGGATAGTAATCCTATTTTTTGTGTCATAAAGTGCATGTGCCTAGTAAAGTCTCAGCATTTTTCTCACCAAAATTATGGGCAAAAGGTTATGTGCAAAATTAGCTTTATATAATAAAGAGAAATGTACAAACACGACGATACTGTAGCACGATGACACTATAGATATGCTATTTTTCCATTATATATATTATTTTCTCATTTTTACATATTGTTTTACCATTTTATAAACTGTTATTTATTCTTTGTGTATTTTTTTTTTACTTTTATATACTATTTTCTCATTTTATATACAGTTTTCCTATTTTTATATATTGTTTTCACTTTTTATATATATACTGTTATTAGAAAAATAAATTATATATACTGTTATGTATATATTGTTATTAGAAAATAAATTATATATATTGTTTTTGGATCCGTCATGAACAGTTATGTTACATTACCATCGTGCTCTATAATAAATATTCACCATGTTAGAACTCTTAATAGTTCGCTAGTCAGTACGACTCATATAGACTCAATATTTTGGACTTAAAATATTCAAGTTGGACTGTGCTAGCAGTAGATCCACATAAATGTTGAATATAAGATATTTCATCATATTAGCATCTTACCAAATTACGTTAAGTACTTGAACATTTCTTCTGGTTGGTGGCTCCCTCCACTTTATTCAACAGATAACAGAGGTTATATCTCTAGTATATGTAGCTTCATTCCTTGTAGTATTTAGTCTGAGAGAAAAAAACAAATGTCCTGTGACCAGCACACAAGAAGCCATTACCTTGGTCCTTCAATTTTGTGATGTCCACAAAATGAAGAATCAAGAAGATGGTTTCATGCGTAGCTCTATAGCTGGCACCAAAGAAAACTCGCTCAAATTAAAGAGGTAGAGCAAATATATGTTAATGAATCAAAAGGATACAAATCTTACCTGTTCTCATTTTGTCCAATTGGAAGTGATCACATTTCCAAGAAAAAAATAAAATACAAATTAGCGTTTAGAAAAACATATACTAAACATTCAGAAAACATATTAACTTATGAGAAAATATTAAATAATAAAATTCTTTTCTCAAAAACATATTGAACTTCAAATTCGGAAAGCACATAATATGAATTACAGAAAGTACTGTAGTACACTAAAATGTTACACCAAAATTTGGATTTCTTCAATGTCACACCAAAATAGTTTTAATCATTTCAATTAAAAAATTAATTAGATTGTCAATTCTAATGTCCCACCAAAAGAAAAAACTTCCAAAACTTGGAATTCCGTAACACATTAAACATATTGAAATGATTAAAATTATTTTTTCATATCTTAAATTTTGAGCCTTTATAAACCACAACATTAGACCTCGGTCCACGCTCGTCTTTGACTCCACAATTTTTTTGTGGAGTCCGTCCATTCGGCTGGATCTAGTTTACATCTTGTTCTTGTAAAGGAACATCTGAAAAACATCAGACTTGTACCCATGACAGTGAAAAGATCAGAAATATGAAAATAATATCTTTGGATTTCTTTTGGAAAATAATGGGGTTAATCTCGCTAATAATTATTTGACTGTCCGTTTAACCGAAAAAGGGAACCTCACGTACTGGTCAAGTAGAAGCGAATAATCTTGCCATTCAGTGAAAGAAGCACTCAGCATAACAATAAGGTTATTGAATTGTAGAAATTTTTAGAAAAAAACGTATTATCTTAAACTAATTACAAGAGATCAATCACTATTTATAGGGAATTTATGTTGGAACATATTATGTGGAAACTCAAAATATCTTTATTACACATTGAATAATTTGACCAAGTCAACCAACTTAAAATTTGTAACATTCACACGGTTTCATCTATGTGTCTGAACTCGCACCACCCTTTAAGAACCTAATAATTGTCATTAAGCCATTGGTAAGTTACCCTAACTATTTTCATTATATATACCCGACTATTATCTTGTAAAGAGACTTGAGCTAAAACCATGTATATAATACCAGGAGAGCTGGCAAGTAGGTGGGTCAGGTCGGCTTCGGGTCGGGTCACTTCGGGTCTCGATTGGTTCGAGTCTCGTGTTGTCTGGGTTTCAAGTTGTCCGGGTCTTGGGTCATCTGGATCTCGGGTATTTCGGGTTTCAGGTCATTCGAGTTCCGGATATTTCGGGTCTCAGGCCGGGTTGGGTTTCGGATCGTTGGCTTGTCAATATTTTCAGGTCGGGTTGGGTTCGGGTACGGATGGGTCAGATTTTCGAATCAGGTCAAATTTTGTCAATTCTAGTTATGCATTGTATTTAACTTGTGAAAAATATTTGTTTGAAGAAATATCTATCTATCTAAAAAGTTCGATGAGCTCAAAAGACTCAAATATAATTTTATGTATAAGAAACCAATATAATTAATATATTATTTTTTAAAATAATATATTTACATTATAAAAAAAGAATAAGATATTATAAAATAATATATAATACTAGCATAAGAGTGAAATCAACAGTTTTATGACCATTCATTCATTATATGCAAGTTCAGGCTATTCAAGTTCTGTAATTGAACGGGTCGTTCGGGTTACGGCCTTACGGATCATTCAGGTTCGGGTCACTCGGGTCATTCGGGTTTCAGGTTTGGGTCGTTCGGGTCTCGGGTCATTCGGATCTCGGGTCATTCAGGTCTCAGATATTTGGGGTTTCGGGTCGTTCGGGTTCCGGGTATTTCGGGTTTTGGGTCGTTTAGGTTCAGGTTGGGTTTCGGGTCATTGATTCGTTAATATTTTCGGGTCGGATCGAGTTTGGATTCAGGTGGGTCGGGTCGAGTCAGATTTTGCCACCTCTAAATACCAGTATGAGAATCCACATAAATATACTCTTACAATTCCACTACATGTAATCCTACCACAATATTTTATATAAAAATATTTTATACGATATTTGGAGTTGGGTATTGATATTTGGAGTTGGGTATTGAAGGGGATCTCTATCAATCTCTTCCATCATGGGCTTGACGCTGAGAAGAAAAATAATCCGTAGCATCTTAGGTTGATTTTCATATCTTATACGTGAGGAAAATACATTTTAGGACATACACATCTAAACCTTAAAAAATATTAAGGATAAATGCACCATTAGTCTATATATTTTAATGGCTTGGCAGTTTAGTTTCTTACTATTGATTTAACCTTTAGTCCCGTACTTTGTAAAAAGGTGCACCATTGGTCCGTGTCTAACGGAGCATATCAAAACCGTTAATAATTATCAAACATTGATCATTTTATCCTTAAAACCATATTTTCTCTTCTTGCATTCC
The DNA here is from genome assembly GCA_024447665.1 of Juncus inflexus. NCBI lineage: Eukaryota > Viridiplantae > Streptophyta > Magnoliopsida > Poales > Juncaceae > Juncus > Juncus inflexus. The sequence continues at coordinate 1,497,776 of JAJHPC010000003.1, forward strand.
AGAGATGCCTCTTCATATTCTCAAATCGTGAACTTCCTCTCTCCACTCAGCCCTCGTAGCTCCGTCCGTTCCTCGTCGGTCAGTCCTGGTTGCCCCACCCCGCCACCCGTCCCACACCTCTTCCCCTCTACTCTTACTGATTGAACTCCACTATTAGCACGAACTGAAGATCTGACCCGGCTCTCCCTCAATTGATCCGTGGAATTGTTGCCCCTTTCTATCTGATGAAACTGGTACTGGTTCTCTCTCCTCTATATTCAACCGGTACAAATCTCTATACTAGAATTCGTTCTTATTCTCTAGGCTTCTTCTCTGTTTCTCAATATTAGTGAATTCGCGGAGCTCCAGATCTATCTATTTACTATTTATCTATCTATTTACTATTTGTCCCTTTTGTTGAATTGCATCTTTTGTTATGGTTCTGGTCTGATGTGGGGGTGAATTGCTAATTTGGAAATAAGTGCTAAATTAAGGGCTGTTATTTGCACTCAACAATTTTCTTTTCTTGATTAGCTATTGGAATTGGAATGTATAATTAGGGGCTGAATTAAGATTTTTAGTTGGACACAATTACTCAGATATGATTATAGCTTAATTGAGTCTTTAACTGAAATTGGGGCGCTTATTAGAAGCCGGAAGTACTGCTTAAGTACTATTTGGTCTTAATTAGTTTACATATGTTAATTTGTGAAATTTGTTTTTATATTCAGAAACTAAGATTTAAGATTGAAGCTTCAGCCGTTATGATTAGGACATGACAAGAGGGATGGTTGTATGACAATAGAGCATAGATGGTCAGATCATGACGATTTTTAATTTTTCTACCATGGTGTATGACAATGATAAATTATATGATTTTTAAATTGATATTGTGAAATTTTATACAATTTGTTCAGATTGAAAAATTTTATACACTTTGTTTAGATTGAAATTGTGTGATTATGAAGTTTGTTCGGTTTCAGAATTTATTTTGACTGAGAAAGGTTCAACTGAATCTTGGTATGTGGCTCAAGAAAGAATTTTTATATTTATTTATTTTTGATTGAATTTTGTTTAGAATCATTATATGATGAATAAAAGATGCAATCTTGATGAATAGTGTACTGGCATATGATATAATCATATTCAGGATTCATGTATGATACGACAGATATAAATAATTATTCAATTGGTATGACTTCATAAACAATAAACCAAAATCGACAAGAATTGAATTTATATATTCTACAAAAATGTCTTCCATAAAACTTAACCTCATTTATGCCATTAAACCAAAACCGCACTCAAAATGTTATCAATATAACAATCAATTGTATATAATTACATACATTACATCAACTGATTTATCCATACATTACATCAATTCATATATATATATACCCAACTATATTAAGTTAAAAATATTTATACCCATATAACAACTGAGTTTTACATTGAAACATCCAGTATTAGCCTATTTGATGCTCAAGGAGCGATCCCGTGCTTTGGTCTCTTGTATAAGACTAAAATCTGAACAACGAATTTGAAAGTTTACAAAAATAGTTCAATTTAAGAAAAAACAAACTACATAATACAGTATTGTACCCCAAGTATTCTCTAATGGATCTTTATTGACCTTAATCTTGCCACTTAATTTCAGTAGCATACTTGTGTTGAGAGTTGCAAGAAGGCCATCAAAAAATAGCAGTTATCTTTAAATTAACCATTTCAACTTCTTATTCTTGGCTCACACCATTATTACTCACACCCATTAATAATTGAACTTCCACAATTTAATTGTCGACAAGAATCATCAAACACTTGATGAGCACTAAACTTTTTATCTTCATTGGTCACCGTTTGTGAAGACACAACCCTTTGCCGGTTCCAGACTTTGAGTCAAACCGAAGAGATGCATCCGATTTTCATGATTTTTGTTCTTCAATCATATTTGTTAAAAAAAATTTATAAGCTCAACTACAACAGCTGCTTTATCCCTATTTTGAAAAAAATAGCTTTTTTTTTCACTCTTTCTGATTCAGATTTGAGAGCGGATGATGAATCTGATTTTCAGTTAACGACGCCTCACAATGAACCAATGGCGAAGGATAAATCTCATTTTTGAATTGAAGAAGTCTCACAATTCGGTACAGCGCCAATAGCAGCCAAAGTGTGAGAATAGGTGTATATAAAGAAGAGATATTTTTACAATAGGTGTATATAAAGAATAGTTATACAATAGGTGTACCTATTGTATAACTATTGTAGGAGTAGAATTGTAGAGTACCTCTTGTATTGTAAGTAGACTCGATTAGGTAGATTACAACTCTATAAATAGAGTAGCTCCCTTGTAATCGATTCATTCAATCAATACTAATCTAAATCAACCAATCATCTTTCTTCTCTTTCTACATCTTACACAAAGCTTTCATCTTTGTCGAGGGATTGGAAAGACATGACATGCCAGAGGGGAAATTTCGGCATTTGCATGAGTCAATGGATGAGATTGCCCCACTTATGATTGGCCGGGTAATGATAGATAAGGAATGGAAGTAGAAGAAGGAGTAGGTGACGAGTGTGAGTAAGAAGAAGAAAGGTTTTGGTATTATTGCATCCCTGGTGGATATGACCCTCTGATCGATCAGCAAGAAGGGGACGAAGGAAGGAACTCGATTCCTATTTCAGAGGCGATGGAGAAGAGAGGAGACTTGATCTGCTAGAGGCGATGCGGAAGAGAGGAATCGCGAGCTCGATCTGCTAGAGAGAGGAAGAGAGGAACTCGAGCTTGATTTGGAGGAGAAGAGAGGAGAGGGCTGAGGGCAAACTTGTCATTTCAAAATTTTATTAATGGTATTAACTGCATCAGCTAAGACATGGACCAATGGTGCACCTTTTTACAAAGTCCAAGAACTAAAAAAGCTAAATCAAAAATACAGGAACTAAACTGCCAATCCATTAAAGTACAAGGACTAACGGTGCATTTATCCCAAATTAGTATATACATCGATATTTGGAGTTGGGTATTGAAGAAGATCTCTATCAATCTCTTCCATGGATTTGACCCTAAGAGGAGATACATTCCGTAGTATCTTGAGGTGATTTCTATATCTCACACATGAGTGAAATACACCTTAGAACAGAGTTCAATCGCTCGGGTAAAAATATTTTGATTATAACTTCTATTTTTTTTTTATCAATAATCATTATTTATATTTATTTTAATTTTATTTAACAAGCAAAAGTTCTAACAATTTATTCCTAACAGGTATGGTATGTGGGTCTCACATTTGGTTATTACAATAATAGACATACATGCTACATAGATTGATGCGCAATGTTTTAATGAGGAGAGAAAGAGTTTTGCATATTAACTAATCTTATTTTACAATACTCAGTCTAGGCTATATATAGATTGGAGAATCTACAGATACATTGAATCCATTTCCTATCTCAAGGGCCTAACAAACTATTCTAATCTAACCGTTCATTCCTAACTGATTACATCTTAGCCTTTGATTAATAACATAATGAATCTTGACCATTCATTTGTATAGTGACTGGAGTGTCCAGCTTTCTCTCTTAACCCCCCTCCCCCCCAAAAAAAGCTGAACTGGGGCTTTCGACACATTCAACTTGCTCCTTAAGAAATTAAGTCAACTTGCTGACAGATCTTTTGTGAAAATATCTGCTACTTGGTCTTGAGAACAAAGAAAGCGAACATGAAGAGTGTTGGACTGAACCCTTTCTTGTACGAAGTCGTAATCGATCTCCATTTGTTTTACTCGAGCATGGGACACCGGGTTTTTGGCTAAATATGTCGCTCCTAGATTGTCGCAATAGAGAACTGGTGTTCTTGGTGAGGAAACAAAAAGCTCATGAAGTACATATGTGAGCCAAACAGCTTCACAAGATGCAAGTACCATTGCTCCATATTATGCCTCTATACTCGATCGAGAGACAGTAGGTTGTTTCTTTGCTGACCAGGAAATTAGATTGGGTCCAAGATACACGCAGTAACCTGTGGTGGATCGTCTGCCGTTTGGACATCCAGCCCAGTTCGCGTCACAGTATATGTCTAGAAAGATCATTTGATCATTTAATTAGTAATCTTTGATCAATCGAGCCTTCAAGATATCTAAAAATTCTTTTTACTAGAGACCAGTGTTGATCTATGGGAGAATGCATAAACTATGGCGTATTGCAAAGCGCCTACTAAGCTGCGGTATTGAGAAGGATCAAAGAGAAGAGAGCCTGTGTGTTTTGATTAGATTTCATTGTTTGAGATGGGAGTTAAACAAGATTTTGCGTCGGCCATTTTGGATTTTGTTAGGATGTTTTGAACGAACTATTTTTGGCAAAGGTGAAGTCCGTTTTTCTTGGTTGTATATTCAATTCTAAGGAAATAGTGAAGAGGCCCAAGATCTTTAAGAATGAATTGAAAATGAAGTTGAGAGATTAGGGATTTGATGAATTGATGATTACTGCCAGTGATGATAATATCATCGACATAAACTAGGATGATTGTAATGGATGATTTTGTTTTGAGAAAGAAGAGAGAGGAGTCGGATTGGGATGTAAGAAAACCGAGCATTGTGAGGCAGTTGCTCAGTTTATGGTACCAAGGCATTGGCATTTGTTTGAGGTCATATAAGGCTTTCTTGAGAAGACACACTTTGTGAGGGTTGTTTGGGTCTTGAAACCCCTTCGGTTGTTCCATGTAGACAGTTGTGTCTAGGTCGCCATTTAAGAAGGCATTATCCACGTCGAGTTGTCGTATCATCCAGTTGAAGGTCACGGCAATGGAAAGTGCCAATCGTATGGTTGTCGCCTTCACAACGGGACTAAAAGTCTCATCATAATCCACCCCTTCTTCTTGAGTGAATCCCTTCGCAACAAGACGTGCTTTGCAACGGTCGAACGTTCCATCAGACTTCTTCTTCACCCTGAAAATACATTTACATTTTACTATGTTAGTATGTGTAGGTGGATCTACTACAGGGCCGGCCCCGCCATTTTTATTGCCCTAGCCCGATAATTACTAATTCGAAAATATTGCCCTAAAATATTACCCCACAATGAAAATACAGAAAAAAAATAAAGAGCAAAAATTACTTTCTAATCTAGTTTTTAATATAGTTGCTAACAAAAATAACATACTTTAATTAATTTCTATTCTTAACATACTTTTACATCATTCTCAAAATATAATAGCATACTTATATACCATTCTCAAAATAAAAATGAAAACGTACTTTAAAAAATACATACACCTATTATCAACAACAAGTCAATTCAAAGAAAAATACTTCTTGCATTTTTAGAAGCAAATTCTTCAATCAAATCGTCATAATTTAAGTTATCTAAAAATCTTTTTTCAATTGAGATCATAGCCAAATCATTTAATCTCTCTTGTGACATGGCGGTTCGAAGGTACATTTTAAGTAACTTCAACTTAGAAAAGCTCCTCTCTGCGGAAGCAACCGTGATGGGTATAGTCAATAAAATCCGATAGGCCACCCATACCATTTGAAAACATCCATCTTTCAAATAAGACCTTATAAAATTAAGAATATCAACCGATTTCGTAATTTCTTTCGGCAATATTCCTTTTAGATATTTGAGTTCTTGAAATAATTCATCTCCAAAAATATCACCGCGCTCTTCATGCTCCAAAAAGTTTTGAAGCTTAATGCAATTCTCATTCAATTCCATCTCACAAATACTTTTGAATTTTGCATTACATAAAAACCCAAAATTTTCTTTATATTCCACAAATTGATCAAACCGATCTTTGAGTGAGGTAAGAGCTTTATCCATAACAACAATAAAATAATTAACCTTAAATTTATCCACCGGTGATTGATTTTCAATAGCCTCATCTTCCGTGTCCTCATCAAATTGCTTCTCTCTACGAACAATTCTTCTTTTTTTAAATGCTGGCTCAAGACCTCAAGTGCAAGATTTTCGGCTTTTTTCATGGAGTCTTCAAAACCCGTTTCTTTAAATTCTCTAAAGAATGAAATCAATTCATCTATTCTTGTACTTGCATCTTCAATATCGATCTCTTCTTGTTGAAGAATTTTGCTAACTTGGTTAACTTTGTCTAAGATTTTATACCAAATACATAAGTTAATTAAAAATTTAAAATTTTCTAAAGCATTCCAACACAAGCCTTTAGCATCAACAACATCATCATCTTTAGAAGTATTTGTAATTTTAATTAAAGCTTTTCTAAAATCTGGTGCTTGGTTTCTTATAGCTCTTACACTCTCAAAATGACTTTCCCAACGAGTTGCCGACAAGGGTTTTGGTGTCAATCCCTTCACATAAGTTCTAAGAATATCCCATCGATGAGTTGAACCCGAAAACAAAGTATAAATCTTTTGCATATATGCAAAAAAATACCGTGCTTTTGGGCAAGATTTTGCCATGTCACATAGAGTAAGGTTTAAACTATGACACCCACATGGAATATATAAAGCCCTAGGATTTACATCAATTAATCATCTTTGCACACCTTGATTTTTACCTTTCATTTTTGCACCGTTGTCATAACCTTGCCCTCTAATATCATCAATGTTGAGTTTAAAATCAATTAACACTTCTTTAAGTCGTTTGAAAAGTCCAAGACCCGATGTGTCATCCACATTTATAAACCCGAGAAAAAACTCCTCCACTTTGACATTACTCGAAAACAAAGTATAAATCTTTTGCACATATGCAAAAAAATACCGTGCTTTTGGGCAAGATTTTGCCATGTCACATAGAGTAAGGTTTAAACTATGACACCCACATGGAATATATAAAGCCCTAGGATTTACATCAATTAATCTTTTTTGCACACCTTGATTTTTACCTTTCATTTTTGCACCGTTGTCATAACCTTGCCCTCTAATATCATCAATGTTGAGTTTAAAATCAATTAACACTTCTTTAAGTCGTTTGAAAAGTCCAAGACCCGATGTGTCATCCACATTTATAAACCCGAGAAAAAACTCCTCCACTTTGACATTACTCTAATCCTCAATATCCACATACCTTATTATAATCGACATTTGTTCTGCATGGCTTAGATTCGGAGTACAATCAAGTATAATTGAAAAATACTTTGCTTTTATAATTTTTGCCAAATTTTTTTCCTTAATCTCATTCGCCAACAACATTATCAATTCATTTTGAATTTTATGGCTAAGATAATGATTTTGAATTTCTTTGTCAAGAATACGTCGAAGATGCTCTTGCATAACCAAATCAAATTCCGCAATAAATTCAATAAGTTGACAAAAAAGTCCATTATTTTTCTCATAAATCTTCTCATTTTTTCCCTGAAATGGCAAATTATTTCATGCAAGAGTTTTCACGAAACCAATTATACGAGTTAGTATCATCTTCCAACGAACCTTCTCTTTAGCAATTAGATCCTCCATTCTTTTATCAATAGTCTCTCCTTTTTCAAGTCCGGTTTGCAAAACCACCCATCTCGAAACATTGTCAATGTGCTCTCCATTTCTTTCATGTTCTCTAAGCTTAGTCGGAAGATTATGACAATCATTAGTTCCCTCATCGGCTAAACTTGTTGCCATCCATTTAGTTTTGAATAATTTACAACAAAAACAAAATATCTTATCCAATTCATTTGAATATACAAGCCATTTTCTTTCATGCTTCTCTCCATTATGGAGATAACGAATATAATTATTACAAGAGAAATGTCTCCCACGAATACCTTGCTTGGGAAATACGTAATTTTCTTTTAAAATTTTAATAGGACCCCGTTTAACCAATAAAATTCTTTTCGCATCATTAATATTTTCCCACAATCTGGGATCATAATTCACATCTACATCTTTTCTAAGATCTAAAATACCACTATCCGCAAGATTGACATTTTCTTCATTATGCCCCTCCCTAACTATTTCATTGTGTACCTCACTAATTTCTCTGTTACGGCCCTCTCTATTTTCTTCATTTGATAAATTAATATCTTCAACCATAGGTTGCTCATCAACAATTATATCGTTCATTTCTTCTTGATTAGCTTGACTCAAAGAACCTTCTTTTTGTCTCTTTGCATCAAAGAGTTTAGAGAGTGAACCGGCAAGAGATCTTACCAATTCACACTTCCGTTGCTTCTTTTTTCTATTATGAAATCCGGAATTTTGTTTACGGAATCGTTTTTCATTTGTCATCGTAATTCCGAAAAAAATTCTTTCTTGGACAATTCGTCAAACACCTTATATGCATAAAAAAGAAAAATCATTCAAATGAAAAATTTAGAACTAGAACTTGAAAACCAATAGAGAAATTATAAAATAAGATACTATAATTAAAATAGAGAAATTTAAAATATCAATATACCTTTGTTGACAAAAAAGAAAATTTTAAAAAGTTACAGAAGCTTCACTTCTTTCTCACCCGTTTATTTCTTTTGTTTTGTTTTTTTTTCCTTTTTTTTTTTTTGCTTCAAAATCTGTTGCGTGCAAAAGAGTCAAATATATAGTGTAGGTATTTGATGTAGTACTTTTTATTCTCTCAAGTTTATTCATCTTTCCATTTATTCAACATGTATATAGAAGAGCAAAGAATATATAAATTTGTATCTCCATTTGTCAAAAAAAAGAGAAGATCAAGTTGAAATAATGAGAAGAAATCAATACAAATGTTTCTGTCACGGCCCAGCACATTTTTTTCTTAGCAATTAACTAGAAGCCCTTCTCTCTTATTTATAAAGCCCAAAAATTATTTTACTAAAACTAATATATAATAAGCATATATATATTGATGCCCTGCCCCATTGGCTGACTTTTTTTTTGAAATGGCCAAAAAAAAAAAAAAAAAATTAATTAAGTGAATTGCCAAGTTTTAAAAATATTTGCAAAAGTAGCCATTTCGCCCAGCCGTCGGGCGAAACACAAGTAGTTTCGCCCAGTAACGGGGCGAAACAGAGCGCAATCACATTACGGGCGAATTTGCTTAATTAACCCTGTTTCGCCTAGCGGTCGGGCGAAACAAAGACTGTTTCGCCCGGTAGCCTGGCGAAACAAACTATTATGCATATTTTGGGCTTAGCCCAGCCCATCTCTGTTTCGCCCTCTTTGGGCCGAAAACAGCATGTGTTCACCCGACTCATTTGGCGAAACAAATTGTCTCTCCAGCCAAAAAAAATAAATAAAAATGCCTAAAAAGGGAAAAAATTAAAAACAGATTTTTTAGCCTTTTTACATGGAAAAAATAAATAAAATAAATCTGTAGACAAAAAAATAATAATAAATAACTTATTTTTATTTATAATTTCTTTTTCATATTGAAATGACAACTCTGTTTTTTTAGTACATAAACATTGATTTAACATGTTAGGTTATAGGAGGAATCTAAGTTTTTTTTATGTATACAGTTTAGGGTTCAGATATAGGGTACTAGAGAATATTTACTTTTTCAGATTGAGATAATTTAGCTTTTTATTTAGTAGGTAACATTGATTTAACATGCTAGAATATATGAGGAATCTAAGTTTTTTTAGGTATACAGTTTAGGGTTCAGATATAGGGTACTAGAGAATATTTACTTTTTCAGATTGAGACAATTTAGCTTTTTATTTAGTGGGTAACATTGATTTAACATGCTAGAATATAGGAGGAATCTCAGGATTTTTAGGTATATGATTTAGATTTCTATTTAAAGAGTCTTCTTATTATACTTTATCATCAAAAAATTAAATCTCATAAGTCTCTCTTGCAAACTTCTTCCTTTCCTTCTTTCTCCTTATCAAGAAAATGCCACAAAATTCTGAAATTTTTCTATATTACAATGGTCAAATTGTTCAAGATTCGAGGGGATACAATTACGCTCCACAAGAAGGTGTTTTTCTCCCGCGTAGTAGAAATATAAATTATTATAGATTGTGTTTAGAAATTTATGCTACCACCGGTTCGCCTAATAGTGACGATCTTAAAATTAGTGGTAGGTTTCCTTACCGTATGAATGATTGTTTGTATTTTAAGGTAGTCAAAATTTCGAATGATTCACAGTTAACTAGTTTTGCTCAGTACATCAAATATGGTGAACACGGTTGGCCTGAATTAGAAATATACGTTTAACACATCCAAAGTAGAGAATCCTATGTAGGAACTAGTAGTAGATCAAATGTACCTTTTAATGATGACGAGCTTGAGAGGTTAGAACCTGTAATAAATCGTGATGAAGATGAAGTGCCAGAAATGGAAGAAGGCGACGAAGATGAGTTTGAAAATGTTGAAGACGACGAATATGATGAAGATGAAGTGCCAGAAATGGAAGAAGGCGACGAACCGTAAATAGATGTTATGAACAATTATACGGAAGTGGGTGAGATGGTTAGTGTAGGAACTTTCGGTAATCCTCCGGCGAAAGAGTTTGAAGATACTACTATGTGGAAAGAAGCAAAAATTGATATCTTGTATGGTAAGAGCGTGCATGCGAGTAGCGATGATAGTTTGTATGAGGGACAGACGTTCGACACGAAAGCAGAGCTACAATCGGCCGTAAAATTATACAGCGTCATGCATCACCGAGAATTTGTAGTCTTCAGATCGAACAAAACGCTCTACACTGTAGTCTGCAAGCTACAAGATGACCGCGCTGGCTGTGATTGGAGGCTGTATGCATGCAAAAATAAATGACATGTGTTTGAGATTAAAAAATTTACACAACCACACGTATGTGTTAATTAACAACCTAACAACGACCACAAACAATTAACAAGTGCATTTATTGCGGGGCTAATTCTAGATGTCGTTAGAGCAGATTTAGCAATTAAACCAGTAACCCTAGTGGAAACCATCAAATTAAAATTTGAATATACCATATCATATTGGAAGGCTTGGCACGCAAAGCAACACGCGCTTAGATTCTTGTTTGGCGATTGGAAGGGGGCATATAATTTGCTTCCTGAATTGATGGCAGCAATATATTCAGCAAATCCTACTACTGAATATTCATTTTGGAGAGGTCCCAAAAACCGTGCTGGTGAGGAGGAGTTCGAAGGTCGTTTTTGGGCATTTGGTCCATCACTTAAAGGATTTGAGTTTTGCAAGCCTGTCATAACAGTAGATGGAACATTTCTAACCGGAAAATATCAAGGATTCTTATTGATGGCAGTCGCTAGCGATGCAAATGGTCAATTATTTCCCTTAGCTTTTGCTTTAGTTGATAAGGAGAGGGTAGAATCGTGGGGTTGATTTTTTGGGTGTTTGGGTACTTTGATTGGCCATCGCAAAGGTTTATGTGTGATTTAGGATAGGCATGCCGGAATAATTCGTGCAATGAAGGATGACAGATTGAAATAGAAGGAACCTAACAGCTATCATCTTTATTGCATGCGGCATTTAGAAGCAAATTTCAAGTAGCGCTGTATCAGACAAAACATTGGTTAAATTGATTGTACCACTAGTTAAGGCGCCCACCAAATTTAAATTTAAGAAGCTATATAAAATATTAAAGGATAAAAATAATGAGGCGTGGGAATGGTTAAATAAAAAAGATAAATCAAAATGGGCGTTCGCGTATGATACAGAAGGTCGCCGGTGGGGTATTCCTACTAGTAATCATGCAGAAGTGATGAATTATGTTTTCAAGGGTATGAGGAAGCTTCCTGTTACGGCTATTGTGATGGAAACATTCTACAAGCTGAATAGTTATTTTGTCAACAAGCGCGAGATAGCTGCAAATATGGAAATGAATAATAGAATGTGGGGAAATAAAGTGATGGAAAAAATGGAGAATAAAACAGTTAAGGCGCGTGCGCATCGAGTCACTACCTTCAATGTCGAAAACGGCGTTTATGAGGTGATGACAGGATCTAGTGGTTCCAAGGTAGGGGGAAAGAGCTTCCATGTGAATTTCAATGAAGGCAAATGCAGTTGTCAGAAACCGATGCTATATCACTATTCTTGTTCGCATCTTGTAGCAGTTTGCATACGCAGAGATGTTAGTCCCGAGTATTTTATACATCAACATTTTTCACTGGATCACCTTAAACATACATATGAAGGAAGTTTTTATCCGATAAAGGATAGAGAACAGTGGCTTAAACGTAAAAAAGTTTATAATGGTACGTTGGTTCCTCCTGAGAAACTTATGAGGAAAAATGTCCGTGGAACCAACAAGCGCGGAAGAAGACAGGAGAAACTCTTTCATAATAGTATGGACGTCATGGACAACGCAGATCGTAGAAAACATAGCAGTATTTGCGGAGTAGCAGGGCACACAAAAATAAAATGTCCGAGAAGGTTGTAGTGTTTTATGTATGGTAGTTTATGTTTATTTATTGTGGGTTGAATTTTTTATGGATTGTTGTTTGTAATATTTTATGTATTCTATTTTATGTTTATGTATTTTAATTTGTAATATTTTATGGATTGTATTCCAAATTAAAGACACATAGTGAGCTCTCTAAAATAGTTTAAAGAAAAAAGCTCACTTTTGCCCCCTGAACTTTTGTGACGTTTGCAACCCGTTTACAAAAAAAATGAAAAAAAATGAAAAATATTTAGGGATTTAGTAACGGTTTTTAATAAAAAATCGATACTAAATATTAATACTGTATCGGTTTTTATCAAAGAACCGATACTAAATCGGGAATTTTTTTTTTCACTTAGTAACGGTTTTTATAAAACAACCGTTACTAAATCTGTACACTTAGTAACGGTTCTTCCAGAAAAACCGTTACTAAATAAGTAGATTTATTTTCCCGTAACTAAGTGCCGTTACTAAATCTGAGATGAACACTTAGTAACGGTTCTTCCATAAAAACCGTTACTAAGTGGAAATTTTTTTTTTCCCGATTTAGTATCGGTTCTTTGATAAAAACCGATACAGTATTAATATTTAGTATCGGCTTTTTGTTAAAAACCGTTACTAAATCCCTTAATTTTGAAATTTTTTTCATTTATTTTTGTAAACGGGTTGTAAACGTCACAAATATTGAATATGAAACAAATGTTGTATATGAAATACAAATAATACATACAAATCTTGATAATAACATAGACCAAATGTCACTAAATACATAATTAAGTCCTTATAATTAAGTCCAATTAATGGAGCAAATTTGGACCGATTTTGAATTTTCTGAAATCTAGGGTTTCGAGTGGAGAGAGAAGAGGAGGCTATGGCGGTTGGCGGTTTCAGTAATGCCAGCGGTCTCCTCCTCCTCCTCGTGTACCCCCGCGTCCTCCATGTCTTCCTCTCCCCCCCCCTCCTCCGCGTGGTACTCCTCCGCGTCCTCGCTGCGCCTGAGGCTAAACCTGAGTAATCTGACTAACTCCTTCATCTCCATCTCCTCCTTGGCCTCCTCCTTCCCCTCCTCCGTCTCCTCCTTCGTCTCCGACCTGTTCGATGATCGAACCCCAATCGAAGTCGCCCTCATATTCATTACTTTCCTTTATGCTGCTCCGGATGCACCCTAACAACTTTTTCAATTTCCCTGGTACATCCTGGCACTTGGCTTTTAGCGCTTCGAACCCATGTTTGCAGGCCTCCAAAAGAAATGCATGCTAAAAAATAATATTTGAGTAATCTTAAAAAACTAAAATAATATGAATAAATAATAATATAAATAATAGTCAATTATTTTCATTACGGCTTTCCTTTTTTGCGGAACCATCGGATGATACGATCCCGTAGCATGCGGGATATCGGACTGCACATAAGGATCGGTTGCCGTTCTATACCAATTCCAGTATGCATCATACTGGCTAGGGTCGTACGGCCGCCATGAAGGAATATTTATTTCACGTCCCAAGCGTTTCTCTTCCCACTCAGCCAGATAAGCTGAATGTACGGTAGGCCAATTATTTCCACGGTAATTTGCGATATCGTGCAATCGTTTGTCGTACTCGCAATTTGGGGGTGCTTCCATCGCATACCCGAACTGACGCAACACCCGCTCCGGACGATGCATCTCGACAATCCAAAAATAGATCAATGGCACTGTAAGAAGCCCCATAGTTTTTTCGTTCTCAACTATCGGCGGGAGTATATGACGGAATGCGTCATAAGGTGTCCAAACCACCTGAGTGTCGACCAAACTGTCGAACTGATCACGATGTGTCGACAAATGCCGATGAGGTGTTATATCTGCGTATTGAGTACAATCTTTCCATAAAAAACCAACCGTAGGTCTCTCATCTTCATCACCATCATTCGCCATATCCTGCAGTTCCTTGCGTACATCTTTAGGAACGGGTCGTCCGACAATGATATGTTCCCATGCCCATAGTTGTAGCAACATGATACACCCTCCCATATTTTTCCGTTTCTTATGCGTACCTTTGAACAATGCCCTATAAAGGTACGCAAGAACTTTAATAAAAGCAGAGGCAGTACTATCTAAAACCGACATGTCCTCTAATAAAAGCAGAGGCAGTACTGAAACACAATCTCCCGAAGCTTCCGTAAATAATACATCCCCACATAATGCAAGCATGTAGGCTCTACAATACTGCTCGACTTTCTGTTCCGGGGCATCAATTTTCAAATTGGAAAAATTATTTTTCAACCAGGTTCTTTTCAATAAAATTTTGCTTCTCCCCTTTCCTTAAACTCCAATTCCGGGATTTCTTTCCCGAGTAGTTGCGTGACCTTTCCCTTCCAATCAACATCTTTATTATTTAAACACATTGCCTCACCGTCCGTCCGCATTCCCAACAAACACGAAACGTCATCTAGCGTTATGGTCATCTCGCCAACAGGCAGATGAAACGTGTGTGTTTCCGGTCTCCAATGTTCCTGCAGAGCGCTTATCAGTCTGCTGTCATAATCCAGCCAACCCATCCTGGCAGTTTGTAGTAAGGTTGCTTTCTTCAAAAAAGGGGCATACCGATCGTCCCATGGAACCTGCAGAAACATAAATAAATAAAATATATAAGATATATAAGATTTTTTAAATAAAATAAAATAAAATAAATAAATAAAATATATAAGATTTTTAAATAAATAAAATAAAATAAAATAAATAAAATATACATAAATAAATAAATAAATAAAATATATAAGATATATAAGATTTTTTAAATAAATAAAATAAATAAATAAATAAATAAAATAAATACAACAAATTAAACTAATAATAAATAAATAAATAAAATATATAAGATATATAAGATTTTTTAAATAAATAAAATAAATAAATAAATAACATACATATGATTTTTTTTACTTTCTAAAAAAATTTATAAGTAATATACTAAAAAAAAAAAAATACCGGAACTTCATGTTGTCGGTAGCGCATGGGTTTGATAGTTAAATCTTCGGTGTTGCCAAATTCGTTCGCCCGATGCATGTGTTGTTGTGACTCGAAGCGCATAATTTGGCCGACTAGGTCCCGTCGTCGATGACATCTTTATTTAAAAAATCAAATAAATAAATAAATAAATCAAATAATATTAATAAATAAAATAATATTAATAAATAAATAAAAACTACTAATAAAAACTAATAATAAACATACATACATAAACATACATTTGATTTTTTAAACATTTGATTTTTTAAAACATAAATAAATAAACACTAATAATAAATAAATAAATAAATACGGAAACATAAACGTACATAAATAAATAAATAAATAAACATACATAAATAAATAAATAAATAAATAAATGCATAGCATACATTTGATTTTTTAAACTTTTAAAAAGTAAAACTATAAATAATATACTAAAAAATATATCTATAACAAAAAAAATATAAATAAATAATCCTAAACCCTAAACCCTAATCAACCAAATCAACCAAATAATAAATCTAATTTCAAATCAACTACACAAATGGAAAACTAATTTTGAGCAAATAAACCTAATTTGAAACTAATTTTGAGCAAATAAACTTAATTTGAACCTAATTTTGAGCAAATAAACATAATTTGAATTTTGAGCAAATAAACCTAATTTGAAACTAATTTTAAGAAAATAACCAAAATTAACTAAATCTAAAGTGAAAGAAATCAACATACCTTCTCTCTCATTTTTTATGTTTTTTTTCGCCTCTTGATTCGCCCTTTTTTTTGCTGTTTCGAAAATTTTCGAAAAAACACTCCAACTGTTCAGTCAGGGGCTGGTATTATTGGCAGCTATTTCGCCCAGTGAGCTGGCAAAACACAGTCTGTTTTGCCCAGCCAGAGGGCGAAACAGAGATGGGCTGGGCTAAGCCCAAAATATACATAATAGTTTGTTTCGCCAGGCTACCGGGCGAAACAGTCTCTGTTTCGCCCGACCGCTGGGCGAAACAGGGTTAATTAAGCAAATTCGCCCGTAATGTGATTGCGCTCTGTTTCGCCCCCGTTACTGGGCAAAACTACTTGTGTTTCGCCCGACGGCTGGGCGAAATGGCTACTTTTGCAAATATTTTTAAAACTTGGCCATTCACTTAATTAATTTTTTTTTTTTGGCCATTTAAAAAAAAAAGTCCCATTGGCTGCCCCAGCCCACAGGCTTGCTGGCCTTGCCTTTGAGCCGGCCCTGATCTACTAGTTGCCATATAGCGCGTCGATTTCTTTTGCCATTGCTTCTCTCCAATGCGGATCTTTATACACTGAAGTGAAGGATGTGGGTTCTGTGATGGATTGGATAGGGTTTTGTTGATATTTTATAGATGTTAGGGTTGTAAAATTCAGGTGTCGTTTTGGTTTTCTAGAATTTGTTTTACGACTCACCATGGGATCAGTTGGTTGAGGTGGTTGTGGCTGCGAATTTTCAGCACTGGATTGAGGCTGGCTGTAGCTTGAAGATGGTTGATTGATAATTGCAGTAGTAGAATTGTCTTGTTGATTTTTATCTTGAATGGTATTTGTCTGTGTAATATCTGGTCTTTGTATTATTGAGAGAGTTACTATACTAGTGCTGGTTTGTTGATGATTAGTTGATGTATTGTTTGATTGATCATGAAAAGGAATATTTCTTCATGAAAGACTACATTTCGAGAATGTAAAATTGATTTGTGTTTAGATCTAAACATATGTAGCCCTTTTTGTCAGTGCAATAGGCTAGAAAAACACATGGAATTGATTACATAATTTGTTAAAAGGAGATAAAAATGGACTTGATTGAGTGGGTAATCTGTTAATTAGAAAAATAGCACTTGAAAATATGTAATCCCAATATTGTAGAGGAATTTGAGCATGTGAAATTATTGCTAAACTTAACTCAACAATATGTATGTGTTTTCTCTGAAATTCCATTTTGTTGTGGGGTATAAGGACATGTAGTTTCATGTAAATATGAGGATAAAATTTAGATAAAAAGAAAAATTCACTACCTCCATCTGTCCTTATTCTTTTAATGTTCTTTAAGAGTAAATTTTCTGTTTGATTTTTGAATTTAGAATTTAGAAAATACTTGTTGTACTTCAGATTTTACTTTTAAGAAATAAATCCAGTTGAATCGAGAGAAATTATCAGAAAACAAATATAATATCTTGTGCCATTTATTGATGGTTCCCTGGCCGGTCCCCATACATCAAAGTATATGAGTTCTAAAGGTGAAGAAGCAACAAAATCAGGTAAATATCTAGATTTAGACTTACAACAATTTGAACATAGTTCATATTTATTGTTTAAAAGGGAAATGCAATTATTTCTAGCTAAACAAGAGACCACTTGACAGGAAGGATGGCCTAGTCGTCTATGCCTGTTTATTGGTGAAACCCTTGAAACTAAGAGTGCATAAGGTTATAAATTTGAACTAAAAGCAAATTTGTTTGAATCTGGTAGGGAGAAGAGGCCATCAACAACTAGAATTGCATTATGGAAATATCTATTCCGTTGGTAACGGAATAAACGCAGATTATGATTTTTAGTTATGGTAACTGAGCATTCGTTCGCCTACCTCTTTAGTATAAATAGATGACATTGTCTCTCTATTATATAGACAATTCTCAAGCTTTTGAAGGCGTCATACACAGAAATAGAGAGAGAGAGAGAGAGAGAGAGAGAGAGAGAGAGTTTTGAGTTATTTTCGGAAGGTATTTCCGGACTCGTCTAGCCGAGTCCGGTTATTCCGTGCATCTGAAGTTCGATGTGGATACGAGTAGATGTCTTCTGCTTTGAAGACTAGCGAGCGATCAGTTTCTTTACCCTAGGAAAAGCAAGGGGTTCGTTCGAGTCGAGCATCAGGAAGGAGAAGGTTGCATGTCAGAAAAGTTTAGACCTACGTCAGGAAGATCCGAGGTATAAATTTTAATAGATAATCTTGTACTTTTATTCCCTTAACGATGATCCTAGGGCGGGTTGAATCCATAGGTTCCACTGCGCATGTAATGTACATGGATATGGATTCCCCAACATTTAATTTATTCAGTCTAATTATAATTCAGGAAAGAGAATTGATCAAAATAAGGATGACATAAAGCCATGCCTTATGATCAATATAAATGTCATTTAAAAAAGGGACTAAATACATAATTGATGTATAGGTTATGATCACGTATCATTCATTTAATTTGGGTAATCATAACATCATACTAGAGGTTATTTAGGATTTATAAACTTGAAGTTTATTGCCAACATTAAATGAACCTACATGGTCGCACACAAACAGAACTAACTCGATTGGACACAGAAAATCGAAAGGAAGGTGAAGAGTTGTGAGCATTAGATGCTATAAATGTTGGGGAACCCATAGCCATGTACGTTACATGCACATGGGAACCTACGGGTTCAACCCGCCCTAGGATCATCATTAAGGGAATAAAAGTACAAGATTATGCTATTAAAATTTATACCTCAGATCTTCCTGATCCGGGAGAGAGAAGCGGATGTAGATCTGAACGAACTTCCGTCTCGCTTCCTTCTCCTTCGTGCTCCTAAAGCTTAACTCGAACGAACACCTTGCTTCTCCTAGGGTAAAGAAACTGATCGCTCGCTAGTCTTCAAAGCAGAAGACCTCTACTCGTATCCACGTCGAACTTCGAATCGTCAGAATAACCGAACTCCGCTAGACGAGTCCGGAAATACTTTCAGGAGGCTCTCTCTCTCTCTGTCTGTATTACGGCAGCCTGGAGGCTCTGTAATGTCTATCTAATAGAGGGGGACTGTCCCTCTATTTATACTAGAGAGGGAGGCGAATGATTACTCAGTTACCATAACTAAAATCCTAATTCCAGTGCTTATTATGTTCCCAATAGACCTATTATGTTGCCAACGGAATACGGTTTCCTAATCTGAAAACTTGGCTGCCGAGAATTGGTTGAGTTACGTTGCCAACAGAACTGTGCTGAATTTTGCACAATCATCCATATCAATCATCCAATGATCGATTATTTCCTTCACCTATTTATACATCATATGTACAACCATTTAAGAGCATTTCCTTCCTGACTAGACGATGTTCTATGTGTGACCATGTAGGTTCCATTTAACGCTAGCAATGATCTTCCAAAGATAATAAGTCATGAGTAACCTCTAGACTGGTGTCATGACTACCCATGTTAAATAAAATGATCAGCGTGTTGGGTTTCAGACGTGCATAACACAGCGGAAAACAAAAATTTCGTCCAAAACCAATCCGAGGATCCCTGCGTATCGGTTAAATCAAAGAAGTAAATCTTAATAATACCTTTCGGATTACGCTTAATCCGTGATGCTCAAACCATGCATATTGTCCATGCGCCTCTAAACAGGTTACCGTCCTAACCGATTTTACGTCCGTCTAGGCTGTCTAGGTCGGATCGTGCGGAAGTCATCTACCGTACACACAATCGGTCTCCACCAAAACTCTCAACAAACCGTTCTCATCTTCTCAGGCCGAATAGATCACAAGCGCCGAAAGTACGAACGCCTCTACTGGTGTCCACACGAACAAACTTCTTAAAACGGGAAGAACAACAATATATATGCTAGTAGCTTGTTCTCCTCTTGCATAAGAAAACTCTTATTATTTTATCTCACAAAAGATGTATATAATTCCTCTCATATAATCGCACTCTTTCATTTTTGTCATACAAAAAGGAAAGCACCCTTTCATAATTTTGTCATACAAATTAGAAAGTATATTTTCTCTCTTTTGTCTCACAAAAGAGAATGAGAAATAATGAGAGAGAGAGAATGATATGTTGTATATGTGAATTTGGAGTCCTCTATGTCCTTATATAGAGGTGAAGAGTCATGTCTCTACACACTAAAAGATGTGTATGACATCACTCATCATTATCCATATGCCATCATCTAGACTCTTCTAGATTACATGATCTTTTGTGCTCATAATCTTTATATACATATATATCATATCTTATCACATAAGATGACAATATATTTTGTGACATTCTTATGCAACTCATCATATAAGTCGCTACGATTTTCTGCGCCCGTTTCAGTTTGTTCTTTGTGTGTGACCCTACAGGTTCACTTAATGTTGGC
Organism: Juncus inflexus; assembly: GCA_024447665.1. Classification (NCBI taxonomy): domain Eukaryota; kingdom Viridiplantae; phylum Streptophyta; class Magnoliopsida; order Poales; family Juncaceae; genus Juncus; species Juncus inflexus. The sequence goes on from JAJHPC010000003.1 coordinate 1,518,147, forward strand.
AATAAACTTAACAATCTATAAATCATGAACGGACTCTAGCAAGCCATCATGACTACCCAATTTAAGTGAATATCAGTGATCCGATTTACCTAATCAATAATCACGTATTTAGTCCCTTTGTCACACGATATCTATATAGATCATAAGGCATGTAATATGTCATCCTTATATAAATCGATTAATATTTCTTGATCCGAAATTAAACTGAACAAGAACAAATGACATTAATAACTCTTGTTAATTCATTTGAGTATGGCCATACATTTCTTCAGTTCAATTCATCAAGAGGCCTAAAGATATCTCGCTCATTTATGAGAGGAACAAATCCCATCTTGATTGTACTCATCTCTCTACATGATTCATTGTATACCTAATCATAACCGTTATGACCACCCGGTTAAAGGCAGTGTTAGATTATATTAAAGTATAAAATTACTCATGTTGGGAACCGAGACAATCTCAGGTCAAAGGACTATAAATACTTTATGTTACAAGAATCGCTAATGACGTAAAACATGTAGCATTCTTATGGCGGGTCAGTCCAGTATATGGTCTCTAACCTATACCTTTGTTAATGACTTGATAACTATTTATCCATGATCAGTAAAACATAATCATCAGTCAACTAATATACGGTGTACATTTATAGCTTGTATATAAATATATATATTTATATGTATCTGCAAGTATATTTGTCTCCACAAATATCCTATAAATGACCAGGGACGATTTAAAATAACATTAATAACACTTTATAGTTTTACTATCAAAGTCACGCACTTTGATGACATAAAGTTGAATTGCATATTCATGGTCTATTTTAATTATATTAAAATAACCTATACGCACATATTATATGAAATATCTTAGAATAAATATTATGTTTGTTATTACAATCCATCGTCTAGGTCACAAAAACTTTGGCCTAGGGCATAACACCATCACAGCGATCATAACCTATCTGAATAGACGTTTTCGTGTTCCTTTTGTTCACAAGGCATGTAAGTATGTCTGTAGGATTAGTGCGCTAGGCCAAATATATTTATGATAGGAAATGGATTATATATTAAGACATTATTATTTATTCAATAAAGATTGTTTCTTATATATCTGTGTGTATGGGCTGTGAATATAAATTTCTTCTATCAGCCATGAATGTCACTTCGGGTTCACGTCATCAGAATAAGTGATTCTGATAGTAGAACTGTGAACCAACGAATGACAATCTAAACCGTCCCTAGTGATATGTGGGATGTTTATAGAGATAAACATACTTCAAGTAAGAAGCTACATATCTACACAAGTATATTCGCAGACCGGATGATCTTGTTCTGCTGATCGTGGACATAGGGATGTCAAGACTGGAATATAGGTTCGTGTTAGAGAACATGTGCTGGACTGACCACACTATGAGAATATACATGGTATATGTCATTAATGATTCTCATATGAATAGTGTGCTTGTTCCTACGACCTGAGGTCAGCATGAATTCCTGCATGTGAAACTGCATACTTTAATATGATCCTACGTCATCCATAACAGGATGATTATTAAGGTCATCATTAGGTATGCACTGAATCATGACGAGGAATGTGTGTGACCAAGATGGGATTAGTTCCTCTCTACAATAGGGAGATATCTATGGGCCCCCTAATGAACTAGGACTGAAGGAAATGCATGGCCATGCTCAAAATGAATTAACATGTGTTGTTAATATCATTTTGTATTTACTGAGTCTAATTCTCGATCAGGAAAGAGACTTTGATCAAACTCAAGGATGACATATTACCGTGCCTTGTGGTCAAGACGCATATCGTAGAAAAAAAGGAATAAGCAAATGTCTATTCAGATAGGTTTATGATCCCTGATCATATCATTTAACATGGGTAGTCATGATATCAATCTAGAGGTTACTCATGACTTACGATCTTTAGAAGATCGTTGCCAGCGTTAAAACCTACACGGTCACACAATGAACTCCATTCGTACAGGATGAAAATATCTCAATAACAGTTATACATGTGATGTATAAATGGGCGAAAGAATAAATCAAATATTGGATATTTGATTGTGCTGGAATTACTGTTCACGCATAGGAATTACTGTTCACGTACAGGAATTACTGTTGACGTATTCCAACGGAACACATATGGTATGTGCTGATTTGCTTGGCGGAGAAGCATCGTTTATATGGAAATGATGGTCCGTTCGAAGCAAGAATTACTGTTCACGCGGCAGGCAGGATTTATTTCCTTAACGAATGTTGCCATTCTTTCACCCCTCTCTCTAGTATAAATAAAGGGGTCCCTTCTATTCGACACACAATTCAGAAGTCTTAGAGGCCGTCTATTACATAGAAAACAGAGAGAAAGTTTTGAGAGATTTTTGGAAAGTATTTCCGGACTTGTCTAGCCAAGTTCAGTTATTCCGTACGTCTGAAGTTCGCGTGGATACGAGTAGAGGTTCTCTATCTTGAGAACTTGCAAGCGATCGATCTTCACCCCAAGGAGAAGCAAGGAGGTCGCGAGTTGAGCTTCAGGAAGGAGAAGGTTGAAAGTCAGAAAAGTTCAGACCTACATCCGTTATTCGTCTCGCTGATCAGGAAGTTCCGAGGTATAAATTTTAATAGTTAATCTCATACTTTTATTCACTTAACGTAGATCCTAGGGAGGGTTAAATCCATAGGTTCCGCTGCACATGTAACGTACATGGCTGTGGATTTCCCAACAGTGGCATCAGAGTGTTCGTTAAGAAAATAATCGTCGATTATGTATTAAATTTAGTAAATTCTAGTATAATAAATTTTAGGGTTTTGAAAATATTATTTTAAAACATCACGGAAAGAGTTTCTAGGAATATAATATTGGATATTATGGTTTTCTAGAGTTTCAAAAATTAGTTTTTCGAAATCTGTTTTGGAAACGGGACTAAAACAAAAGAAAAACGGATTTTCCAGCAGGTCTCCGTACCCAATGGAATAGTTCCGTTGAGAACGAAATAGTCCGTTGTGAACGGAATAGTCCGATGAGAACAGAGTAGAACCGAAAATTCATGTTTTTATCAACGATGGTTCCGTTGAGAACGGAATAGTTCCGTTCCCAACGGAATAAGGCTGACTTTGCGAGAAACCCTAATTTTTGTTATACATGGAATTTAAATATACATTATGGTATGAGCTTTAGATCCGTGATGTAATCTTGTGTGTGAATGCTTGTAATTTTATTTAATATCTATGGCAACCAGTGAGTTGTCCAAAGTTATAATTATGGCAACCAGTGAGTTGTCCAAATTTGTAAATTAACTTTTCTAACAATATGATAGATGTTAGGATAGATATTATTTCAAGACTTCAAGGCAAGAGATCTTGGCGCAATCTTCGAAAGATGGCATTGGATCTTTGCACACACAACGAATGGTTCGTTGAAGATTATTTCTGCAATCTAGAGATAGATATAAAATTAGGAACCTCATGATCACTCATGAGGATTAGGCTCATACCATATTTAACTTAGTTTCTGTGATGTTTATATTTATAAATCTAAAATAAAATCGTTCAGAATGTTAAGTAAGGAAGTGCCCCCATGTCACTGAAGCCCTCGGTACTTAGATAGTCTTCCATGTGGGTCATGCCAAAGCTGAGCATATGGAGGATTGTCTTTGTAAAGGAGGGTATGCAGGAAATGGCGTTTTCAATTGTATCTTGTAAAACTCTTTCCTTTTACGGAATGAGCATCATATGTATTTAGGATTGTGCCAAAGCGCACTTAATACTCAATGAAATACGGATCTTGACTCACTATGCATATGAAATGGACATTAATAACTCCTTATTAATTCACTCGAGCACGGCCGTGCGTTTCTTCAATCAAATCATCAAGAGGCCTAAAGATATCTCTCTCAATTTATGAGAGGAACAAATCCTATCTTAATTAAACTCTTTCCTCCGCATAATTTATTGTATATCTAATTATAATCTTTATGACCGCCTGGTTAAAGACGATGTTAGATTATATTAAAGTATAAAATTTCTCATGTAGGAAACTGAGATAATCTCAAGTCTAAGGATTACAGATACATTCTTTACTGAGAATGACTAATGACACGAACCATGTAGTATTCTCACAGTGGGTCAATCCAGTATATGGTCTCCAACATATACTTACGTTAAGGCCTTAATAACTCTTATTCATGATCAGTAAAACGTGACCATCAGTCAACTAACATACTGATGTCCATTTATAGCTTATCATAAAGTATGTTTGTCTCACAAACATCCTATGAATGATCAGGGATGCTTTAGAATATCATTCATTATACTTTATAGTTTTATTATCAAAGTCACATACTTTGATGATATAAGGCTGAATATCATATTCAAGGTTCATTTTAGTAATAAGAATAAAATAACCAATACGCATTTATTATATAAAAATCTCTAAATAAACACAATGTTTGTTTAACACAATCCATACATCTAGGTCTCAAATATATTGGCCTAGGGCATACTACTAAAAACTTCGCGTTCACATCATCAGAATACGTGATTCTGATAGTTGAACTGTGAACAAACGAATGACATTCTAAACTGTCACTAGTGTTATGTAGGATGTTTGTAGAGATAAACATACTTCAAGTAAGAAGCTATATATCCACACTAGTATATTCGCAGACTGGATCATGTTCTGCTGATCATAGACATAGAGATGTCAAGTCTGGAATATAGGTACATGTTAGAGAACACGTACTGGAGTGACCACACTGTTGGGCAATCCATAGCCTTGTACGTTACATGCGCAGCGGAACCTACTGATTTAACCCGCCTTAGGATCCACGTTAAGGGAATAAAAGTACGAGATTAGCCATTAAAATTTATACCTCGGATCTTCCTGATCCACAAGATGAAGAACAGATGTAGGTCTGAACTATTCCGACTCGTAACCATCTCCTTCCGAAGCTCGGCTCGCCAAGCTCTTTCCTGTTGCTAGGCTCAAAGAACTCCTTCTTGAAGCTCGACTCGCTAAACCCTTTCTTAAAGCTCGGCTCGAGAGACTCCTTCTTCTCCTAGAGATGAAGATAGACCGCTCGCTAGTTCTCAAGGTAGAGAACCTCTACTCTTGATCCATGCGAACTTCACTCGAACGGAATAACCGGACTTAGCTAGACAAGTCCGGAAATACTTTCTGATTATCTCTCAAAACTCTCTCTCTCTCTCTCTCTCTCTCTCTCTCTCTCTTTTCTGTGTAAGACGGCCTCTCAGGCTATTGAGTTGTGTGTTAAATAGAGATAACCTGCCCTTCTATTTATATTAGAGAGAGAGGCGAACTATTGCTCAGTTACCATAACTTAAACCCTAATCTGCGCCTATTCCGTTGCCAACGGAATTGTTCCGTTGCCAACGGAATATGTATTTCCATAACGGAATACTTCGGAGCTAAGGTTATTATAGTTTCCATATATATTCCGTTGGGAACGGAACTGTTCCGTTGCCAACGGAATGACACTATTTTGTTCAATCAATTATCCAATAATTGATTATTTCGTTCACCAATTTATACATTATATGTATTAACTGTTTTGAGGCATATTCATCCCGTACGAATGGAGTTCATTGTGTGACCGTGTAGGTTCCTTTTAATGCGGAAACGATCTTCTAAAGATCTAAGTCATGAGTAACCTCTAGACTAATGCCATGACTACCCATGTTAAATGAAATGATCAGCGATCATAAACCTATCTGAATAGACATTTGTTTATTTCTTTTGTTCTACGATAAACGTCTTGATCACAAGGCACGGTAATATGTCATCCTTGAGTTTGATCAAAGTCTCTTTCCTGATCGAGAATTAGACTGAGTAAATACAAAATGATATTAACGACACATGTTAATCCATTTTGAGAATGACCATGCATTTCCTTCAGTCCTAGTTCATCAGGGGGCCCAGAGATATCTCCCTCATAAAGAGAGGAACATATCTGTAATATGTATTTTTATACACATTTTTAGGGTTTTTATCATGAAAAATTCATCAATAAATCACATAAATTGTATGAAAATTACTTAAAAATTATCTGTGAAACTCTTAATACACTTTTGTGTGATTTTTCAGGTAAAAAGACCGATAAAACGACAATTGGAAAGTCAACTCCAAATGACGGACCGATTCGCAAATCATGGGCCAAAGATGGCCGAATTTTCGACGAATCTTTGCGAAAACCCTACACACGATTCTCCAAAACTCTTATCCGTCGACTATCCAAGCCAAGACCTACAAAATCCACAAAAAGACGAAAAATCAAACCCGGGAAATCGTCGAGTTGACCAAAAGTCAACTTTTCCAAAAGGGGTCAAGCTGGGCGTCAAATCGTAGAGCGCGACGATACGAATCCAACGGTACAAACCTTGCGAAAAAAGACCTTCTAGAACTCCCAGAAAATGCGATACAAGATTTGGTCAACCTTGGTCAAAGTCAACCTTTGACCGGGTCAAACCTCTTCCAACCAACCGGAGTGTGACACGTGGCAACTTCCGTTGGAAATCAGCGAATTAAGAAGCGACACGTGGAAGAGTCTGTTATTTTCAACAACAGGAAGGACACGTGGCGATTTCTTATTGGGGAGCATCACTGACGCGTCAGTACGAGATTCTTGCACAAGCCAATCAGATCATGCCACGTGGCATACACGTGAAAAGATTACGCGTTATCTTCAGATTCCAAGCATTTCCTCTCCGTTTTCTTTCAGACTGGACACCTCCGTTTCTTTATTAATGTGCAAAACCGAGAGCACTAGACCGTCCGGTAAAGTGAAATGGAGAAGGAACAAAACGCGTTTTCTGCAGATATCAGAAGCGCAGTACGATGATTCTCTTCTCAGCCAATCAATAGTCGACACGTGGCAACTTCGTTTTAACAGATTGAAAGGTGAAACACGTGGCAAAATCGTGGCCATTGGATCAGATATCTGATTTTGATCAGACCAACCCCTGAGCGACACGTATGCGATTTGGGGGAGAATGAAATGCTATATGTACCCAGAATTTGCACCCACGCTGAATTTGTATAGAAAAGAAAGAAATAGTGCTATTTATCCCCCAAATTGCTACCCAAAACAGAATCCGGATCAAACTAAATTGTTTAGTCCCACCATCCTAATTCTAAATATTTTCTAGGGTAAATTTCACTATAAAAAGACCCCAACTTCTCTCTAGAAGGGAGGCATCCACACAACCATTCAATCCTCCATTCTTATATCACCATACACCATTCTTCATCTCTTCCACCATTTTCAAATCTATTCTTTTCTTTTCCACCATTAATGTCCATAAACTTCAAAACTCCAATTTTTGAGAATTGAGAGTGAAGATAGAATTTTAGAGAAGGAAGAAGTGCTTGAACTAGAAGGTGAAAGTGATAAATCAATCAAGAAGGAGAGAGATCGAGAACGATTCACTTCTTTAGGGTTTGATTTAATTCTTCTTTTTCTTTTACTATTCTCTTGGTTAGATTTTAATATGATTTATTTTGTGGACATGAGTGAGTAGTTTAAAGGGTAGGGAAAGACTTTTTGTGTAGCCTTGATGATGAAATCTTGAGAAAACTTTGCATTTATTATAGTATTTTTAAGATTAAATCTTGAGATATTTTTATGAGTTTTAAAATTAAATTATTTGGAAGGATGATTTGATATTAAATATTTATAAAGATTCTTAGAGATTTGTTTGAATATATTTGACTTGAAAAAGTTATCCTTATTCAAATAAGGGTTGAATCAATTATAAGAACACTTAAAAATAGAAGTTTTTAATGGATCTAAAGGTCGATGAGTTTATTAATTAATTTTTGGAAAGAAGTTAATTAATCCTTGCTTATAAATATTATATGATTAATTTGATATCATTTGTGATTCGTGATTCTCAAGTTACACAAATTGTCATATTTCCCTACTATTTCTCTTTTATCCTTTAAAAAGAAAATTGTTTTTTATTTATTTTATTTTACCTCTTGTGCAATTCTTTCTATTAAAGCAACAACAACAATCTTCAAAACACAACACTAAATTAAAAGTGAGAACTGAACGTTAAAATATTTAAGGCCTTGCTTCCTTGTGTTCGACATCCTAAACTCAAAATTCACTTATACACTTTATTGATGAATTAGGAAACTTATAAATATCTTTGTTAACACGTGATTACACCACGACACGTTTTCACTTGTTACAAAATCCCATCTTGGTCACTCACATTCCTTGTCATGATTCAATGCATACCTAACGATGACCTTAATGATCATCCCGTTACGGTGACGTAACATCGTGTTAAAGTATGCAATTCCTCATATAGGAATCCATGGTGATCTCAGGTCGTAGGAACAAGAACACATCCCATTACGGATGACGTAAGATCATGTTAAAGTATGCAGTTCCTCATACAGGAATCCATGGTGACCTCAGGTCGTAGGAACAAGAACACTATTCATATGAGAATCACTAATGACATATACCATGCATATTCCAGACTTGACATCTCTATGTCCATGATCAGCAGAACATGATCATCCAGCATGCGAATATACTAGTGTGGATATGTAGCTTCTTACTTGAAGTATGTTTATCTCTATAAACATCCTACATATCACTAGGGATAGTTTAGAATGTCATTCGTTGGTTCACAGTTCTACTATCAGAATCACGTATTCTGATGACGTGAACCCGAAGTGTCATTCTTGTTTGATATAAGAAATATACATTCACAACCCATACACACATATATATAAGAAATAACCTTTATTGAATAAATAATAATGTCTTAAACATAATCCATTTCCTAGCACAAATACATTTGGCCTAGGGCACTAATCCTACAGTCTCCCACTTGCACTAGGCTAATTCTAAGCATCTTATTCCCATAGACCTAACATGACCCTCATGCTTTGCTTGCGGGAGTGGTTTAGTTAATGGATCGGCGACATTGTCGTCCGATGACACTCTACACATTTTAACATCACCCCTTTGTATGATCTCTCTTGATTAGATGGAAGCGTCGCAGTATGTGCTTGGAGTTTTGGTGAGATCTCGGTTCCTTTGCTTGTGCGATCGCTCCATTGTAGTCACAATATAGATCCACTAGTTCTGAGATACTCCGAACTACTCTTAGCTCCTCCAAAAAGTGCTTTATCCAAACAGCTTCTTTAGCCGCTTCTGCAGCGGTTATATACTCTGCTTCTGTTGAAGAATCTGCCACAGTACATTGCTTGGAACTCTTCCATGTCACTGCGCCTCCATTTAGGCAAAATAAATAACCTGATTGCGATCTGAAGTCATCTGAGTCTGTCTGGAAGCTTGTGTCGGTGTAACCCTTTACAACGAGCTCGTCTTCCTGGCCTCCATTAGGAACAGGTCCTTAGTTCTTCGTAAGTACTTAAGGATCCTCTTAACAGCTATCCAGTGACTTTCACCTGGATTAGACTGGAACCTACTTGTTGTGCTCAATGAGTATGACACATCCGGTATAGTACATATCATGGCATACATGATAGATCCTATAGCCGAAGCATATGGGATCTTAGTCATGCGTCTTTGTTCCTGCACATTTGTAGAACACTGTGTCTTACTAAGAGACAGGCCATGTGACAAGAGCAAAAATCCTTTCTTGGATTCTTGCATTCTGAACCGTTTCATTACCTTGTCTATATATGTACTTTGACTCAGACCTATAAGCCTTCTAGATCTATCTTTATAGATCCTGATTCCTAGCACATAGGAGGCTTCTCCTAGGTCTTTAATCGAGAAACTATCTCCCAATAATTTCTTGACGTTCAATAATGTTGGGATGTCATTTCATGAGTAATATGTCATCTACGTACAGCACCAGGAATACTACCGTGCTCCCACTGAACTTCATGTAAACACAAGGCTCACCTTCACTTTTGGTAAAGCCAAAACTTTTGATGACTTCGTCAAAACGAAGGTTCCAACTTCGAGACGCTTGCTTCAATCCATAGATGGATTTCTGAAGCTTGCAAACCTTACCAGAATTCTTAGGATCGACAAAACCCTCGGGTTGCCTCATATGCACGTCCTCGGTCAGATTTTCGTTTAGGAAAGCTGTTTTGACATCCATTTGCCATATTTCATAGTCATAATATGCTGATATGGCTAACAGAATTCTGATGGATTTAAGCATAGCTACAGGTGAGAAAGTTTTGTCATAGTCAATACCATAAACTTGTTTGAAACCTTTCGCCACAAGCCTAGCTTTGTAGGTTTGTACCTTTCCATCAACGTCAGTCTTCTTCTTGAAGACCCACTTACATCCGATGGTCTTCAAGCCTTCGGATGGGTCAATCAAATTCCAAACTTGATTGTCTTGCATGGATTGCATCTCGGCTCTCATGGCCTCTGACCATTTCTGAGAGTCGGGACTCTTCATAGCATCTTGGTAGGACGTGGGTTCATCATCTATGAATGTCACATCATCATCATTAGACACGAGAAATCCGTATCTCTCGGGCTCATGACGAATCCTACTAGATCTACGTTGAGTCTATTGTGTTTCAAGCTCGCCAACTCCTTGAGAGCTTGTTTGTTCCTCCAACATAGGTTCTGCAACTATAGGTGGGTCTCGAATTTCTTCGAGTTGCACTTTACTCCCATTGCTTCTCATAGAGACAAACTCTCTTTCCAAGAAAGCTCCATTGCGAGCAACAAACACTTTATTCTCCGATGGGTGGTAAAAGTAATATCCTTTGGTTTCCTTAGGATATCCCACAAACAGGCACTTATCAGATTTGGGTCCGAGTTTATCGGGAAACTGACGTTTGACATAAGTCTCACATCACCAAATTTTAAGAAAAGACAACTTGGGGCTTTTCCCCTTCCATATCTCATATGGCGTCTTTTGAACCGCTTTGGATGGAATCCTGTTCAGTATGAATGCGGTAGTCTCAAGAGCGTAACCCCAGAAAGACATTGAAAGACTCGTTTGACTCATCATCGATCGAACCATATCCAATAAGGTTCGATTCCTCCTTTCGGACACTTCATTCCACTTAGGAGTTCCTGGAGGAGTTAGTTGTGAAACTATTCCACATTCTCTGAGATGATCCTCAAATTCCTGACTCAGATATTTGCCTCATCGATCAGATCGAAGTGCTTTAATCTTCTTGCCAAGTTGATTTTGTACCTCATTCTTAAATTCTTTGAACACTTCAAATGATTCAGACTTGTGCTTCATTAGGTAGACATAACCATATCTACTGAAGTCGTCGGTGAAAGTTATGAAGTACCGATACCCACCTCTAGCAGCCGTACTCATTGGTCCACATACATCAGTATGTATGAGTTCTAATAAGTCATTGACCCTTTCTCCAACTTTTGTGAAGGGTTTCTTAGTCATCTTGCCAAGTAAACAAGACTCGCACGTCTCAAATGATTCCAAATCAAATGAGTATAAAAGTCCATGAGAGTGGAGTTTAGAAATGCGTTTCGCATTTATATGGCCTAAGCGACAGTGCCAAGAGGTATCTTGTATTTGAGTCATTCGGTTTAAATCGTTTAGTGTTAATGTTATATATGGACTTATAACTCTCTTTCTTAAGATCCAGCACGTAAAGACATCTTTCTAATAGAACATTTCCATAAAAGAGATTATCCTTTAAGATAGAACAATTATTATTCTCAATAACAAATTTATAACCATCCAAAGCTAGACTAGAAATAGACATAATATTTCTGCTCATAGCAGGTACAAAATAACAATTATTAAGTACTAATACAAGTCCACTAGGCAAAGTCAATAAATAAGTTCCTACGGCTAATGCAGCAACTCTTGCTCCATTTCCCACAGGCAGGTCGACTTCGCCCTTAGCTAATCTTCTACTCCTTCGTAGTCCCTGCACATCATTACAAATGTGAGTACCACATCCGGTATCCAATACCCAAGATTTAGGAGTAAGTGAATTAGTTTCAATAACAAAAATACCTGAAGCGGTAGTCACACTACCCTTCTTGATTTCGTCATGATATAGTTTGCAGTTTCTCTTCTAATGGCCAACCTTGTTGCAATGGAAGCAAACTCCCTCTTTGTCTTTCTTGATCTTAGGTTTAGGCAACACCTTGCCTTTACCCTTGCTCTTGTTCCCGGTCCTCTTACCCTTCTTCTTGTGAACCATTAGAACGTCTTTGACAACATTTGTCTTCATGTCCTCTTGTGTGTTCTTAAGCATCCCATGCAACTCGGTGATGGATTTCTCCATCTGATGCATATTATAATTCATGATGAATTGCTTAAAACTAGGAGGTATTGACCCGATAATTATGTCAACAACTAATTTTCTAGGCATAGCTGAACCAAGCCTCTCCAATTGATCAAGATAGCTCTTCATCTTGAGTACATGAGCACTCACAGATGAACCTTCAGCCATCTTTGTGTCAGTCAGAGAGATGGTCGCTTTGTAGCGCTCAACTCTAGCCTGCTCTTGGAACATTTCCTTGAGAGTTACGATCATATCGTAAGCACCCATGTCTTCCAGTTGCTTCTGAAGCTCGGAGGTCATGGTCGCTTGCATGAGACAAGCTATCTCCATGTCGTCTTTAACGTATTTAGCATACGCATCTCAGGGCAGCCCTTGTGGCTCCCTGTTCTAGTTCCTCTAGGTAAGCCTCTTCTATGACAGTTTATTGTCAGCCTTGAGAACAATTCTCAGGTTTCTAAACCAGTCAAGGAAGTTAGACCTATTGAGCTTATCCTTCTCAAGGATAGATCGCAAATTCAACCCAGTTGAATTATTATTTGCCATTATTCTATAAGTTAAAATGTAAAGTGCCATTATTATTTATTCATTGGGGTTGTTTTGTTTTGGTGTTTCTTATAATGTACTCCCATTAGTTTTCTTCAAATCAACCACCTTCAGTAGTATTGATTCGGAAACTTCAAATGAATGAGGTTTCATAGTGAGTCAAGATCATTATTTCATTGAGTATTAAGTGCGCTTTGGCGCAACCCTCAATAAACAACTATTTAGGTAGGAACACTTTCAATTGTATCATATACATCTCTTTCCTTTTATGGAATGAGCATCATATGCCCGGTGTATTATTCCATCTTGTGCCCTGAGCCCAAGTCCGACTTGCTTGCTCAGGTAAGTTTAACCATGTATGATTATCAGGGAAATAGAGTCCCGCACACTCAGCTTTGGCATGACCCATGCTGGCCACCATTTCCTGCGTACCCTCCTTTACAAAGACAATCCTCCATATGCTCAGCTTTGGCATGACCCACATGGAAGACTGTCTAAGTACCGAGGGCTTCAGTGACATGGGGGGCACTTCTTTACTTAACATTCTGAAGGATTTTATTTTAGATTTATAAATATAAACATCACAGAAACTAAGTTAAATATGGTATGAGCCTAATCCTCACGATCGATCATGAGGTTCCTAATTTTAGATCTATCTCTAGATTGCAGGAGTAATCTTCAATGAACCCTTTGTTGTGTGTGCGAAGATCCAATGCTATCTTCCGAAGATTGCGCCGAGATCTCTTGCCTTGAAGTCTTGAAATAATATCTATTCTAACAACTATCCTATAGCTAGAAAAGGTAATTTACAAATTTCGACAACTCACAGGTTGTCATAATTACAACTTTGGACAACTCACTGGTTGCCATAGATATTAAATAAAATTACAAGCATTCACACACAAGATTACATCACAAAACAATCACAGATCTAAAGCAAATATCATATTTGTATATTTAAATTCTATGTATAACAAAATTAGGGTTTCTCGCAAAATCAGCATTATTCCGTTGGAACGGAGCTGTTCTGTTCTGAACGGAACTATTCCGTTCTCAATGGAAGTACTCCGTCCTTAACGGAGACGTGCTGGAAGTTCGTATCTTCTTTTGTTTCAATTTCGTTTCCAAAACAGATTTCGAAAACCTATTTTTCGAAACTCCAGAGAATCATAATATCCAATATTATATTCCTAGAAACTATTTCCCTGATGTTTTGAAATAATATTTTCAAAACCCTAATATTTATTATACTAGAATTTACTAAATTTTAAATATGTAATCGACGATTATTTCCTTAACTAACGCTCTGATGCCACTGTTGGGCAATCCATAGCCATGTACGTTACATGCGTAGCGGAACCTATGGATTTAACCCGTCCTATGATCTACGTTAAGGGAATAAAAGTACGAGATTAGCCATTAAAATTTATACATCGGATCTTCCTGATCCACGAGATGAAGAACGGATGTAGGTCTTAACTATTATGACTCGTAATCGTCTCGTTCCTAAGCTCGGCTCGCCAAGCTCCATCCTGTTGCTAGGCTCGAAGAACTCCTTCTTGAAGCTCAACTCGCTAAACCCTTACTTAAAGCTCGGCTCGATAGACTCCTTCTTCTCCTAGAGATGAAGATAGATGGCTCGCTAGTTCTCAAGGTAGAGAACCTCTACTCATATCCACACAAACTTCACTCGAACGGAATAACCATACTTGGCTAGACAAGTCCGGAAATACTTTCCGATTATCTCTCAAAACTGTCTCTCTCTCTTTTCTGTGTAAAGACGGCCTCTCAGCTATTGAGTTGTGTGTCAAATAGAGAGACCTTGCCCTTCTATTTATACTAGAGAGAGAGGCGAACGATTGCTCAGTTACCATAACTTAAACCCTAATCTGCGCCTATTCCGTTGCCAACAGAATTGTTCCGTTGCCTACGGAATAGGTATTTCCATAACGGAATACTTGGCAGCTAAGGTTATTATAGTTTCCATATATATTCCGTTGGGAACGGAACTGTTCCGTTGCCAACGGAATGGCACTATTTTGTTCAATCAATTATCCAATAATTGATTATTTCGTTCACCAATTTATACATCATATGTATTAATTGTTTTGAGGCATATTCATCCCGTATGAATGGAGTTTATTGTGTGACCGTGTAGGTTCCATTTAACGCTGGCAACGATCTTGTAACCTCTAGACTGATGTCATGACTACTCATGTTAAATGAAATGATCAGCGACCATAAACCTATCTGAATAGATATTTGTTTATTCCTTTTGTTCTACGATAAACGTCTTGATCACAAGGCACGGTAATATGTCATTCTTGAGTTTGATCAAAGTTTCTTTCCTGATCGAGAATTAGACTGAGTAAATACAAAATGATATCAACAACACATGTTAATCCATTTTGAGCATGACCATGCATTTCCTTCAGTCCTAGTTCATCAGGGGGGCCCAGAGATATCTCCCTCATAATGAGAGGATCAAATCACATCTTGGTCACTCACATTCCCTGTCATGATTCAGTGCATACCTAACGATGACACTACTGATCATCCCGTTACGGATGATGTAAGATCATATTAAAGTATGCAGTTCCTCACACAGGAATCCATGGTGACCTCAGGTCGTAGGAACAAGCACACTATTCATATGAGAATCACTAATGACATATACCATGCATATTCTCATAGTGTGGTCAGTCCAGTACGTGTTCTCTAACACGTACCTATATTCGAGGCTTGACATCTCTATGTCTATGATCAGCAGAACATGATCATCCAGCCTGCGAATACACTAGTGTGGATATGTAGCTTGTTACCTGAAGTATGTCTATCTCTATAAACATCCAACATATCACTAGGGACAGTTTAGAATGTCATTTGTTGGTTCACAGTTCTACTATAAGAATCACGTATTCTGATGACGTGAACCCGAAGTGTTATTCTTGGTTGATATAAGAAATATACATTCACAACCCATACACACATATATATAAGAAAGAACCTTTATTGAATAAATAATAATGTCTTAAACATAATCCATTTCCTAGCACAAATACATTTGGCCTAGGGCACTAATCCTACACACACTATGAGAATATGCATGGTATATGCCATTAGTGATTCTCATATGAATAGTGTGCTTGTTCCTACGATCTGAGGTCACCATGGATTTCTGTATGAGGAACTGCATACTTTAATATGATCTTACGTCATCCGTAACGGGATGATCATTAGGGTCATCATTAGGTATACATTGAATCATGACCAGGAATGTGAGTGACCAAGATGGAATTTGTTCCTCTCATTAAGAGGGAGATATCTCTTGGCCCTTGATGAACTAGGACTGAAGGAAATGCATGGCCATGCTCAAAATGGATTAACATGTGTTGCTAATATCATTTTGTATTTATTCAGTCTAATTCTCAATCAGGAAAGAGATTTTGATCAAACTCAAGGATGACATACTTACATGCCTTGTGATCAAGACATATATCATAGAACAAAAGAAATAAGAAAATATCTATCTGAATAGATATTTGCTTATTCCTTTTGTTCTACGATATACGTCTTGATCACAAGGCATGGTAATATGTCATCCTTGAGTTTGATGAAAGTCTCTTTCCTTATCGAGAATTAGACTGAGTAAATACAAAATGATATTAACAACACATGTTAATCCATTTTGAGCATGGCCATGCATTTCCTTCAGTCCTAGTTCATCAGGGGGCCCAGTGATATGTCCCTCATGACGAGAGGAACAAATCCCATCTTGGTGACTCACATTCCTCGTCATGATTCAGTGCATACCTAATGATGACCCTTATGATCATCCCATTACGGATGACGTAGGATCATATTAAAGCATGCAGTTCCACATACACGAATCCATGATGACCTCAGGTCGTAGGAACAAGCACACTATTCATATGAGAATCACTAATGACATATACCATGCATATTCTCATAGTGTGGTCAGTCCAATACGTGTTCTCTAACACGTACCTATATTCAAGACTTGACATCTCTATGTCTATGATATCTAGATGGTCCATATGAAAGAGTAATAAACCCACATATATTTCGATGAATACGCTCATGGAAATTGGGTGATTCATTCCAAACCCTTGTTTGTGATGTCTAACGATAAATTTTCTTTCATAACATGCAACACATAAAAATTCATTTAATAAAATAATCTTCTGGTTCTTTAATTGATGCACATTTGAATTTGTTATAATTATTTGCATCATGAGTGCTCCGATATTATAAATCATGAAATTTCTATTCAATTTGGTGAACTTCTTGTTCATAAAATTATTTTTCAAATTTGTGAACTTCTAGTTCATGTTTAATGATAAAGTTGATTTCTAATTAGTAAACTTCTAGTTAATGGCGAAACCATAAAATTGAGCACTTCTGGAGCATCTAGTCATGTTTTATTATTGAGCATACGGATCATATAGAAAATAGGAAATTTCATGTCTCTTTATTAATTGAATATGTAATAAAAATAAATATAGGATCAAACAAATTTTTTACATACAAGTATAGCATGTGTTAAGGACTCATTGAAAGTTTCTTCATTATAAATATAATTGATCATCTTACTCTTTTAATTCTCCTTTAAAGAGACCTCATTAAATTTTCAATAAG
Source organism: Juncus inflexus (assembly GCA_024447665.1). Lineage (NCBI taxonomy): Eukaryota > Viridiplantae > Streptophyta > Magnoliopsida > Poales > Juncaceae > Juncus > Juncus inflexus. The sequence goes on from JAJHPC010000003.1 coordinate 1,535,601, forward strand.
ATGTTTTAATGTACGATGCGTACATGACCAATGGGCCTTCGTACGGAAGCCAAAATATTTTATTGTGTGTTATTGTTTTTTCGTGTGGTTTTCTTATTATTACTTTACTTCTCCTTCTCTTTAACCACACTATCATGCCATTTATAAGTGGTGGTATTCAGTTCAGGGAACTAAAATAAGTTAGTTGTACGTTATCCATGTTGTTCTCGGTTTGATTATGTTTAAATAATTCCGTAATTACTAATCTTGTTTGAGAATGTCTTATTAGCTCAGAATGTCACTCGTTAAATTTTTGAAAATGGAGATTTCATCGGAATGGAGGCCTCTCCCTGATCTTAGGAAGACTAGAAGTCGTCATGCTTTTAAAGAATTTCAAGCGAGGATTTCAAGGCATGGGAGCAAGCTTCTTTAGTCTTCTAGTCTGTTGTGCGGTGTAAGTAATTTAATTTGTACTAAAAAGAGAGTAAAATCTGAAATCTATTTAATTTCTGCTAGTTCCATTGGCAATGGACCTAATTCCATTGGCAACGGACCTAGTCCATTGCCAACAGAAGTAGTCCATTGACAACGGACCTAGTCCATTGCCAATGGAAGTAGTTCGTTGGCAACGGACCTCCCCGTTGACATTCAATTTCTCCTGGGTTTTGGTTGAAAAATTATTGCGTGAGTTCCGTTGGCAACGGACCTAGTCCGTTGGCAACAGAACTATAGGAACATAGCCGTTTGATTTGAAATCCTCATTGATTTCCTTTAGTTTTTGCAATCCGTTGGCAACGGAACTGGTCCGTTGGTAACAGAACTGCGCAGGTTTCTATTTTTTCAGGGCGGCTCTTTCCACTTTTAAAAGAGGCGCCGCCCACCTCAGTTTTAGACAAGAATTATACATACAAAAAGCAGAAATACTCTCTTATTAATACTGCTATATTGCTCTAATCTCAACAGAGACTAATCGAGTTGTTAAGCGTGTTGCTCGTTGTTGGTTGAGATCGAAAGATATCGAGTTTGTAAGTTGATTGTTTCACCGGACGTCACGTTTGTTGTAAGGCGACGGTGGATCGTGGTTTTGTACTCAAACACTATTTAGATTAGTGATTATCGGAGCCGTAAGGCAAGTCCCAGAGAGTAGGCAACTCGTGAACGCGGTATGGGCTGCTAGCGAGTAAACGGGTGGTTAAGGCTAACACAACCACCTCGCCGAACTCCGTCATCAGATCGTGTGTTCGGTATCTCTTTACTTTTTATATTTTTACTTTAATTTCATATATATTTATCTTTCTTTGTTAATTAGTATTCAGACAACCATCAACAAAGTCTGAAAACAATAAAAATTTAAAACCCTAAAAGTACATTATTCACGTTTTCGCACTTTAGGACTTTTAAACCCCTCTATAGGCCACAATCGTTCAATAACTCAATCGACGAAAACTGAAACAAGAAGATAAATAATTGTATTTGTGAAAAATTAAAAACTGAAATTAATCATCTAAAAGTCGAAGTTGTAAGTTTAAAATATGAAAATAAATCTCTCAAGTCTACTTGCGCCAGAAATATCTCGAGCAAACTTGATTTAGACAACTTAATTATAGGGCGAAAACAAAATGATAAAACTGGCTTAGGATTCAAGAAAGAGATCGGTGCTAAACCCGCTCCTCCAAGACCTAAAAACTACACAATAAAAGGGGAGCTCAATCAACCGAAGAGTAGAGGCAGTGCATTCATGTACAGAGACTACTCTAAGTGCCAAAGTCCTAAAAGTCAAACTTCTAAAAGGTTTAGTAATAACAATAGGTTTCACTATTTTCATGATTTTCGGCATATTCATGAGAACGACCGTGGTGTCACAACCGAAAGACTTTATAAAAGAGGTTCTAATGGTTATTTTTATAAAATAGTCGACACACATGTCCCGAGGAAGATTCAACCTAATGAATCTCAACATCGAGCTCCCAAACATTATACTAATGCATATCAAAAACAAAGTTTTTCAAACACAAACAATTTTGCGAAATCAAACAATTTTTCAAAATCAAACAATTTTGCGAAATCAACTGTTTTTAGTGCAAAGTCGACCGAACCAAAGCTTAGGAAAGTCGAGTTTTCAAACCACTATAAAAATCATTTTGTGAAAGGTACTGAAGAGACTTCGAACACGACTTGTTCATTTTGCAACTATTGTTGCAAAATAGGCCATATCTTTCTAGAGTGTCATTTACGTAAACCTGCTAATTCTTCAAAATTTGTGTGGTTGCGGAAAGACATAAATATTGAAAGCAACTCCTCATTAAATGAGGAGAAATCGAAGTCCACTTCTAAGGGGGAGTTGTGGTCACATATCTAACTTGTGGATCGAGAAAGTTTTTGTTTTAGTGCAGAAAAATTCGACAACTTGACGGGAATCACTCAGGAAATGTGGGCATTCGACGCGACTTGTGTCTTTTGCTAATCAAGGTCTTGTGAAGAAATTGACAGAGTTGGCTAAATGGAATTGAAGTCAACAATATTCTCGCCTAGTCACGAGCATCTTCTTTTCTATCCGATACTTGGTCGAGGTTATGCTATTCATGATAAAATCTTATTTTTTTCTCTCATTATATATTATTTATTCGGTACTTTTTGTCCTCTTCTTGGATTTTTTTTTTGGGACTATTGTTTTCGAACTTTATTTTAATACATGTATGTTTCAATAATATCAAAATGATTTTTTTTGTCTTGATGAAAGTTTATAATAAAACCATCTTTGAACAGTTTTTGTGAATCCTTAAAGTAACCTATAATTTTTTTTTAATGTGTTATTGCACTCAGGAGGAGTATCTATTTAGTGGGAGCTTTATTCTCTCTCGTTTGATGATCCCTTTTGACAGTTTTCAAAAAGGGGGAGAAGATATAAAATGCTACATTTAACGGAATTATTTTAAGAATCATCAAAAGGGGGAGATTGTTGTTCTCGGTTTGATGATGTTTAAAATAATTTAGTAATTACTAATCTTATTTTAGAATGCCTTATTAGCTTAGAATATCACTCGTTAAGTTTTCGAAAATGAAGATTTCATCGGAATGGAAGCATCTCCCTGATCTCGGGAAGACTAGAAGTCGTCACGCTTTTAAAGAATTTCAAGAGAGGATGTCAAGGCGTGGGAGCAAGCTTCTTTAGTCTTCTAGTGTGTTGTGTGGTGTAAGTAATTTAATTTGTACTAAAAAGAGAGTAAAATCTGCAATCTATTTAATTTCTGCTAGTTCCATTGGTAATGGACCTAATTCCATTGGCAATGGACCTAATTCCATTGGCAACGGACCTAGTCTGTTGCCAACGGAAAGTAGTCCGTTGGAAACTTACCTCCCCGTTGCCATTCATTTTCTCCTGGAGTTTTGGCTGAAAAATTGTTGCGTGAGTTTCGTTGGCAAGAGACCTAGTCCGTTGGCAACAGACCTAGTCAGTTGGCAACAGAACTACAGGAACATAGCCGTTTGATTTGAAATCCTCATTGATTTCCTTCCGTTTTTGCAATCTGTTAGCATCGGAACTGTGCAGGTTTCCATTGTTTGAGGGATGCTCTTTCCTCTTTTAAAAGAGGCGCCGCCCTCCTCAGTTTTAGACAAGAATTCCACATACAAAAAGCCGAAATACTCTTTTATTAATACTGTTAAATTGCTCTAAATCTCAACAGAGACTAATCGAGTTGTTGAGCGTGTTGCTCGTTGTTGGTTGAGATCGAAAGATATCGAGTTTGTAAGTTGATTTTTTCACCGGATGTCAAGTTTGTTGTAAGGTGACGATGGATCGTGGTTTTGTACTCAAACACTATTTAGATTAGTGATTATCGGAGCCACAAGGCAAGTCCCGGAGAGTAGGCAACTCGTGAACGCGGTATGGGCTGCTAGCGAGTAAACGGGTGATTAAGGCTAACGCAACCACCTCGCCGAACTCCGTCATCAGATCGTGTGTTCGGTATCTCTTTACTTTTTATATTTTTACTATAATTTCATATATATTTATCTTTCTTTGTTAATTAGTATTCAAACAACCATCAACAAAGTCTAAAAACAATAAAAATTTAAAACCCTAAAAATACATTATTCACGTTTCTGTACTTTAGGCCTTTTAAATCCCTCTATAGGCCTCAATCGTTTAACAATTGGTACCAGAGCAGGAATACAGAATGTTTTGAATTCAAATTTGAAACAACGTATATTTTTGATCTATGGTGACACTCCCAACAAATCGACTACACGTCTTTTATCCGGAGAAACTCGATGGTAAAAATTGAAATCTTTGGAAGAGATGCATGGTGAATGTCTTCGAACTACATGGACTTCGCCAGGTAGTAGAAAACGGTTTTACCACAGAATTTGTACCCAATAGTACCACTAACCATACCGATACAACCAAAACAAATATCACACTTGACATAATGGCACAATTCCTCATTCTCACAAATATGTTAAACACTTTTTCTGCAATAATAGATGGTTGTGAGAATTGTAATGAAATGTGGAAAGCTGTCCTAAGTAGATTTGGGGGAAATAATCAAATGAAATGAACCAAATTAATGGGACTTGAACAACAATTTGATAATTTCTGGATGATTGAAGGTGAACCCATCGAGGATATGTACATTCGTATGTCGCATATCTGAAATGGATTCACCGCTTTAGGAGAGAAACTAACCGATGATCGAGTTGTAGGAAAATTAATTAGGGCGATGCCATCGAGTTAGGAAGTACTTCGAGTCTCATTGGAAACCATGCTAGCAAAAAAAGATATCGGGCCGGAAAAACTCGTCAACTACTTCCGTAATTTCGAAACCCGAGTGAGGCAAATGGGAACCGACTCCCAACCCAAAATGGTGGCTATGCCAGCAATGAGCTCGATTGATAATGATGATGAAATAGAGTGCTCGGTGCGACAATTTGGTGAATTTTGAGCCAAGGAAAAGCGGTTTAACGACAACCGACATCGCAACAACGAAAAAACATACTGCTTTGAGTGCCACAAGAAGGGACACACTATCGACAATTGCTTCACCCTACATCCCGAGCTCGCTCCGTGGAATAAGAAGGATGATGAAAAAATATGATGGACGTTCACATGATCGACTTTAACAATTTTTTCATGAAAAATATTTTTTTATTTTTTTATAAAAAAATATTCTTTTCTTAAAATATACATTTAAAAATATTTTTTTAAAAATTAAAATCTTTAATTAAAAAAAAAATTTAATATTTTTTAAGAGAATAATATATATTTATAAAAAAATATTTTTCAATAAACAAATTGTTAAATAAATATTTTTCCTTTCCGAAAGAAAGTCGAAAAGTCATTTCGCCATGGTGGCAGTGTGGGGACACGAGTCAAGCAATTCATCAGATGGTTCCGGTTCGGACTCCGACTCCGAATTGGACATGGCGAATGTGTTGGGTTTCAGACGTGCATAACGCAGCGGAAAGCAAAAATTTCGTCCAAAACCAATCCGAGGATCCGTGCGTATCGGTTAAATCAAAGAAATAAATCTTACTAATACCTTTCAGATTACGCTTAATCCGTGACGCTCAAACCATACATATTGTCCATGCGCCTCTAAACCGGTTACCGTCCTAACCGATTTTACGTCCGTCTAGGTCAGATCGTGCGGAAGTCATCTACCGCACACACAATCGGTCTCCACCAAAACTCTCAACAAACTTCTTAAAACGGGAAGAAGAACAATATATATGCTAGTAGCTTGTTCTCCTCTTGCATAAGAAAACTCTTCTTATTTTATCTCACAAAAGATGTATATAATTCCTCTCATATAATCGCACTCTTTCATTTTAGTCATAAAGCACCCTTTCATAATTTTGTCACACAAATGAGAAAGGATATTTTTCTCTCTTTTGTCTCACAAAAGAGAATGATAAATAATGAGAGAAAGAATGATGTGGTCTATTGAATTTGGAGCCCTCTATGTCCTTATATAGAGGTGAAGAGTCATGTCTCCTCACACTAAAAGATGTGTATGACATCACTCATCATTATCCATATGCCATCATCTAGACTCTTCTAGATTACATGATCTTTTGTGCTCATAGTCTTTATATACATATATATCACATCTTATCACATAAGATGACAATATATTTTGTGACATTCTTATGCAACTCATCATATAAGTCGCTAGGATTTTCTGCGCCCGTTTCAGTTTGTTCTTTGTGTGTGACCCTATAGGTTCACTTAATGTTGGCAATAGACTTAAAAGTCTATAAATCATGAGCGGACTCTAGCAAGTCATCATGACTACCCAATTCAAGTGAATATCGGTGATCCGATTTACCTAATCAACAATCACGTATTTACTCCCTTTGGCGCGCGATATCTATATCGATCATAAGGCATGTAATATGCCATCCTTATATAAATCGATTAATATTTCTTGATCCTAAATTAAACTGAACAAGAACAAATGACATTAATAACTCTTATTAATTCATTTGAGTATGGCCATACATTTCTTCAGTTCAATTCATCAAGAGGCCTAAAGATATCTCTCTCATTTATGAGAGGAACAAATCCCGTCTTGATTGCACTCATCCCTTTACATGATTCATTAAATACGTAATCATAACCGTTATGACTACCCGGTCAAAGGCAGTGTTAGATTATGTTAAAGTATAAAATTACTCATGTTGGGAACCGAGACAATATCAGGTCAAAGGACTATAAATACTTTATGTTACAAGAATCGCTAATGACGTAAAACATGTAGCATTCTTATGGCGGGTCAGTCCAGTATATGGTCTCTAACATATACCTATGTTAATGACTTGATAACTATTTATCCATGATCAGTAAAACATAATCATCAGTCAACTAATATACTGGTGTACATTTATAGCTTGTATATAAATATATATTTATATGTATCTGCAAGTATATTTGTCTCCAGAAATATCCTATAAATGACCAAGGACGATTTAGAATAGCATTCATAACACTTTATAGTTTTACTATCAAAAGTCACGCACTTTGATGACATAAAGCTGAATTGCATATTCATGGTCTATTTTAATTATATTAAAATAACCTATACGCACATATTATATGAAATATCTTAGAATAAATATTATGTTTGTTATTACAATCCATCATCTAGGTCACAAACACTTTGGCCTAGGGCATAACACCATCAGAATGTCGCGTGCATGGCGTATGATGATGTGGACGAAGTGTGCGAAAGGGCGATACAAGAGATGATTCGATTTGGACAACTTCCAGCACAACCCCGTCCTCCTACCGCGACATCTTACATCGACACTACTTCCTCCGGTTCTTCGCGCGACACGAGTCGCAAGGTATATCTAGATCCTACTGTAATCATGTTTTAGAAGAGGTTAAGGTTCCTAGCTCAAATCAACTTTTTGAAAATGTAGCACCCGGAACCCGCGATGAACTAGAACAAGAATTAGAAAGGCTTTGGGAGTCTCTTATTAGCACCCAGGAAGTTCTCATTGTTTTTGAAGCTTCGGTAAGGTCGTACAACACAAAAATAAAAAATAATAACAACTCAATCGACGAAAACTTAAACAAGAAGATAAATAATTGTATTTGTGAAAAATTAAAAACTGAAATTAATCATCTAAAAGTTAAAGTTGTAAGTTTAAAATGTGAAAATAAATCTCTCAAGTCTGCTTGCGCCAGAAATATCTCGAGCAAACTTGATTTAGGGCAAAAACCAAATGATAAAACTTGTTTAGGGTTCAAGAATGAGATCGGTACTAAACCCGCTCCTTCAAGACCTAAAAACCACACAATAAAAGGAGAGCTCAATCAACCGAAGAGTAGAGGAAGTGCATTCATGTACCGAGACTACTCTAAGTGCCAAAGTCCTAAAAGTCGAACTTCTAAAAGGTTTAGTACTAACAATATGTTTAACTATTTTCGTGATTTTCGGCATATTCATGAGAATGACCGCGGTGTCACAACCGAAAGACTTTATAAAAGTGGTCCTAATGGTTATTTTTATGAAATAGTCGACACACATATCCCGAGGAAGATTCAACCTAATGAATCTCAACATCGAGCTCCCAAACATTACACTAATGCACATCAAAAATAAAGTTTTTCAAACACAAACAATTTTGCAAAATCAAACAATTTGTCAAAATCAAACAATTTTGCGAAATGAACTGTTTTTAATGCCGAGTCGACCGAACCAAAGCTTAGGAAAGCCGAGTTTTCAAACCACTATAAAAATTATTTTGTGAAAGGTACTGAAGAGACTTCGAACCCGACTTGTTCATTTTGCAACTATTGTTGGAAAATAGGCCATATCTCTCTAGAGTGTCATTTACGTAAACCTACTAATTCCTCAAAATTTGTGTGGTTGCGGAAAGACATAGTTGTTGAAAGCAACTCATTAAATGAGGAGAAATCGAAGTCCATCTAGACGCTTCGATTTTCCCTATTTTAAATTAGCCATATTCTAAGGGGGAGATGTGGTCTAGTTTTATCTTGACATATCTAACTTGTGGATCGAGAAAGTTTTTGTTTTAGTACAGAAAAATTGGACAACTTAACGGGAATCAATCAAGAAATGTGGACATTCGACGCGACTTGTTTCTTTTGCAAATTAAGGTCTTGTGAAGAAATTGACCGAGTTGGCTAAATGGAATTGAAGTCGACAATATTCTCGCCAAGTCACGAGCATCTTTTTATCTATTCGATACTTGGTCGATGTTATGCTATTCATGATAAAATCTTATTTTTTTTTCTCTCATTATATATTATTTGTTCGGTGCTTTATGTCTTCTCCTTGGATTTTTTGTTTGGGACTATTGTTTTCGAATTTTTTTTTATTACATGTATGTTTCAATAATAACAAAATGATTTTTGTTTTGTCTAAATGAAAGTTTATTATAAAACTATCTTTGAACAGTTTTTGTGAATCCTTAAAGTAACCTCTAATTTTTTTTAACGGGTTATTGAACTCAGGGGAAGTATCTATTCAGGGGGAGCTTTATTCTCTCTCGTTTGATGATCCCTTTTGACTGTTTTTCAAAAAGGGGTAGAAGATATAAAATGCTACATTTTACGGAATTATTTTGAAAATCATCAAAAGGGGGAGATTGTTGTTCTCGGTTTGATGATGTTTAAAATAATTTCGTAATTACTAATCTTGTTTGAGAATGCCTTATTAGCTTAGAATATCACTCGTTAAGTTTTCGAAAATGGAGATTTCATCGGAATGGAAGCATCTCCCTGATCTCTGGAAGACTAGAAGTCGTCATGCTTTTAAAGAATTTCAAGAGAGGATGTCGAGGCGTGGGAGCAAGCTTCTTTAGTCTTATAGTGTGTTGTGTGGTGTAAGTAATTTAATTTGTACTAAAAAGAGAGCAAAATCTGCAAACTATTTAATTTCTGCTAGTTCCATTGGCCATGGACCCTAATTCCATTGGCAAAGGACCTAGTCCATTGCCAACGGACCTAGTCCATTTGCCAACGGAAGTAGTCCATTGGCAACGGACCTCCCCGTTGCCATTCATTTTCTCCTGGAGTTTTGGCTGAAAAATTATTTCGTGAGTTCCGTTGGCAATGGAACTACAGGAACATAGCCATTTGATTTGAAATCCTCATTGATTTCCTTCTATTTTTGCAATCCGTTGACAACGAAACTGGTCCGTTGGCAACGGAACTACGCAGGTTTCCATTTTTTGAGGGCAGCTCTTTCCTCTTTTAAAAGAGTTGCCGTCCTCCTCAGTTTTAGACAAGAATTACACATACAAAATGCAAAAATACTCTCTTATTAATACTGTTAAATTGCTCTAAATCTCAAGAGAGACTAATCGAGTTGTTGAGCGTGTTGCTCATTGTTGGTTGAGATCGAAAGATATCGAGTTTGTAAGTTGATTGTTTCACCGGACATCAAGTTTGTTGTAAGGCGACAGTGGATCGTGGTTTTGTCCTCAAACACTATTTGGATTAATGATTATCAGAGCCGCAAGGCAAGTCCCGGAGAGTAGGCAACTCGTGAACGCGGTAAGGGCTGCTAGCGAGTAAACGGGTGGTTAAGGCTAACACAACCACCTCGCCGAACTCTGTCATCAGATCGTGTGTTCGGTATCTCTTTACTTTTTGTATTTTTACTTTAATTTCATATATATTTATCTTTCTTTATTAATTAGTATTCAAACAACCATCAACAAAGTCTAAAAACAATAAAAATTTAAAACCCTAAAAATACATTATTCACGTTTCCGCACTTTAACCCTTTTAAACCCCCTATAGGGCTCAATCGTTCTACAATCCGTAAAATACATTATTTTTCTTCGATAAAATATATAATGCTTAGTTCAATAATAATATATGTTTCTACATGAGCAATAATCTTTCGTCTAACAAGAATAACAATATCTGCTTACAAGAGTAATAATATCTACTTTTTTATATTGATACTACTTGAGCAATAATTTTTTGTCTACCAATTTTCCTCTTCTCTTTCCCTATATCTAATGATGAAAATTTTGTCGTATGAAATTAATGATCAACAACAAACCTTGTTGTGAATAAATTTCTTATCAACGAATATTGAAGATACTTAAAACCCAAAATATATTGCCAAGATTATTTGATAATCGATACTGGTGCATTTTGATTGTGCTACTGTCACATATACTACATATCTAAAAGTTCTAATATGTAAATTATTTTGTTGCATCAATCTCAACTTAATGAGGAGTACTTTCATAGTTCACATCATTGCAATCAATGCTGCAACATGCATTATTTAATATATCAAACAATCATGCTAAATAACACAAAATGCTCTTTACCTTTGTCTATGTTAGTGTACATTTTAATTTACCTAATGATATCGTTATCGAAGGGTGAACACATATTTGTTTGACTTATTGAGAGTGATTCGTGCTGATAACGTGTTATGAAATAATTAAAACAAAGAGGAAAGAAAGAGAAAATATATAGAGGAAAATCTTCCATTCACTTGTATTCGATTGTTGTTGTTTCTTACACACTACAAATCTCTATTTATAGCGTAAAATACCTTTAAATGGAGGAGTTAAGAGGAAAATATAACATCTTTAGGGCCCGTTCGGTAACATGGAATAAGAGTGGAAGAGTGAAAGAAGGTGGAAGAAATTTATTTTTTCCGCCGAACAAGAGTGGAAGAAGATGAAATAAAGGATAGAAGAGTGGTTTAACTTTATTCCATGAAGAGAGCGGAAGAGTAGAAGAGAGATGAAATAAGAAGATTTTTCTTCCTTTTCTCTCCTCTTTCCAAATTAAATAAATATTGCATTAATTGTTTATTACACTCTTTCACTAATTTATTTGCCGAGCACTATTGGAATAAAATGGAAGAGACACTCTTCCGCTATTTCATTTTTTGCCGAACGTCACCTTAGAGTTATTAATCCAAAACGTTATGGATATCTATATTTATATTATTCATAACAGTTTTTAAATAAAAAAAAAGTGTTTTTTGCCTTAGAAACATCCCACAAGAGATGTATTCCGTTTCTTAGTGTTTTAATTTTGGATTGGTGGCGCAGTAGTTTCATGTTATTTAATTTTGATTTTTGGGCCATAAATTTTGAACGGACGTTTCTTCTTCTTTTTCTTTGTTGTTGTTGTTGTCGTTGTCTATTGTTAGGTAATTAAAAGTAGATAGTTGGCTTTGGGAATCATAATCATTTATGTATGTATGTTTTCTCTTCTTTTGTATTAGATTAGTTTTACTTTTACTTTGGAATTTCCATAGCCAGAGCCGTCCTTGGTACATGCCAACCAAGCAACTGCTTTGAGCCACAAAATATTAAAGGCCTCACAAAAATACTTAGCTTATAGCTAACCATTCTTATTTTAAAGAGAAAAATAAAGATAACTTATTTTAAAGATAAAAATAAAGAAAAAATAAAGCTCACTTTGCCAATTGCATCTTGCATGTAAGTCTTGCTCGGTCATATTGCAAAGTTTGTTTCTTTTTCCTCTTTTATCTAATTTCTTATAATTGTTTTATTTCTATTCAATATAGATGAATTTTCTAATTTGATTTTCATTTTATTATAATAAAATTGCTAACTGAAAATTATTTCACTTGACGGAATATATTATATTTTAAGTAAGAGGCCCAAATAAATGACCGCTTGGGGTCTCGGAATATACAGGACCGGCTCTGTCCATAGCTTAGGTGGAAAACATTTTTATGCGAAATATTTCCCTTGATATATTGGCATTTTGCTTATTTTTTTGTTGAGATATATATATTTGCTCATGAAATGAGCTGCCACTCTTTAGGTTATTGTTAGTGTAGACGGATGAGTTGTTAGTTGTTCCGACAAAAAAAATGGATCTCTTCATGCCAGCAGTATTTATATGTCACCTCATATGCATGATATTCATTACCTAAGCATCAATCGACCAACTTAAATGCATACTTCAGATGAATAGCTTCTGGATTCTACCTGCAATACTAGTTTGATGGCTTATAGTACTCAAAAATATATTGTATGCCAAAGTAATATATATATATATATAAAAGATGGAGGAGGAAATTAATGTCGCCTTTTTACTATACTCCCTTCATTTTTAAGGTCAAGCTTCACATCCATAATAATTTCGTACAACAGATGTATTCCAATTATGTTAAATATTACGTTGAGAAAGTGCTTCTTGTCTTGAAACATCATACATGTTTTAATTAGAAACTTATTCTTGATCGTCGTCACCATTGTGTAAATGGTATGAAATAACCCAAACAACAATGAAAATCGGTACCGCGATAATTCCAGAAGTCGAGAGAGACAAATCTGCAAAAGAAGTACCAAACGTACTACTAACAAAAATAGATGATATCATTGTACATGATATTATTATGAGCTTCTTCCTCTTGTTTTCTTGTACTTCGTAACTGAGCTCTTTCACGCACCACAAAAAGATATACATATAATATCAACACATAATCTTCTCGCTACTATCTTTTTCTCCCAATTCATATTTGCAAATCCGATGAATAAAGATGCCCATCCAAACATCGCTGCATAGCACATGATAGCAAACTTGTTCCGGTTATACAACTGGATCAAATCGAAATTCCCTTTGTTCTCAGAAATTTGATATATCATTTTGCACATGACTACAGAGACTGCTAGAATGATCCAAGGAAAGGTCCCCATAACATGTTTTGTGGGATTAGATGAGGCTCGTAAGCTGATATAATAGCTTGGAAAATAAATATAACTATATACATTTTAATGAACGTAATAACATTGCGAGATTCACGTATTTCTTGTAATCGTGTGAGAGTTGCTTTCGAGTTTTGTTGCGCCATTCCCATTTCTATATCCATCTAAGTTTTTGCACATAACTTAAGCTGAAAGAATGAGAATAATGGTTAAGAGTCATAGAATAAAAATAAAAATAAAAATATGTTTTAGAACTTGTGTGACTCAATCAAAAAAGGATTGGGGAATTTTAAATAAATTTGAATTTGAAATTATTAATGGATATTCATCAACCCTCGTGTATTATTATAATAATCAAATATTAGTATATAACATTCATGGCAATAACTAAATTTCTTTTCAAAACGCTTTAAACTGATTCTAAAAATCCTAAAACTTGATTTTAATTTGCACTTGAGGGCAAGCTTGGTTTAAGTGTGGCGGGATTTGTTATGTGTATTTTTATACATATTTTTAGGATTTTTATCATCTCAAATTTAATCATAATTCACATAAAATATATGAAAAATATTCATAATTCAAAAAATCTAATTTGAAACTTCTTAATATATTTTTATGTGATTTGTAGGCGAAAAGGGCATAAAAAAAAAAAAAATTGGAGGACTTAGTCGAAAATCAACTCCAGAAGAAGCACCATAACGCCATTAATGGGCCAAGGATGGCCAAACTCTCCCTAAAATCCTTAAATACCCCATACAGATACTTCTTCAACCGTAAATGATGGAAAACGTCGGTGGAAAAGAGCAAACATTGGAACGATTAAGAAACGACCACAAAATGTTAAGAAAACGTGCACTGTGTCATGTCATTTTTGAACCCAACCAATACATGAACCGACCACGTTCGGATCCAAAACAGAGAAGAAACGTCCATGTTTTTCATGACGTTTGGATTCGGAACGTGACATTTAAACTAAGCGGAACCTAACCATCATTTTACACCTCAAAATAAACCTAGCAGCGCAAGAATAGAGAAAATGCGACGCGAAAATAATTCTGGTCAAAACTGAAAAGTCAACCGTCGCAGTCAAGTCAACCCTTTCTCTCTCAAAAATGCGATTTTTTTCGAAATGCTCAGAATTGAACAAATTCGATACCATCCGACTCGTCTCGATAAGATAAGCACAACCGTATGATTAGCCATCGTTGGAACGGCCAGAATTGGCCGCAAAACGCGAAAAACCTCCTGTCAGCCCAAAAATAACCAATTTTGAGCTGTAGTGTTCTCGAGCTCACCATTTCCTGCACAGACCACAGTTTATCATAATTCCAACTCCATTCTCTTCTTCTCTCTTCCTTCTTTCCAACCATATAAGGAACTCAAAAAGTGATGAAGAATTGAGTGAGATAATCAAGTTTGAACTCAGTGATCAATGAAATTGAATTCTGTTTTTGCTAAAATAACTCAATTCGAGCTGAAACTTCTCAAGTCCATAACTCACCCTACTGACCTCCATTTCATATGAAACAAACTCCATTCTTTTCTTCTCTCTTCCTTCTTTCTAACGATATAAAGAACACAAAAAATGATCGATAAATGAGTGAGAATTTCGGATTTCAAATAAGTGCTCGATAAGAATTGGTTATTTCGGATCTGAAGCTTTCCGCCCAAAACAGAACAAAAATTGAACCGCTAAATGCTCGGACAAATCTCAATCATTTTCAACAAAATTTCGTCCATACCCCCAGCACAACCTCCTGATCCGCCTGAGCCAATCACAAGTCTCGGTTTGTCCCCTACTCTCCTCTCCATTCAAAACAGGCTATTGGACTCTCAAGTCCATTTCAACCTATAAAACACCCCTCAAGCCTCACCATTAAAAAAATTCATTCTCCCACTCTCCTTAACTTATACACCACTCTCCACTCTTCTTCTTTAATCTCTAGAACCACCATTAATGAGTTTCAAGCTTTATTAAGTTCTAATTTTCGTTTTTGAGTGAAATCGCGCAATTTGGGGCTGATTTGATAAAAATTCGAATCGGTCGATTCTAGCATGAATCAAGGGGCAATTGGAGCTTCAAATAAACTCAAGGGAGCTACTGGCTAGTCCTCCAACTCTCGGTTTAATCCAATTCTCTTTTAATTGCTTGATTTGAATTTTAGATCACAAGAACTCAATTTGTAGTAGTAATGATTAAATCTTGTGAAATTCTTATTCTTGTGAATATGTGTGAGTAGATCTAGATAGGGAAGATAATTTGTGATTTGTATACATGAAATCTTGTTTATTAATCTTATAATTTCGCTGAATTTTGATGAATAGTCATAAACACACACATTTTTGAATAAATTGGGGAAAATTACTTAGCTTAGTATTTTTCATCAATTGATCTATTAAATCTGAAGTTTATTGGCTTGTTAATCATTTGAAATATTTAGCTTAGTATTTTGTGTGATTAATTTGGAGCTGTGATTTATTTAAATCAAGTTTTGTTTTGCAATGACTGTTTTAGAATAAACTAGTTCTTGAGTCAATTTCTTGAGTAAATCTTAGCTTAGATTACTCAAATCCATCATCTAAATCTGAGAAATTATACAATTAGTGATTAATAATTGTTAGACATCGTAAATTTCCTATAAATCCATATTTTTAAACAGAAAGTCAAACCCTAATCCAGTTCATGTCTTGCTGTTGTTTCATCTCTGTCTTTCAGTCACTTTTTCCCTAATTTCGTGTCTAATTCAGATCTGAAAAATTCAATAAATATTTTCAGAATTTAGATCTCATTTAGTAGATAATTTTTAAATCACAGTTTGCCCAATCCCGATTTATAATTTGCGAGATATTAATTTTCTAAGTTTGTAATATTTCTGTTTTTGATCTTACTGTCCAGATTTACTGTTTCTTTCGTTCTGAATTTTTAAAAATAAAAAAACAAATAATAAAAATCCAAATATATTCCTACTTGAAGTAATTTAAAGTATAAAATCCAAATATAAATTTTAAAATAGTAGTTGTTAAAACATATTAGGAGATATTATAATTTTTGTGAGTGCTGATCTGTCAGAACCAGTTTCTAATCCAGATCTGAATTTTCATTATAAACCACAAACTGCAAACCCACTGAATTTCTTGAAATCAAGGTGGTCACATCTATTTTAATTAAGCCAGATTCTTCAATTTACTTTGTCAAATAGATCCATCATGAGATGCGTACTTTATTCCATGAATTAGCCTTTCAGAATTCTCGCGATCATAAAACTCTTGCGATGTATCAAAGATACATCCACATTAAAGTTCCTATAAAGGAATGTGAGTTTTATATTCTTGTTCCATCATTCACAATCACATTGTGCTATGGAAGTTAGAATTCGTAATAGCAACAGGGTGAGAAAGTCCTTTTACTATAGCCTATACTATAGCTACTTTCTTTTATATTTTAGGTTATCCATGTACTGTATGCAATGGTCATCAAGCCGTTGGATACTCCAATCAAGTTCCAAACATGATTGCTTGTATATGTGCTGCATCTCAGTTCTCATGGTCTAACCATTTTGAGAACATTGTCTCTTCACAGTCTCCTCGGTAGAAAGTCGACTCCTCCTCTATGAGCATCTATTATGAGAGATCATATCTCTCACCTTAATGTCTACCAGGTCTGTGAGGAGGACCTTATGTTTCAAGTACAACCTTATCAACTACTTAATAGACTCATTAATGGTTCATCGCTAGTATGTGGATCTCGAACCTTTAGAGATGTATTACACTCCCACTGCTTCTTTAGGAGATGAGATCTCTTTTAAAGAAGT
Organism: Juncus inflexus; assembly: GCA_024447665.1. Lineage (NCBI taxonomy): Eukaryota > Viridiplantae > Streptophyta > Magnoliopsida > Poales > Juncaceae > Juncus > Juncus inflexus. The sequence goes on from JAJHPC010000003.1 coordinate 1,552,586, forward strand.
CTGAATTATAAGTAGCAAACAATTTGAACTCGTAATGGATGTAAAACAGTATCAAATTGATATTCCACAAATATTTATGAGATTGTTGTGTTGACATCGTCAAACCTTTTGACACGAGTCGTACTTCAACCTTTAAAGACAATTTGGGACTACTCCAAACCCATATCACATATGGTGTCCTTTTGAACCTTATGATATTCAGTGTTTAGTATATGCAAGAGTATAAACCTATAAGAGTCTCGGAGGCATAGACTAAATCATATCCAATAAGTTTCATTTTCTTCTTTATGTGAACATCGTGAGATGCTGCATATAGAATTAATTGTGAAACATTTTCCACAATTTCTAAGATAATTGTCAAACTATTGACTCAAATACTTGCCACTTCGATCTGATCGAAGTGCTCTTATTATCTTGCCAAGGCGATGTCGAATTTCATTCTTAAATATTTTGAATATTTTAAATATTTTGTGTTTCATTAATTAAATCTTTTACTTAAAACACTTTAATATGAAAATCTGATATTCATTATTTCTAGCCAGCTTTCTTTTTGTCTCTCATGCATCTATATGCATGAGACTAACCCATCAACTTCATCATGGTTGCCCATTCTTATCATCATGTTCGATAAATAGAATTCGCACGTCTCAATTGATCCTAGATCCAGTGAATCAAACTTTCTACATAGGGTGGAGTTTTAGAAATGTGATTCTTATTTTGTGACTTAGATGACATTGCTAGAAGTGTGAAATAAATGAACTTATTATTTAGCATATAAAGGTTATTTTCTAAGTGAACATTTCAAATAGATTTATCTAGAAAAATTTTATTATTCCAAATAATAAATTTTACAACCATTTTAATGCTAATGTCGAAATAACATTTATTTCATTACAAGTCCACAATGGCTAAGTCAATAAAATCCTAGAGTTAATGTACCAACTTTTGCTTCATTCCCCACTTGTAGGTTGACTTCTCCTCAAGCTAATATTCTACTTCTGAGTAATATCCTGCACATTGAAAATGTTAGAATTACAGTGGATATCCAATATCCAAGTAGAGATTTAGAAAGAGGAATACCTGAAATGGCAGTCATTTATTATTCTTCTTGACATATCTTACATCCTTCTCTCCAGTGATCACGCATAAAACATGCAATCACTTCTTCTGATTCCTCGGGTGTTTCTTATATTTTTGGGAAAAAATATGCTAAAAAAAAGTATTCTTTTTGAGTTACCTTACTGGGAGAAACTTTTGTTGCGGCATAATTTAGATGTTATGCACATAGAGAAAAATGTTTGTGATAATGTTGTTTCGACGCTATTAAATATTGATGGAAAAACAAAAGACAATTATAATAGTCGTCGTGACTTAGAAGAAATGGGTATAAGGGCACAACTCCATTTGAAACAAGTCGGAGGCAAGACTTTTGCTCCGCCTGCTTGTTATTCTCTTTCAAAGCAACACAAGGAAATATTTTTCAAGATATTAAAGTGTATCAAGGTACCAGATGGTTACGCCGGTAATATCAAACGGTATATCCATCAACAGGATCGTAAAATAAGTGGACTTAAGAGTCACGATTATCACATCTTAATGCAACAATTGCTTCCGGTAGCAACTCGAAAAATCTTGCCAAAAAATGTGTGCTCTTTGTTGATTGATTTGGGTAACTTCTTTAGAGAGTTGTGCTCTAAATCAATCACACCAAATGAGTTGGAAGATTTGGAGAGTAAAATTCCAATAATAATTTGCCACCTAGAACGTATATTACCACCTTCATTTTTTGATATAATGGTGCACTTGCCTATACATTTAGCCGAAGAAGCTCGAATTGCTGGACCAGTACAATATCGATGGATGTATCCTGTTGAAAGGTATTTTGTTATTTTTATATCAAAATTTTGTTTGTATGTTGTTCGGATAAAAATTATTACTAATAATGATATTTTTTGTCTGTTGATGTGTTGCTTGATCATAATAGGTATTTACAAACTTTAAAAAAATATGTGCGTAATCGGAGCAAACCAGAGGGTTCAATTGCTGAAGGATATTTAGCCGACGAGAGCTTGAATTTCTGTTCTCATTATTTAAAAAGTGTTGATACCAAGTTTAATAAGCCAAATCGAAACTATGATGGTTGTTCTGGTGAAGTTGCTTATACTATTTTCGTCCAAAATGGACGAGGTATTTCAGATCCAGAAGAATTTGAATTAGATGATGTTTCGTTGGCTCAAGCACATAGATATGTGCTGTTTAATTGTGATGCTATTACTCCTTACATGAAGTAAGTAATGTTTTGTTAGGTTTCAAAATATCAATAAAACAATCTTGCAAATAAATCAATAACAATTTATTTCATACTAATTATATAATTTAATAGGATGCACTTTGATATGATAAAGAAGAAACATCGTCGTTCAAAGCAAATGGAAATAGAAAGAATTCATAATGAAAATTTTCCTAACTGGTTCAGGGAGCATGTAAGTGATGACTCAAAATTTAAAACAAGGATAAAATTGATTTTCAACTATTATGTTACTTCATATATGATGGTGTTATGCTCTAGGCCAAAGTGTTTGTGACCTAGATAATGAATTAAAATAACAAACATAATATTTATTCTAAGATATTTCATATAATATGTGCGTATAGGTTATTTTAATATAATTAAAATAGACCATGAATATGCAATTCAGCTTTATGTCATCAAAGTGCGTGACTTTGATAGTAAAACTATAAAGTGTTATGAATGCTATTCTAAATCGTCCCTGGTCATTTATAGGATATTTGTGGAGACAAATATACTTGCGGATGCATATAAATATATATTTATATACAAGCTATAAATGTACACCAGTATATTAGTTGACTGATGATTATGTTTTACTGATCATGGATAAATAGTTATCAAGTTATTAACATAGGTATATGTTAGAGACCATATACTGGACTGACCCGCCATAAGAATGCTACATGTTTTACGTCATTAGCGATTCTTGTAACATAAAGTATTTATAGTCCTTTGACCTGAGATTGTCTCAGTTCCCAACATGAGTAATTTTATACTTTAATATAATCTAACACTGCCTTTAACCGGGTGGTCATAACTATTATGATTAGGTATACAATGAATCATGTGGAGGGATGAGTGCAATCAAGACGGGATTTGTTCCTCTCATAAATGAGAGAGATATCTTTAGGCCTCTTGATGAATTGAACTGAAGAAATGTATGGCCATAATCAAATGAATTAATAAGAGTTATTAATGTCATTTGTTCTTGTTCAGTTTAATTTGGGATCAAGAAATATTAATCGATTAATATAAGGATGGCGTATTACATGCCTTATGATCGATATAGATATCGCACGACAAAGGGACTAAATACGTGATTGTTGATTAGGTAAATCGGATCACCGATATTCACTTAAATTGGGTAGTCATGATGGCTTGCTAAAGTCCGCACATGATTTATAGACTGTCAAGTCTATTGCCAACATTAAGTGAACCTACAGGGTCACACACAAATAACAAACTGAAACGGGCGCAAAAAATCCTAGCGACTTATATGATGAGTTGCATAAGAATGTCACAAAATATATTGTCATCTTATGTGATAAGATGTGATATATATGTATATAAAGACTATGAGCACAAAAGATCATGTAATCTAGAAGAGTCTAGATGATGGCATATGGATAATGATGAGTGATGTCATACACATCTTTTAGTGTGAGGAGACATGAATCTTCACCTCTATATAAGAACATAGAGGGCTCCAAATTCAATACACCACATCATTCTTTCTCTCATTATTTATCATTCTCTTTTGTGAGACAAAAGAGAGAAAAATATCATTTCTCATTTGTGTGACAAAATTACGAAAGGGTGCTTTCCTTTTTGTATAACTACGAAAGGGTGCCATCTTTTGTATGACAAAATGAAAGGGTGCGATTATATGAGAGGAATTATATACATCTTTTGTGAGATAAAATAAGCAGAAGAAAAAGAGTTTTCTTATGCAAGAGGAGAACAAGCTACTAGCATATATATTGTTCTTCTTCCCGTTTTAAGAAGTTTGTTCGTGTGGACACCGGTAGAGGCGTTCGTACTTTCGGCGCTTGTGATCTATTTGGCCTAAGAAGATGATAACGGGTTGTTGAGAATTTCGGTGGAGGCCAATTGTATGTGCGGTAGATGATTCCGCACAATCCGACCTAGACGACCTAGATGGACGGAAAATCGGTTAGGACGGTAACCGGTTTAGAGGCGCATGGACAACACGCATGGTTTGAGCGTCACGGATTAAGCGTAATCCGAAAGGTATCTTTAAGATTTATTTCTTTGATTTAACCGATACGCACGGATCCTCGGATTGGTTTTGGACGAAATTTTTGTTTTCCGCTGCGTTATGCACGTCTGAAACCCAACAATATATAAATATTTGTTTTGGTAGATAATGCAGAAAGCTGGAGAAAGGGATGAAAGTATGCCAACAGAGATTTTGTATCTTGCTCTTGGTCCACTAAAAGCAGCGGGTCGACATAAAGGGTATATCATTAATGGTTTTAGGTTTCATACACAAACCTGTGAAAGAAGCCGTACAACTCAAAATAGTGGAGTTGCAGTTACTGCAAGAACGAGGAGTTTTTCTAGTGCTAAGGATAGCAATCCTGTTAGTGGAGATCTCACATATTACGGCATATTTCAAGATATTATCGAGCTCGATTATTATGGAGTGTTCAAGGTTACTCTATTTAAGTGTGATTGGGCCAATGTTTAGGCGAAAGGTAAAGGCATAAAAACCGATGATTTGGGCTTCACACTTGTGAACTTCAAACATCTTATATCGAATGGAAAACATGTAAGTGACGAACCATTTATATTAGCTTCCCAAGCGGAACAAGTTTTTTATATTCGAGATCCTATTGATAGTGATTGGCATGTAATTGTAAGAAACAAACCGAGAGATATATTTGATTTCAAGGATACATGTATTGATGATTTATAATTTTCGGTAAAAGTGGGTTTGTCGGGGACTTACTTGTATTGTGATGATGATGATGTTGCTTGGATAAGAGATGATGTGGATATGATTGCGATGGAGATGATTGATGATGATGTTACTAGATGCGAAGAGTTAGGGGCTGATGAAATGATATGATATCTTCTTGGTTTGGGGATTTAGTGTTTGATAAGATTGTTATTTTGGTATGAGCGAGTTTGATTTATTGGATTTATGTTCCGATCTATCTTGTTGTTATGTTTATCTTTTCTAACTATTAGTGATATATTTGTATAATAAATTTAATATGTTGTATTTTTATATTATTATTATTTTCCTTTTTATACCATGTAATTCTAAAATATTTGATTTTATATGCTTTTGTAGCATTATTTGTCCAGTTTACATGCTTTTCAAAGTGTCGTCATTTATACATCATATGTTTTTTGAAATGCCACCAATAGTACATTACATGCCTTTTGAAATGCCGTTATTTGTACATTACATCCACTTTGAAATGCTTTTATTTCTATAATTCATGTATTTTGAAAAGATGGCTTTTTCGTAGTCCCTACATTATGAAATGTCGCCATTGATATTGTGCTTGCATTTTTAAATGCTCTATTTGTTATAATCCCATGCACTTTGAAATGTTATCTTTAAATATATTATGGCGTTTCTATATGATGACATATGTATAAAGTATTTTGATATTTTTGGTGTTAGAATGGATTTTTAAGTGCCCTATATTTTTAAAATATGCGATATTTAATAATGTTGTCATTTAAAAAAAAATCGTTGGATTTTCAAATGTTGTTAATTCGCACCTATGTCAAAAATTTTAAAAATGCCACTGTAACTTTTAGCGAGTGCTACCTAGAAAGCATATAACCCAAATGCCGGCAAATAATATGGTAGCATTAAAATATGTATTCGGTGACATCTTCAAATGTCGACATATGTTGTTATTGTTGTAGTGTCTCCCATGCGGCTTGTCTATTCAACTCCCTTTCCCTTTCAATCCTGAGGGCATCAATGATAACTTTTGCCTCTATGTCCTGCTCTGCCTTTTTAAGCATCTTATGAAATTCTGTGATCGTCATCTCCATCCGACGCTTGTGATATTCAGTAATGAATAAATCAAAGCTCGGAGGAAGTGATCCAAGAATCATGTCAATCGCGAATTTCCTTGGAATAGGCGAACCAAGTCTCTCTAAGTAATCAATGTGACTTCTCATCTTGAACACATGAGTATCAAAGAGGAGCCAAAAGCCATCTTGCTCTTGATTAATAACTTGGTGATCTTGTAGCGCTAAATATTAGTCTGCTTTCGGAACATTTCCTCAAGCAACTTGATCATATCATAGGCATCCATGAAACCTGTCTTCTTCCGAAGCTTAGGTTTTATTCCTGCTAACATCATCCAGGCTACTTCATCGGAATCATCAATACACTTTTGATAAGTGTCTTGATCGACTTTCCTTCACTCTTGAGAACAATTCTCAGAGTCCTGAATCATTCAGGGAAGTTTGTGCCATCGAGCTTATCCTTCTTAAGGATAGATCGCAAGTCCGTAAATTTCGAACTCATTCTACAAGTTTAATATGCAATGTAAAGTTTATTTTTAAAATTATAATTATTCTAATTTTGGTTCATATATTATACTGCCATTATTTTTCTTCAAATCGAACACTTTCAGTAGTATTGATTATGAAACTTCAATTTGAGGTTTGAGAGTGAGTCAAGATCCGTATTTCATTGAGCATTAAGTGTGTTTTGGTGCAACCCTCAATACACAACTATTTAGGTAGGAACACTTCCAATTGTATCATATACAACTCTTTCCTTTTATGGAATGAGCATCATATGCCCGGTGTATTATTCCATCTTGTGCCCTGAGCCCAACTCCGACTTGCTTGCTCAGTTAAGTTTAACCATGTATGATTATCAGCGAAATAGAGTCCAGCACACTCAGCTTTGGTATGACCCACGCTGGACGCAATTTCTCGCATACCCACCTTTGTAGGATTAGTGCCCTAGACCAAATGTATTTGTACTAGGAAATGGATTATGTATTAAGACATTATTATTTATTCAATAAAGGTTGTTTTTTATATATCTGTGTGTATGGGTTGTGAATGTAAACCATATATCAACCAAGAATGACACTTCGGGTTCACGTCATCAGAATACGTGATTCTGATAGTAGAACTGTGAACCAACGAATGACATTCTAAACTGTCCCTAGTGATATGTTGGATGTTTATAGAAATAGACATACTTCAGGTAAGAAGTTACATATCCACACTAGTATATTCACAAGCTGGATGATCATGTTCTGCTGATGATACATATATTAGATGGTCACATGTATGTTTATTATCATCTCAAAATGTTGTATTTGCGAATGCTTGCTCAACTATTTCAATTTAAAATAATAATTTTTGGATAGTACAATTAAGATAACTTGTCTTGATGATGACCGAATAGGTCACATCCCAAGTATTCAATGACTATTGTACGTTGATTTAGATTATAATTGAGCATTAGCCCACACACGCGCTTAGAATGGTCTAACATGATATCTTGTTAAATTATTATAATCAATCATTGGCCTCTAATAATGAAATCAAAGCTCGTCTCCTGATTAAGGCCATGAATTCATACATACCGCAGCACTAATTAGTGACTGGCCTGCAGCCAAGTAAATACTATTTGAGAAATTTGAATGTATAGTATTTGTTTCGGTAGCTCCACCGCAATGCACAAAGATGAGTCACAAATTAAAGTCGGGCATATATGTTAAGTTAAATCGCCCTCAATAATTTGATATCTTGAACTTCGTGACATGAAACTTATTCATTACATGATTATTGATTATAAATTTTTTTTCATTCATAAATGTGATTATCTATTCATTTCGTAACAAATGAATCCAAAACATACCTGAAGTGTGGTAGATTATGATGTTTATAGATAAAAACTCTAGCAGAAGAATTCAATGAATAACCAAGTAAATATTGTGAAACAATCAAATATTAATGAAAAAGTTCCAGATATAGACAATGCATGTCCCGAAGAACTTGTTCATTAATTAATGATAGCATTAGGGGGAGAAAAATAAGAGCTGGAAAACTATAAATTATATTATATGGAATGCATCATTAATTAGATCCTCAAACATGTAAATACATTATTTCCATTGATGCAAAACTAATTATCATATCATATATTCCAGCATTAAGTGCTCATAGTTATATTAAAATACCCTTGGACAATTTCATGTTTGATATATGCCAAAAGTATGGTCGACCAATCAGTTTCAAAGATAAAGATCCAAGGAAGAATAAAGAGTATGATAAGAAAGTTGGCTTGAGGTTATCGATACTTCTAAAGAAATAAATTATTCTAAAAATAATATTAACGGTAAAAGAGTAGAATACATGGACGAGCAAATAACCAAGAAGAGGTTCAAGTAACTGACAATACTGAAATTGATGAGATCTCAATAAATTATGTCTCTACTATAAAATGGGTGGAACCGAAATAAAATCATGATTAAACAAAAGCTTGCAATGTGATTGTAATTAATATAATAAGTGAAATGAGGATCTTGAATTAAAATTAATCGTAAGTTGACATATTGAATATTGGCCATAAAACAAAAATGTGGTTAAAACATCATTATATTCTCTTGTGAAATGTGAAGTTTTGAACCTGTAGTCGAAACATATAACAGTGTACAATGGTAATGTACAAATGAGTATTTGTAATAACACGTATTAAGACAAATGAAATTGTGAAATTCAAAGTAAGAATTGTAACTGAAGATTTTATATGCATAAGGCACATCCATTGAGTACTCTAATGATTGATCGATCATTTTATGTGAATAAAGATCTGTATACAACCTTATAAAGAATATGAGAAAAATATTGGTCCTGAAGTACCAAATTTTAGTGTCATTAGCTCACTAATTAATCTTTCTAGTAATATAATACTTGATATGCATTTTTTTAATATATTAGATCTAGTATGTATTAAAACGGTATTAATTCTATTTTGCAAATGATATAAGATTATTTTATTTTAATATTTTCTGATCTTATTCAATTAGTTATGTAGGTGAAGGATATATATTGATTATGACAAATGATGATATTAGACTGTTTATTTATTTACATATGGAGGAACCAAGTCGTAGGAACCCTTTTATCCAAAAAAAGCATGAATTCCTTAATGATGATAATAAGACGACATTGATTTTCGAATTACAACATGTATATGGCAGAGATAGAAGAATGATATATAAATATTTATATTTGTGACAGGGAGAAACAATACATTATGCACTCTTTTTCCCTTAGTCATGGTTTTGTCCCATAGGATTTTCCTAACAAGATTTTTAATGAGGCAGATGTTTGATGCGTATGAAATTGAAGATAAACATCCAAGTGAGAGTGTTATGAATAATATAAATATGGATGTCCATAAGGTTTTAAATTTATAACTTTAAGGATGTTATGTTTTCCTCTTAACTTCTCCCTTTAATATTATGTAACATATAAAGATATTTTACGCTATAAATAGAGCTTTGTAATGTATAAGAAACAACAACAATCGAAAACAAGTAAATGATAGATTTCCCTCTATATATTTTTTTCTCTCTCTCCTCTTTATTTTAATTATTTCATAACAAAAATATTTTTTAGTGTCACATAAAATTAGCTGGATTGGAAAAAAATATTAGGGAGTGTTTACTGGTGATAAACAGATTGAATCTAGCCCAAAAAAATTTTAAATATTTGACTAGCCCATATATACTCTTCCTCTCTCTGTTTCTCTCCTGAAACATTAGCTCCTCAGCAGAAAAGAGAGCGAGAGAGAGAAGAGAGAGAAACACGTGTTAAATATTAGGTCGTTGCCAACAATTTGTATGTTGGTGATCACCACCGCGCCGTCGCTGATCCCTCACTGAAAACTTGCCATCACAACTATGAGCATGTATGTTTCTATTTAATTTTATTACCTTTTTCCATTTTATTACACTTATTTTATCTCATCGCCATAATGTTTTATTTATTTCTTTTTTATCTCACCACCACAACCATCTTGCTGCCGGTGATGACCACCTCGTTGATAATTTAGCAATCTTATTTCTCTAGTTTGTACTTAAATATTTATTATTAATTTGATAATTACTTTATATTCTAATTTTCAGGAATTATTCAAGGTTCAAGAGATAAAAAACCATTCCTTAAGGGATAGTTGCTATTAATTATTTTTTAGAAATTATCAATTGTATTTAGATGCTCGGTGAAATTTCATGTACATTTAGTGTATATTGTAAGATTTGAAGAAATAATAAATTCTAAAAATAGTTTAGAAATTTTAGTTGATGAAAAAAATGTAATATTGTAGTACACATGAAATAATAAATAAAATTATGATTTATATAAATGATTTATTTGATGCAAAATGGATAAAAATGTCTTTGATTAATGAAGACACATACTACTACATATTTGATTTTAATTAAGAATTTTTTTAAACTTAACTTGAATTAATCATCATATCACCCGCTTGTTAGCAGTAGTGAGTTCAACGAAGATTGCAGTGGAAGGAATCCACGTAGCTTGTAGTGAAAGAAATCATTATATGGTGATCAAATTTTGTTTGAGGAAATTTTATATTCATTTTTTGTATATGTAAATAAAATTATGATTTATGTAAATGATTTGCTTGATTAAAAATGAATAAAAATATTTGATTAATGAAACCACATATTACTACAAAGTTTCTTTGATTTTAATTAACAAAAAAAACAATTTAACTTCAATTATCATCATATACATCCTAACCGGCAATAACTAGCTCATCCTAGCTTACAGTGGAAGGAACGCAAAAACACTGCTGCAAACCTACTGGCGCTTAACCGTTAGTTACTGGTAAATGGCTAGTCCGATTTTCAATACCATTTAGCTGTTTCACATGTCACGTGAATAAACTGTTGGGAGCAAAAAAACATGGTCCACAATGAAATATAATATTCTCTCTAACAAGAAAAATGCACCACTGGCTCTGGCTTCTCATCTCATCTTATCATGATGATCGCTATTTATTAAGATATATTTGACCTATATGTTTTTGCATGACTTATTAATTGGAAATTTAATTTGAGGTTATTGGATTGAACAAATAGAGAGAAAAATAAAGAAGAGTTGGATAATTATATTTGCTGACTGCTTGGTATGTATAGAAATTAAGGCAGGTTCCAATTCAAACATAGAACTTTAGTTTCATTTTGATTGGTCAACCCCATGATTTCGCGATATAGTAAAGCTAGGGTATGGATTCACAAGGGGGTCAAAAGTAAAGTACTGGACTAGCTACCAATTGATAATCTAAACTTAATCTAAGAGTTGGTTGGTTGTGCGAGAGAAAATAAATAAAAGTAAATAAAATTAAAGGGTCCTTCAATCGCACAGGGGGGATGATGGTGATCTGAAGATTGCCTAATTAGAGAGAAGTCTAGGACTTAGTGGTTTCGTCTATCTCCTTAATATTTCCTTGTGTTGGCTCTTCTTGTCCTTCTTATTAGTGCTGATGAGGGGGATCTACTCTGGTATCGTGAAGTCCGCTCTCGTAATGAATCGCTGTGCTCACACCCCGGGATGTCCGACCAGAGTATGACCCATTTGAGATCTGTTCCGTTCCTTGCTTTTCTCCGAAGTCCCGGCTACTCATAACTCGTCGGTCCAAGTATTGATCGAGGGTCTGACTTTGGAATTCTCCTCTCGGTCCTTCACCTACTCGCCTAAGTATCAAGGTGTGTCGCGCACCACACACTTCAAGATAAGAGTTAAATAGTTCATAAACAACATCACAATAAGAAATAATAATAATAATAATAATAATAATAATAATAATAATAATAATAATAATAATAATAATAATAATAATAATAATAATAATAATAATAATAATAATAATAATAATAATAATAAAGATGATGAACAAGGAGAGAGACAACTTATTGAAATATTAGATTGATAAACTACTAAAATCACGCCCTATGGGACGGAGTTAGTTATAATACATAATACAATAACTAAAAGCAATAAACATGAGGATCAGAAATGAAAACTCTCTCTAAAGGTAAGTCCGTAGTCGCGGTTTGTCACCACAGTAACAAGACTATTTTCTCCCTCTCTCTCAGAGTATTTCTCTCTTTCTCTCTATAATTGACACCCATTCTACTGTCCCTTCTAAGGACCTTTTATAGGAGAGAGACCTCTATGATTTTCAGCGTCTTCAAATGACAGGTAGCATCTTTCGAATATCCTTGCAAATCTTCATGTCATTAATGTTGATTGATTCTTGATTGCTTTTTTCCCCATTTGCTCTTTCTTGTGCGCGTCTGCCTGCCGT